>OX326958.1:17882413-18482413 GCA_946800325.1 Luzula sylvatica
ATTAATTATCAATGTAGGATTTTCATGATCTAAGCATAGTGAAGCATGACCTCTCTCCTCCGGCAAAATTTGATCAATAGCTTCTGACTCGAGATCGAGATGAGACTGGTGATGGTGGCGACCTTCAATGGTGACTGATTCACACCTGTATCGCAACACGGTTGGAATTTTGCAATGTGTCACAATAGACATGTAAGATCAGGTCGCACTTCTCCTCGCTTTGGCGAAGCAGATTTAATTTGTACTATCTCTCGCAGAGCAAATCGTAGACATCTCTCTCGCGCAATTAAACAGATTAAGCAGCCCTTTCTCTGGGTTGATGCTAGTTTTAATGTGTATGTATTGATTTCGAAATGTAAATGTGTAACAAATACGATTATGATTATGTAATTTCAAATAAGATTGTAGAGAATGTGTGTTGGAACCCATCATGTCTTGTATTAAAATTAAAACTAAAATTTACAATCAATGGAGGTATCATTAATACACGAACATACTCATTTGTACTGCCCAGTTCATGAAGAAGACTCAAATAAAATGACTCTAATGCTCCGTGCTAATATAAATTGGAAATATTAGGTTCCTCATGATTTACAATTTACTTCTTGCGAGTTACCATCAAACAGTTTCGTAACGTGTATTTAAGTCCTAAATTGTAAGTCATGTGGTTCGGTTAGTATCATCATAGTGTGTTTCATAGCAACTAAAATAATACAACAATTAAGAATTAAATGCAACATATTTTCCAGAAAAGACATAGCAAAAGTAAATCGCATATTATAGTCATCCTTTCCACATAACAATAAAAATATCTACCAGTTAGAGAATTACAAGTTCGAACCAACAATATCTTAAATCGTCCAGACAAAATTTCATTCGGTTACATTCATACATCCAAAGAGCCTTTTGTTTAGCTAACTCTTGAGAGGACTGTATCATCAATTGAGTTGGACGCAACCCTTCGAGGACAATTCAATTAAAACAAACAATTAATAACAAAAAACAAAAATATTATCAGATAATTCAAGGAAGTGCACTATAAAGTTGAATGGCCATGTCTAGTCTGACACATTGCAAAACTCCAATCTTGTTGCGATACAGATGTGAATCAATCACCATTAAAGGTTGCCACAATCATCAGTCTCGAATCAAAAGTTATTGATCAGATTTGCTGGAGGAGAGAGGTCATTCTCCACTATGCTTCGACCATGAAAAATCCTAAATTGATAATTAATTATGCTTAATCCCACTTTGTTAATATCATGGGAATCCAATTTTGTACCCAATTAGATCACTTCAGATGCAATAATCAACATAGTTACAAAAATTAACCAATTTCCGTCAAAAAAACTAAAAAAATGAAGAGTTCCCTCTTATCTTTTCAACCGACCAGTGCTCTGTCTAGAGTCCCCTCATCGCCAGCCACTGCTCCATCTTGGCTTTTCCATCGTCAGAACAGCAAAAGAGAAGCAAAAGATAAGCAAAAGAGAAATAGTAAAAGCTCCGCCAAGCAGAGAGAAAGCGTGAACTGATGTACGAGAGAGAGAACAAACTTGGATCTGCTCCAATATAAAGAATAATTGCGACACGAAATCCATGGTGAGAGAGGAGGAACAAAAAGGAACTCGTCTAGAGAGATATCGTACGGAGAAGTTAGAGAGATGGATGTAAAGTTCGTTTAACGGAAGAAATAAGCGACAAAACGGAGAGTTTGATAGTTAATTGTGCACGGATCTCGAGACAATCAAACGGCATATAAGTTACAAGCAAAAAATACCCTTTGCTTGTACAAGCTTTTTAGTTACTCTATATATATATATATATATATATATATATATATATGCAAGACTAACAACAAACACAGGGCATTAATTCGAAATTTGGCATCATAATCTTTCGAGTAATCGACAGACTTGAATTTACGTGCGCCTTACTAAGGCGTTATGACAAGACATACACATCCGCTTATTGCATTTCCCAGTAAATTTATGGACTGTTAGGTAAAACTTCCAGGCGGAGATTAGAGACCAAGATATTAGTAACGACAATCTTTCCCAATTGATTCCTCGAACTCGCATACACATTTTCTATGATCTCATGACTCAGTTGAATGAGTGTTTTGACACAATAAAATCATACATTGAAAATATTATATGTTCGAGTCTCATCACCTCCATATACAAAAAATAGATATTAGTAACGACAATCGATCGCGGGTGCCATTAAAAAATATATATTAATATAATTGGATTTGGGGTTAAATTTTCCTTTAAATCTAATTATTCCTTCTAAACATACAATTTTGGTTAACAATTTCATGAACAGTATGCTAGACAAATTACACTATTTTACCCAAAAGATTTAATCTTGTTATTGTGCAATGTAGATGGATTTACTAGAAAATGATTTAGAGCATTATTATAATTATAAATTAGAGCATAATTAGTATGCTAGACAAAAATAAGTAACTTGGACTAGTTTAGAATCTAGATTATTAAACTTATTATTTTCTAAGCTCTTAATTAAATATGATATCTAAAGATATCTCACCTGTAGAGTTGGATTGAAATGTTAAGCTGGTTTCTCGCACCATCTTTTCTGTTTGGTGGTCATACTATATTACCTACATAAACAAAATGCACTGTATTTCTTTTTCAAAACGATATGCATGAAAATCCTCCCTTAATTAATAGAATTTGAAGTATATCTTCACACAAATAGTGAATTTTTCACAATTCTTCTCACGCATTTAGCACTATAATATACTTAATGCGTGAAATAATAAGTTTATGGAAACACAAATTTAACATTTTTATTCATCAATTTTACTATAAATATTAATGTTCATTATTGTTGTTAATCAAAAAAGAAAGAAAGGGGGATGATAAAAATTAATGGAAATCTGATTTTATTTTATTTTATACTTGCGAGAAACTAGAGAAAATCAAAAGGTAATATAAGTATTTTATATTTCTTCATGGTGAGTATTAACGATAATTTCTACGAGGCTAACTCTTGCACTTGGATGTCTGGTTTAAATGTGATCGATTTGGATAAACGGCGGGAGTTTAATCTCACTCAAAAATATCTTCAACTCCTTGAGAACAGGTAAACAAAAATTAACCAACTCTTATAATAAACATTTAACTAATATTTATTTTTTCATTGTTTTAGTTTCGAAGAGATGGGCCCACATCATTACAGGGCTTGTTGTTGTTCCAAGACTAAGTCTACCTGCTCGACGAGAGGTCGACTTCACCGGTATTTGGGTATAATTACGAAATTGACACTGAGATAATCAGGCAAGCAGTTTCACTTTCACTCCATTATAATGGGAATATGAAACCTTGGCTCGAGTTGGGATACCGTCTAATAAGAAATATTAAGATTATTATATTTTATAACTCATCTAAATATGGTTATTTAAAAATTTCATGCTAATACATATATTAGTATCAGGATATAATTATATTTTAGATATAATATAATTTAACGAAAAAAACATGACAACATTATATAATTGTTATTCAGATGAACTCAAGCAATAATAAACCTAGAAGTAGCCAACCTTACAAGATGTATGTAGGATTTGCACATCATTGATTACAAAATAATAACAAAATTTTCATTTCATACTAAAATATAATTAATTTGTACCAGATTTTACATTAAATATCTAAAATTGTCAGCAAAATTGTCTAATAGTGGTGGTTCGCAATGTTAAAACAGTTAAAAAACTAATAAGAAATTTAACTACACAACATATATAGGAAATTATTTAATGTCATATATATATATATATATATATGAGAGTATAAGAAGTTGTTTGTGTTAGGTAAATTTGTATCTTTCATGTTTATTATTAAAAAAAAATATGTTTTATAAGTCTAAGAAGTTACTTATATTTGATAAATTAATATTTTTCATTTTATTGCTTTATGAAAAAAATAACATGAAAGGTTTTGAGAAAAAAATATATTAGAGTTAGATATTTGAACCCTTCGGTTTCTATTTGTATTCACATTGGTCATTTAACATAATACAAAAGGATACAAAAGTAAATATAAATGATCCAACATGAACCTAACGAATAATGATACAACACATCATCGATGTAAGAAGATCTTACTTTCTTCCTCAAATCTAAATGTAAAATAATGGACTTATAAATGTTTAAAAGTTCACATTAATAAAAGATAAATGATTTATATTTTATCAAATATCATAATCTAATGATCAAGATGATTATAATAATATGGTATAAGAAAATTGTATAATAACGGATCTAAAACAAAGAATTCTTTTTTAGTTTTAAAATATTCTTTTTATGTCAAGTGATGTGTCAGACACATACGGCATATATGTATCAGACACCGTATCGGATGCTGATACTCGTCTGATACATATCCGGATACTTCACATGACGAGTCCGAATATTTTATTTCAAAACAATATCAGATACTTCTCGGATAATTTCGGATACTTATAACACATCAATAAATGTTCTTGAAAAACAAAAATATAAATTTTAAATCGAAATAAATAAGTACTAGATATAAGTAAATAACTAAATATAACAAAAATTTACTTAATAATAAGTTAGTTATGTAATAAGAAAATTTTAGTCTATTTTATGAAAAAATATTAAAAAAATATTAAATATATAAATCACAATTAATAAAATAATAAATTATTGTTTATAATTGACGTATCGTATCTTATGTTTTTTTAAACTATCATAGCGTCGTATCCGTATCGTGTAGGATATGATACCTGTATATGTTCCTATATCTTTGGTACATGTGTTTAGACAAATTTTCAGCTGAGTAAATGCAATACAGTTTTGGATGCACCATTTTTACTTTTTTTTAACTACAGTGTACTTTTTTGAATTACAACAATTCTTTTATGTGCGGTATAATTTTTGAATATTATTATTTTTTTTACATAATCATTATACTTCTTTTACAAATCATTATAATTATATAAAATCATTATACATTTTTAGACGCTCACTAATGCTTCTTTTACAAATTATTATTCTTCAGATGCATGGTTAAGAAAATGGGTTTGTTGCATTGTAATTATATAAAATTCAAAGATCCGTTCAAACCGGTTCCCCATATTTTGAACGCTCTTTCTTGCCTACAAATCGGAGTTTTCTCCTCCATATTTAATAGCAGAATAAGCCCCAATTATTTAGGGTTTTTAGACGCCAAATACTCGTGTGAAGGAGACAAGCGAGAGTATTTTACGAAAAGTTTCATCGATATTACTACAAGGTTTCGATAAAGTCTCAGCGATCCCTCGCTGCAAGGAGCTTCACATGATCGAGGAATGAGGAGTCGAGGAAAACCAACTTCGATTAGTGGCTATGTGTTATATCGTTCGGCTCTTAAATTTGATGGTGAATCATTTCAAACAAAAAAATTGACGGTGAAAACCAACTGCAACTAGTGAAAACTTAAAATAGGTGAAAACAGGAAAATTAAATCATCATTAAATCGTGAAAATCTGAATATATCAACAACAACAACAACAAATGCTATATAATCACAAATTATTGCCTAAAAAGTTAAAATCTTACCCACACAATCACATTTTGTATATAACTTCTACACAAATGCATGGAACTAAAAAAAAATTGGTAGTCTAGTCGCCATCAATTTCGTTATAATTTTGGTATTCCAATTTTTAGTTCATTATGATAAATAATAATTAGGTCCCCCGGTAAGCTCTGATGCTGCAGAATATCCACATTTTCACTTTTGCAGTTAACCCCTCAATAATGACCATAGGTATTTTTTTTTTGTAAAGAAGCCCTAATTCATCATCTTTTCACAAAAAAAAGGGAATACATTATTAAAATTTAAAATATAGACATGTTATTGGCAAATATATGGTCTTTGCTTTAAAACAATTAACTTCATTCAAATAGTCTAATTCATCCCCAATAAACCACACAATCCCACAATTAATTAAATTCAGAAAGAAAACGGATACCTTTGACTGTTTCATTGACGAATAGTTTAAATATGTGAAGACCTAAACTCAATCCAAAGAAATCGAAAGAAAAAATCGAAAATCGTGAAATTTCCATAATGTAATGTCCGAGGAAACCGAGGGTTTTCAACCGTGCATAATAGGAAGGAGCTCGAGAACTTTATTGATTGTTCGGTCCGAACTGGTGTGTGAAAGTGTGAAGGGTAGATATGTTTTTATACAGTTTTTTTGGTAGAGTTAATGAATAAATTGATTTTGGATAAGTTTGATAAAAGAATTCAGATTAAAGGGATAAATTTGATATTAACATATCGAGAACAAATTTGATATTTTGAGTTTTTGAACCCGAAATTATTATTTTAACTAAATTTACTTTTTATTCAAAAATGTATAATTTGTATCTTTTATCTCATGAACTTGTTTAGAGGAGCCACTTAAATTGAAAAAAGAAAAGTTTGGAACATAAATAAAATTAACATTTCCTCATTATCAATCATGTGTGAATTATAACCAAATCTTCGGACAAAACAATTTAGAAAAGAAAAACTGTATATATAAACAAATATTTGAAATTTCCAACATTTAATTAACCATCAAAGGAATGTCTAGACGGCGACATAGAATGATGCACGCCATTTCGATTCAAACTGTTTCCCCAACTATCCTCCTCCTTCTCGAATTCATCGAACGCAGATTTCAAATTTTTGTTATTCGCGCAATTTCGCAACATTTCCAATTCCAAGTGCGAATAGTATCTTTCGAATACGCTCAAACCAATTGTCACCTTGAAATCAAGCAGGAATAACAATTCCAGCTCTAATTTGTTCAGCTCCGAATTGCTTATTCCTCCGACCCTTGCGAAAAATGCGTTGTTGTGATGCCTGTACAAAAATCACAGAACATAATTTCTCATTAAATCATTTAATCAAAACAAAACAAATTAATAAAAACATGAGAATACATACATATCATCGAGCACCTTAGAAGCAATCATTAAACAAACAAGTACCAACCGATGAATATTCATAGACACAACCAACAAATCAGGATGAACATGGACCGCGCGATCGATATACACAAATGCAACTATGAAACACGACGGGTCGAGACAAACAAACCGTTGAATCCTCTCCAAGTACCTCCCCAAGGCGATGGTTGGGGCGCGAGTCGCCATGAAAGCGTCTAAACTACGAAGTTTTTTGTCAGAAATTTCTTGAGCTGGAATTACCAATGGTGATTCGTTGAGCATGTCGTTTCGAGCCACGAGACGCTCGAGTGCATGAGATAGCATGAAGAGCTCCGATGGTGGCGGTTTTGGCTTGCTCGGCCCGCTATCCATTTATCATATTTCAATTAAAATTCATTCTCTTATTTTTTGTTTTTTTTAGAATGTTTTCAATGCATGATCTATTCCATATAGGAGGTACTTCCTTTCTTGCCATCCATGCATCCATTATCCATGAAACAGGAAAGGGCCAAATTTATATACACGGTTCAGATTTGTTTGATATGTTTGAAAATTTTAAATCAGATTTAGTCCCTCTAATAAAAGGAGATAAGTTGCAAAGATTTTGTGATAGAGACAATAGTTGTTTCTCCACTGATTTTGTCCAGTAATAACACAACATGTAGCAAATTAATAATTTGGCATTATTATTAGGCCATATAGACTGGATCAAGTTATTTTTCCAAATTTGACTGGGCCTGGCTCAAATTTTTGTCTCAAGAAAATATGATATTTCTAAGGCTCTTAATAAAAAAAATGGCCCACAAAAATCAATGCAAATATGAATACTTTCTCTTTTTTAATTTAATTATTAATTTGTTTATAAGATTTGGTGTTGTTATAGAGTTGTTCTATTTCCCTTTTCTTTTTAATAATTTCTAATTCAGCTAACATAATATTTATATTATCATTATAATTTATTAATAATAATAACTAATTTAATAAAATGTTTATAATTTATTATACAATTTATGCAAACAAGCCCCTGAAATATTCAAATTTATGCGAACTTGTTGGGTGGCACACGAAAGTAGGATATCTAGTAAGGGGTATTAGGATCTTAATAGATTTACGAAACGAATTGTTCATTTTATTGCTCTGAGTATGCAACGACGTTTATGCGCTTGCGAACGAATTCATTGCGTACTTATTATTTTTTTTATAATGAAATGCAACACATATACTATTGTGCATATATGTTCAAATATTAAATGGTCTGAATTATACGATTGTTCGTACGTCATCAAAATTTATGATCATGATAGCAAAATCGTAAAAAAATTCTTGTGGAAATAAATAATTTATCATTATTATTATTGTCAAATAAATATATTATCAGTACAAAAGAGCTAAGATTGAAGGCACGAACCATTGCTCGTCAAAGTAAGATATATCGACAGAATACTTGCCGTGATGCCTGATACCAGAATAATCATCCAAATTACAATACACATCCAAATAAACGGTATGGCAACAGCACTCCGTTTTTCCAAATCGAAATCCATCCACATTACGAGGAAGGGAAGAAACCCCCCAAAAATCACTATGCACAACATGCAAAATGCGAATCCATATATGAAGTACATCGATACATCTTTTTTCTCGAAATAAACAACTCGTAGTAGTGAAACAAAAGCTAGTAAACACAAATATGCCCCTGTAAGAAAAACATTCTTCATTAACCATCCGTAGTTTCCTCGTTTCGCATTGTCATTCTTTTTAAAAGTGTGCAGCATTATGATCCTGAGAGATCGATCGCGTGTTTAGGAGAATGAATAACACGAGGAAAACAAATTTTTTTAATTGTTCAAAAAATAAAATGGCTTGATTCGGAAATAGTGAATGAACAAGCTATAATAACAAAAAGGTTTGTAATCAAGCGTCAATTTCGTCTTCAACAAATTGCAGATTGGTTCTAATTTCAAATTTCTTGGCTAGCGTTTCAACAAATTTACCAACAAACATATACAAATAGTGATTTTCAAATTTCTTAGCTAGCATTTCAACAAATTTACCAACAAACATATAAAAATAGTGATTTTCAAATTTTTTTAGCTAGCATTTCAACAAATTTACCAACAAACATATAAAAATAGCGATTTTCAAATTTCTTAGCTAGCATTTCAACAAATTTACCAACAAACATATAAAATAGTCGTTGGTTACAACCTCATAAAAGTGTCATATGTCATTTGGTTTTCCCAAAAATAAATTTCTCAAGTAGCACCCATTTTAATTGTTAAGACATCATAACACAAAAATGAACTCAAATTCTGCTGTTCTTGATGTTCGAGACGAAGTCGAAGATAACACTACAAAACCTTTGTCGAATAACAGAGGTTTTGGTATAAACATAGGTCCATATGAAGATCCAGAATTTATAACACTGTACCTTTTAACATACGGAACGATTGCAAGCATGATTGGTTTGGGAGCTCCGATATTCGACCCGGATCCGTGTAGCAAAGCGTCGCTATTTGTCTCCGTGGCTTACTTGGTTTGTCTTTTGGTTGTATTTCTGTATGGACTTGGTCTTGTAGGCCTGAGCTATTGGCTTCCTCAAGCTCCTGTTTCTCGTGTCGGGATTTTGAAAACTGCAGCTCCAATTCCTATACGTCGCGCTAGAATTGCAAAGGCTTGGATGTCGAAATTGTTTGTTCCCGTTGTTGTAGCAGTTTTTCTTGGTTTTGTTTCTTTCAAGCTCAGAAAACCACAACATGTTCGATATTTTGTGAAATTTTGAAGAATTTGTAATTTGTGGTAAAGATTATGTTTACAAAAATTTCGCAACAAAAATGAAAAAAATCAAGATTATATTTAAAAATCGAGGAGATTACGAGTGCGATATGGACAAATTACGATGCCATGATGATCGGATTCTTTAAATATTTGATTTTTAAGGGTATGTTCGTATACTTCATGATGCGCCAGTATGCTTCCGTAATACTTTTGACATACAAATGACATATTTATTTTTAATATTTCGACTCATTATATATTTCAGTTCGTAATATATAGATGTAAGAGAACTTTGGATATTTCTATGGCATTTCTAAAATATAATCCTATGATGCTTATGAGATAATTCTATGATATATTTATGATTAGTTCATGGTAATTATATTGTTTGGTTAATTTTTATTGGGGGTTTTCTCCTGATCCTTTCGAGAGTTCAAATAACAAACTTATCCTTTCAAAACAAACAATTATATTTTTATCCTCTCTAAATTTAATTATCTTCTAAACTCAATTATCGTATATATTCACTTAAAACTTATAACTATCAAATTTATCCTTACTTTTAAGTTTTTGTTAAATTTCTGTTCAACAAACAATTATTTCAAATTTTAAATTTAATTAAAATAACAAACAGAAATATTAATCATACATACATTTCTCTTAATGCACAAAATCATCATTAACCGGATTTCACGAGACACTTGTATATACTTCTTCTAAAAAGACCTGATCTAAATAAAAAAGGACAAATATTTCCAAAACACTCACAATAAAAAAAAAATCTCGATGACATCATCAAAATTAAACCATTCCCTAATTAAGTGCCCCAAAAATTAATGCATATCCTAATTAAATAACTTAAGTGCTTCTAATTAAATGACCTTAATTAGTGGTCCAATTAACTGTTGGCCCTAATTAAGCGTCTATAATTGGATTAATTGGGAGAAAAATGATGTCATTTTAATTGAGGATGCGGTGGAAAGAGATATAATTGATTAATTTCCCATAAGAAAAAAATGGCCCAGAGAAATTAATGCCCGTGGGTGGTGTTTGGATGAAGAATAAGTTGGATATAACCTATTTTATTAGTTATATTCTTGTTAAACACACAATTTATTAGAGGGGATAAAAGAGGATAAGTATAAAAAGAGGAGATTAAGCTATCACCACTTTTTGTGGTGATAAGTTTGTTCCCCTTTTATACCTCTAACATTTTACTAAAATACCTCTATTTGTCATAATAATTTATTTAATATAATATAATTAAATATAATATAATATAATACGAAATAGAATAATACAATATAATATAATGTGATGTAATATAATATAATATAATATATATAATACTTAATATGATATTTAATATAATATAAAATAAAATAATATTATATTATATAACACAATATGAAATAATATAATATAATATAATAAAATAAAATAGATAATAATTTATTTAATTTAATATAATATAATATATTATAATATAATACAATGCAATGGAATATAATATAATATACTTTAATACAATATAATATATTGTAATATATTGTAATAATGATATAAAATAATATTTAATATTTAATATAATATTTAATATAATACGATATAATGTAATATAATATAAACTAATATAATATAATACAATATAATACAATATAAAATAATATAATAACATATAATATTATATAATAAGATATAATACAATATGAAATAATTTAATTTAATATAATATAATACAATAAAATATAATATAGTATAATACAATATAGAATAAAATAATGCAATATTGTATAATATAATATAATATAGTGTAATATAATATAATATAAAATAATATACTATTATGAAATGATACAATCTAAAATAATATAAAATAATATAATATAATATTAGATGATATAAAATAATCTAATCTAATATTATAATATTAATTTAATATAATATATTATATTATATTATAATATATTTTTCGTATAATATAATATAATGAAATACTACGTAATATATTCTAATATACTATAATATTATATAATATTACATTATATAATATTCACATTTGTAATATAATAATATAATGAAATGTAACATAATATAATTTAATATAATATAATATAGTATAATATAATGTAGTTTAAATTTTAATCAAAACTTTATAATTCAACATATTAGTTTCAAATTTATAGACCAAAGGGTATTTTGGTCACTTTGAAATATTCAATTTTTAAATCAACACTATACCAAAATTTATCCATACATCTTTACCAAACACCATTCCCAAATTAAGGAATAAATAGAGATAACTTATTATCCCTCAAAAAAATTTACCCACCTTATCCTCTTTCCAAACGGAACCGTGGAGAAAAAAGACATGATCTAAATAGTATATTTTTCTTTTTTAATCTAATTTCTTTTTTTTAAGATTTGGTGATGTGATAGCATTATTCTACTTTCTTCTTCTTATATGATATTTCAAAATTTCAAAATAGTATATTTTTTTTATAATCTGATTATTAATTTTTTACAAGATTTGGTGTCGTGATAGTGCTATTCTGTTTCCTTTTTCTTATTAATAATTTATAATTTACCTAACCTAATATTTGCATTCTTTTTATTATAATTATTATTTATTATTAACAGTAACAAATTTACTAGATTAGTTAGAATTTATTATACAATTTGTGCAAACAAGCCCCTGAAATATCCAAATTGTTATTGTTATTGTTATTGTTATCTTCCATTTAGCTTATAACTTTAACAGCTGTGACGGATCTTCAGCCGACGGTTTACTTTACAGTGTTTACACGCTGGTTATTTTCCAAAACACACTTTCGAAGATATATTATTTCGTTTGAATCCCTAGAAAATAAGCTTATAACGTGAATATAATAATATACAGGGGGCCATATGTAAGATTACGAGAGTAAACTCGCAAAGAGCACCTTCTCTTCTTCCTTGTCCAATTCTCCATTGATCTCCATCTCCATTGATCTCTCATACAGTAGAGCTCACCAGATCCAGAGCATTGGAGAACCGTCTCGAAGCTTCTAGAATCTTCCAGAGGTGACAGACAATGGAGTCGATCATTGCGCGAGCTCTGGAATACACACTCAAGTACTGGCTCAAATCCTTCTCTCGTGACCAGTTCAAGCTTCAGGGTCGCACTGGACAACTCTCCAATCTAGGTCTCTTTGTTACTATTTTTTGCAAAATTTAGTATGAATATGCGAAATTGAGCTTGAGTGATTGTGTTTTGATTTGGGAATTATTGGGTTTATGGTGTAGATATCAATGGCGATGCTCTGCATTCTAGCCTCGGATTGCCTCCAGCAATTAATGTTACCACTGCTAGAGTTGGAAAGCTCGAGATTACTGTATGATTTTCCTTTTCCGTTCTTTTACTTAAGATAAGAATTCACGTGCCATGAATGTTTGTAGAAAATGCAGCAATATTTCAACTCTGATATGATTTAAAGTTCAGTGCTTTGCAATTTGACAGTTGAAATGTTACTTACTTTTTGAAGCTTAATTACTATGGAGAATTGGTTGACTTCTTTTTCCTATTGATTTTGTACCTAATTTATTTCATGATTCATTCGAATTTCACTCTTTTCTCAGCTTCCATCCGTTTCAAATGTGCAAGTCGAACCAATCTTGGTACAAATCGATAAACTCGATCTTGTTTTGGAAGAGAATGCCGATTCCGACGATTTAAAAAGCCCAAACAGGTCTTTTTCGTTCCTAATTTTCACCAATTTCCCCCTTTTCATAATTCCTTTTCTAATTTATATTTTTTCAAATTTCAGTTCTCAGCCCTCTTCGTCCTCAGCAAAAGGAAGCGGATATGGCTACGCTGACAAGGCATAAATCTCAAATCTTTTAAACCCTAATTTTCAATTTTTATAATATTAAATAATATCAAATAAATTTATAGATAGCAGATGGAATGACCGTGCAAGTAGGAATAGTTAATCTTCTTCTAGAAACTCGTGGCGGGGCCCGCCACCAGTCCGGCGCCACCTGGTACTTTTTTCTTCTTTTTTTTCTAAATTTATTTTTTATTATTAACTATTTTATTTTTTCAGGTCGCCTCCATTAGCATCGATTACCATCCGCGACCTTATTTTATACACCACAAACGAAAATTGGGAGGTAACTAATTATAATATTATTAAATTAATACCGATCAATTATTAATTTTTATTTACAGGTCGTGAATTTGAAAGAAGCGAGAGATTTCTCCAACAATACCGGATACATCTACGTCTTCAAGGTTCTCTCTCTCTCTCATACTAATTTGATATTTAAATATTTCTTATTATTTATTATATAACTTTTTTTAATTTAATTTGTAGAAATTAGAATGGGGATCATTATCGGTGGATTTATTACCGCATCCAGATATGTTCACTGACGCGAGATTCAATTCGTCCTTAAATGGAAATAAAAATAGCGCGCGAGACGATGACGGCGCGAAGAGAATGTTCTTTGGTGGCGAGCGGTTTCTAGAAGGAATTTCTGGCCAAGCTAATGTAATAATAATAATAATAATAATAATAATAATAATAAATTAAAATAATAATAGTTAATTGATGGATTTTGGTAGATAACGGTGCAAAGAACGGTATTGAATAGTCCGCTAGGTCTCGAAGTTCAGTTGCATATTCCCGAAGCGGTTTGTCCTGCTTTGAGCGAACCTGGTAAAATTTAATTTGAATTTATTATTTCTTTATTTTATTTTTAAATCTTAAACCCTAAACCCTAATTTTTTTAAAATGTATGGAATTAGGTTTGAGAGCGTTTCTTCGGTTCATGACCGGTCTTTCTGTCTGTCTGAACAGAGGTGATGTGGACCCCGCCTCTCAACAGGTCTCTCTCTCTTTAAAACCAAATTAAAAATATTATATTTTTTTATATAATAATTTAATTAATTAAGTATAATTATTTAATAAGCAGAGAAGTACAGAGGCGGCAGGATGTTCGTTAGTGTCGATACTTATCGATCACATATTTCTCTGCATAAAGGATACAGGTTAGCTTTAATTTTTAATATTGTTTCTTTGAAATTAATTAACGAATAATATTTTATTAACTTATTATCATTTAAATCGTTAAAACAGAATTTCAACTAGAACTCTTGATGCAATCTCTCTTTTTCTCTCGGGTAAATTTTTTTATTCGATCTACAATAAATTATATGTATGCTGTAATTTTATTACTTGAATTATCACGATTGTATGGTTGGTTTATCAGGCAAGTGTGTCGAATGGAGAGAATGCAAAGAACCTAACATGCATAAAAGTTGGTGGCCTTTTCTTGAGGTAATTCCACAGTTCACATTTTACATTATATTTTATAAAAAGTATATAAAGAAGCTTAAAAAATATTTTATTAAATTAGGGACACATTTTCTCGGCCTCCGTGCACATTAATTCAACCGTCCATGTCAGCATCTACTCCAGAACCTCCACCCGTACCAGAATTCGGTACATAATTTTTCAAATAAAATTTACCAATTTATTTATTTATTTTTGACAGGTTTATATGTAATTAATTGTTTACTTAACAGGTGAGAATTTCTGTCCAAGAATATATCCACTAGAAAACCAGCTCTCGCAATTTTACATGGCGGTCCCTCTAATTTGTCTTTATTCTCTCCAAATAAACCCTTCTCCTCGTCCCCCCAAATTCGCTTCTCAAACAGTCATCACTTGCCAATCCCTCATGGTACCTTAAAATCCCCAAATAAGATTTCAAAAATTCAAAATTTAAATATTTTTAAATATTTTATTTCAGATAACGCTTCAAGAGGAATCATGTTTGAGAATTTCCTCATTTCTCTCAGACGGCATAACAGCAAACAATTCCTCGATTCTTCCAGATTCCTCAATCAACTCGTTAGAATTCAACCTCAAAGAATTCGAGCTCTCGATCCCGTTAACCACATTTACAAACAACCCCCTGAAAAAACCCGCTCTTTCAAATCCATCCTTCACCGGCGCGCGACTCCACGTAAAAGATTTCCACCTCTCCGAATCCCCCTCCCTAAAATGCCCTTTACTAAATCTCGAAAAAGACCCCGCTTGTTTCCCCTTATGGGAGTTCCAACCAATCGATGCGAGTCAAAAGAAATGGGCGGTAAATTCCTCCACCCTAAATCTCTCACTGGAGATGTCCAGTTCATCCCCAACTGGAGAGCTTTGGAAATGTGTGGAGTTGACCGACGTGAAATTCGAAGCGGCGATGGTGACCGCCGACGGGGCGCCGCTTGTCGAGATGCCTCCGCCAGATGGCATCGTCAGAATCGGGGTATTTTTCGGGGGATACGTATCGAATACTTCGATCGAGCAATTATTTTTCGTTTTGGATCTTTATTCTTACTTTGGATTGGTCGGAGAGAGAATCACGAACGCGAGTAAAAATAATAATTTATTAACGAGTGATTTTTCGGGGGAGAAATCGGGGAAGAAATTACCCAGCGATACGGCTGTCAGTCTCGCGGTGAATGGTCTCGAACTGAATTTCTTGGATTCTTCTTCGGGGGAAATTCGGGGGAAGAATTTGGTGCAATTTTGCGGGGAGGACCTTTTTGTAAAAGTGTCACACCGTACTCTAGGCGGCGCTTTCGCCGTCTCCACCGATTTGTTCTGGAATTCCGTTTCGGTCAATTGTATCGACGGCGATGACGGGTTAACGGGTTCGGACCCGAAAATGAGACCCGTATTTTGGATCGACAATAACGATAATAATAAATTTCTTGACGTGAGAGTGGTGCACGTAATGCCGTACGACGTGGTGAAGGATATGGAATTTCATAGTTTGAATTTGAAAATGAAAATTTCGAATGTGCGATTAGGTGGCGGCATGAGTTATACCGAATCGTTATTGCACCGATTTGCAATTCTCGGCTCTGACAGTGGGCCCAGTCAAGGCCTTTTAAAAGGAGTCAAAGATTTGTCTTCTGGCCCTCTCGCTCATCTCTTCAAATCCTCTCCCCACAACAACAACGATAATCATGGTAGTACAATTTTCAAAAAAAAAAAAAATTAAATTTTTTGTCAGGGTATTTTTGATATTTTTTGTTTTTGTGAAGTTGAGAGTGAAGGGACGCATGGGGAATTGGGAATACCGGATGATTTGGACGTGTCGATAGAGTTGAGGAATTGGTTGTTTGCTTTGGAAGGAACGGACGAAACTAACTCTGACGCGTGGTCCCCTTGCGTCAGCAATGATGATGTCATCGTCAGGAATAGTAACAGAGAAGATAGGTGCTGGCATACGACCTTCCGGAACCTTCATCTCTCCGCCAAGAGCCCCGATAATAAACCCGATAAAAAACCTGACGATTCGAAAAATTTATTTCCCGTGCAATCTTTTCTGGTACGTAATTTTAATTTACATATTTTACCCTTTTAACAAGCTAAAAGGGTACATATGCAAAACCCGTCTAATAAAAAATACTTTATAGGTTGGAGTGAACGGACTGCAGGCAATAAAACCGCGAATAAAAAACAAGGAAATTAAAGAAAATATAAAAAATATTAATAAAATAGAAAATATGGAAGGAGTTGATATAGAAGCCAAAGTAATCAACAATTCTGACGACCGTACCGACGAAGAATCGACTCAATGGATCGTCGAAAACATCAAATTTTCCGTCAAACAACCCGTACCATTCCTCTCCCCTCTTCCCAATATTATTTATTTATTTTTATATTATATTCTTATTATATCAAATATACCCTTATAAAACCAACAGATAGAAGCAATTGCAACGAAAGAAGAAATAGAGCATTTAGTCGAGCTCTGCAAAGGCGAAGCCGATTCGATGGGTCGAATTACTGCGGCTATTTTACGATTATTAAAACTCGAAAAATCTCTCGGCCAATCCACTCTCCACCAACTCAGCAGTCTTGGTAATTTCATAAAAAAATATCATATTTACCCTTTCTTCCAAAAAATAAAAAATATCAAATTTATCCTTGACAAATTTCTAGGAAGTGGAGGAGTAGATAAGGTGTTCACGCCGCGGAGATTAAGTAGACAAAGTAGTTTCGGAAGTATTAATAATTTTGCACCTTCGACCCCAACTTCGAATTTAATTACGAGAGATACCACCGCAAGTAGTGGTGGATTAGAAGAGACGATTTGTTTGCTGGAAACAGAAATTTCGGATTCGCGTGTGAAATGTGGGAGTTTGGTATCCGAGATGAACGGCTCGGATGAAATCAAGGAGTTGGGCGAGAAGTTGGAGAACATGCAATTGTTATTGTCGAAATTGAGAGGTATGATTTGATTTTGATTTTTTATTTTATTTTGTATATTTTGTGGTTATGTTCGTTGGGTGTATAAGTAAAGTGTATATCAGGGAAATTTTTGAGCGTTTATTTTTTATTATTTTTTAATTAATTTTTGTAATAAAGCAATGCATGAAATTTGGTTTGCAATTGGTTATGTTGTGAAAAGCATTGAAATTTTATTAAGAGCTAGGAATCGCGGCTCTTTTTGCGATTACAAGAAGAAAAACATAATCGCATCGTCAAAACAAAAAAAACAAAAAAAAAAACTGCATAAATTTGAACAAAAACAAAACCACAATAGTTTTCTTTTACGGGTAATTAGTGACCTATTTGCATTGATGGACGGCTCGAGATGATCTTAACAGGGACGTAGAGAGCGAGAAGAACGAGGACTAATAAGATCGCGGCGAGAATGAAAGCGATCGCGACAATTGGATGGCATTGATCAAATTGACCGCATAATCCGAAGATAACGAGAAGCACGACGAACATGTAGAATACTTTGTTTATCATCCAGAAAGCCGTGATTAACCTTTCTGGCTTTACGAGACCTTCGTGAGGACCGAACATGAAGAAAAATATTGCGAAACAGAAAAGTATCCCTCCTGCTACGGCTGCACAGACGGACCAGTTCACTTCGTAGATTATATTAGCAATGCTTCGAGCTGGATCGCTTCGAGCTGGACTGCTCGGGGATGAACTGCTCTGAGCTGGATTGCTTTGAGCTGGATCGGTCTGAGCTGGATCGTTCGGAGCTGGATTGTCGATTGGAGCTGGACCATTGGCATTATCGGTCGTACCATCCACGTTTATAGATGTATGAGCTGGACCATGGGGGCTTTCGGTTGCACCATCCATGATTATGGGTGTATGAGCTGGACCATGGGGGCTATCGGTTCCATCATCCATGTTGATGGATGTATGATCTGGACCATGGGGGCTATCGGTTGCACCATCCATGTTTAGGGTTTGGGTTTTCTCTATTGAGAGAGAGAAGGGAGAAAATCATAAGGAGGGTCTGAAATTTTGATCGATGGTTTTCGTGTAAGTATGAAATAGAGAAAGCTAAACTTAGATGGTGTGTAAAAAATAGAAAATGGGAGTAATTTTATAGATGCCTTATTTTTTGCCGGATATATATAGATTTTGGTCAGACTTAACTCACAAGTAAATTAATGTATGTGCTGATAAACAAGTGAAATTATTCATGAAATATGACAAGTGATTAGTTATCATGATAAACAGCCAGATTTTTCAACATATATACCAATCCGAACGAAAATAAAGTTACAATCGAATAATAGGAATGAAAGAACAAATAAAATTGTACAAAAATAAGAAGAAAAAAAAACGCTTTTACATCGAGTTAGAAGAAATAAATCGAACACCTCTTACTCTTGGACTCGACCTTGATCTGCCCATCTGGGCCCACTGTAACATCGCAACTCACGTGCATTGTGTGTGCCCCTCGTGTTTCCCAAAGCGTAACCCTAAATCTAAGACTTGTTTTAAGCACAACTTTGAACTGAACCGATCCATTTTCAGACATGTCATTCTGTATAACCGAAGAATCAAATGGCCCGAGCGAACCGTTATCAAACTGGCCCCCTATATTCGTGGTGTTTTTGGGAGGTTGATAAAACGGCCCACCTAGATCAGTATTATATCCAATTGGGTTTCCTCTATAATGAACCGAACCGGAGATCGGTCCAAAGAAGAAACCGATGTTCCGGTTTGGGTTACGGATCGACAATTGAACCGTGAACGAAGGTGAAGAAGAATCGGGTGGTGGAAAAGGAGAGACCGAAAAGGAAGATACATGAAAACGGGGTCGGTGGGGCCTCAGTGCCAGCCAGAGTATGAACAAAATAAATGCGGCTAAAAAAAGAATGGACAAAACAAACGAGCAAAGGTGCTTCGAGAGTCGGTTCGTGAGGCTCTCTCGTGTTGTTCGGGAAATATACCGGACAGGTGGATGGGTCGGTGGGGCCCGCATTTTCAGAGAGAGAGGAACTAATATGTAGGGTTTGTTGTGTTTTTGTGTTCTAGGGTTTACATGAAAACGTGATTTATAAGAGAAGGATGATTATTTGTGGAATTTGAAGATGGCGGGAAGAAGAAGAGATGTCTGCAAAGTAGTTGTTTCCCGCTGGGGAGTGATATGCTTTTTGTGAGCTTGAAGGAACGAATACATTATCTAGGAGTCCCAAATAAATGTGATTTCTAGTTTCTAGCTTTAATTTAACATAGATCCATAAATTTAATCATAATATTCATGGCCCAACTAAATCATGGGCTGGCCTGTATTACCCAACGGCATCATGTATTATTATTTAATTAAGAAAACTAATAATAGTTTCTAGTCACAAATCAAGTGTTTCTTGCTCACAAATTGAGGACATTAATCATTCAATAGACCCATAAACATTACCAAAGAAATTTACTCACATGAAGTTGATTGGCTCAAACATGAAATGTATCAATTCAACAAATTACTAAACACCAAGTTTCCTTTTATTAATTCGAATATTCAAGACTAAGTACCAATTAGCAAATGATGTTGTTGCACGAAGGAATTAACCCAGTAACTAATGAGAAAATAAAAGAAATGAGTGCACACACTAGCACTCTAAAATGAAAAATAACAGATGAATAAATTCGACACCGAATTAAATGAAGGTTAACCTAGTTAACCAAAGCACAATGAGTCCTAATATTTCCTTGAGTTCCTGTCAAAACAGCTAAATTTCCCATTTTAACCATGGAGACCCCAAAATCATTGAAGAACTCTTGCCCGTTACCGCTCGCCTGACGTTGAATATAACCCGTACTCCCTGTCAGTTTGCGAAGCGAGTCGTCAGAAGTGAAAAGAGTTCTTCTTTTCGTTAGTTGCTTGAAGTATCCCGTGTCGAAGGTTCTGAAACTGCCCGGATCCATCTCTGCACGGCCGATCTGGTCATTTTGCTTGCATTTCGATTTCAAATTCGGAACGTAATGTTTGTCCATGTCCGGATCGGTTGTGTTCGTGTTGTTGAAGTTGTAAAGACGGTCATTGAACGACGAACAATGGCTCGTCCCGATTGTGTGTGCCGCTGTGTTTTCAAATACCAAAAAACAAATCAAATTCATTAAATTTTTTCTTTGGATCAATTAATAGTAAACATACCGGATAGAACCACTAAATCTTTTTCATCTAACCCCCTCGGCATGAAGAATTGCGTCAAGATTTGAGAGGCTTCTATGAAAGGAGGGGGAAGGTTGATTAGAGCATCTAGCGATACCGATCTATTGCCATCTCTTCTGCCTGTCGGCACGTCCCATGATGGCCCATTTGTCTAATATAAAACAAAAATTAAATTACTTGTGGGTATTAAATGGAAATGTTTGAAAGAGTGTAATTCATACCAAATTAACTACATCTCTAGCTACAAGAGCTAATATATCGGCACAAGAAACGATTCCAGGACAAGACGCTTCAACTTTGGCCTTGACTCGATCAATCGTATCGAACCCTCTCAAACTCAAATTCGGTATCGAGTCTTTCTCTGCTGGATTGGAAGTTGTGCCGTTCAGCAATACCGATCCATCACAACCCTACGTACAAAAAAGATCGAACACCCAAATTAGAACATGCATATATAATATATATGGATGTATATAAATATATAAAAGTGTATTTACATTGACAAAGCAATCATGAAAATGCATTCTGAGAAGTGGGCCCGAAAGACTCGGTGCGATTTTAATAATCGCGGTCATCTCAGCACGGATGATGGCTTCGGCATTTGGACAAGTGTTGTTGTAGAAACCAACCGCTAACCCCCCTTGAGCATCAATCGAGATAGGGAATAAGAGTACCAGAATTGCAAAAAAATATAATGTAAAGAATGTAGGTGCCATCTTAAGAGAAATGAAAATGGCACTAGTTACTTTAAAGAGGGATAAGAAGAGTAGTGAGTATATTTGAATTTGAGGGAATTGGGGCTTGGTTTTATAGGAGGTGGCTTGGTCCTTAGAATGATAGTAGCCGTTACATGGAAGTGCTAAATTAAAATTAATTGTTGTTTTTGGTTTCTTTAGGCAGCAAGAGTTGACTTGAGTATGAATGAAGGGATTGTTATAATTATATTTATGACTTAATTAATCATTCAAGTTGCATTTCAAGAATTTTATCCTTTTTTCATTATACTACTGATTTTTAATTTATTTAGGCCAATTGTGTTGAAATGCTTTGATATATACGGCACCTAGCCGTTAGGACTCCAAATATGAGGAATTGAAGCCATTCAAAAGAAAATTTATGAAAATACAAGTTCAAAAGTGCGACTTTTAATATTAGGGTAATTCCTCCTAGCTCTTTTGGCTTTACATTTTGATCAAAAATAGTATTTCCTATCTTTCAGTTATCCCATTAGAAACTAGATTTTTAGTTTATGCAATACAATTTTAGAACTCAATATTAGGGTAATTCCTCCTAGTTATTACAAATAATGTTTTAAAACTCAATATTTAATTATTTACTCGTGATTTTTTTTAAGTAAAATAATATCAATTTTTTTATTTGTATATACTACTTAAGCTCGAAAAAGTAATGCGGAAATTACAAAAATATATAATTCTTTGTACAATATAAGTATATTTTGTGTTAGTGTCACGCACACCAAATTAAAACTGGTAAATTTAATCATTTTTATATATAGCAGATGTTAAGTTTATAAATGATAATATATATGATTTTATTTTGTATTATTTTCATTTCAAAAAAAAATTCAAATATTTTTTCAAATTCAATGTATGGTACAATATAATTTAAAACATTGAATAGTATCATTAAATATGTACAAACAATGTCCATTTCTTAATAAATGAAATATTCGATGTTTGTTTTCTATAAATTAGTGTATGTTACAAAACATTTATAGATACCTTTCAATTAATAAAAAAAAAATGCCAAACTGAGTTTATTAGAATTAAATATGAAATTTAGAAGAACAACTGATTTTGATAAAAGAATATTCAAACTTATCAAATATATTAAGCAAATGTTCTGAAATATATGAATAGCATCATTGAATAATATTGTCAATAATAACATATTTAACTTATGATTTAGATATCATATTAGTTTTCTAATATTTCATATCACTACTTTCATGCAATTATAATTAAAAAATAAAGGAGAACAAATATTATTGTATCTCGAAACTACCAAATCGTAAAAAAATCCAATTGAATCAAAGTTTTCAAAGCCTCGACAAATCAATAGAGTTTTGAAAAAATGTCACGTCATACTTTCATTGGAAGCTACTCATCCATTCTTCAAAACTTTCATAGCAAACATGCCCTAAATCACTTTATTAGTTTTTCATGAACGTCTTGCAACCGGCCCAACAGTTCAGTTGGTTGAGTGTTTGTCATAATAAAAACATATGTTAGAGAGATTATAAGTTCAAATCTCATCGCCATCAATATAAAAAAATAAAAACATTTAAAAGTCACGATTAGTGGTATAGGATTCTCCTAAAAACACATTGATACAATATTAAAATTTGGTCACATACGTTAATATAGTTTTGAATTTTCGATGAAAATTTGACCGTGTGCGCGTACTGATACAAATGCCAATCATGCTAGGCGATACTTCTGCCAATAAATATATGCAAAATTATTTCAGTGAATGAATTTAGACACATTAAAAGTTTAATTTGACATATGATAAGATAATTGAAGTTTGAATGATCTATTATTTAGTTCAAAATATAAATTTAGGTGATATCTATTATACAAGGTAAAATTTACCCTTCAATATAATTCAAACTGGCACAGTAATTCTAGTTCTATATAAACTTATGCTATATTTATTTATTCATATTCTTCAGTGCAACAATTATAGGTATTATATTATATTATATATATACAGGGAATTTGCAGTTGGGAAATTATACCATGACCCCAAAACCCATCACAACACCCTAGATTCCAATACCATTTGTTTTTTTTGGATTGGGTGTTAATCCCCAACTCCAATTTGCACCCCATTCTCTCTCCAAATTAATTAATGCTTCGAATTAACAGTTAATTGTGAGTAAATTATAACCTCATATTAGTACCTAATAATTCATTAATTCAATTAACAGTTAATTAAAAGCATTGTTAATCGAGTGGGTAATTTTTGGGAGATGGATAGGGTATCAAGGTTGTGGTGATGGGTTTTGGGTACAGTAAATGGCCTCTTTGCAGTTCACTCAATCTAGGTTTTATATTAGAACTTGGTCTAGGTCTTTGAGGATTAAATGCTCCCTATTCAACGGAGAGGCCATGAACATGTGTTGTGCATCGAAGTCCAGTGCTAATATCTAATCAAATCCTTGAGGATAAATTGTAAAACAATTAATTATAACTAACGGTTCATTGCAAATTTTTGTTTAATGGTTTTTAATTTGCTCTTGTTTCGATGCCATAATTCTGTGTAACGTTCACAAAATTTTGGGTGTGAAGTTTGAACCATAAAACCACCATCTCTTCTTCTTTTTCTAAAAAAGAAAGAAAAATCGGTTTTTGAATTTTGAATGTGTTTGATATTTATGATTGGTACATACTAACTAGTGTTCAAACTAAAGCTATAAATGTACCCATTATAATTCCATTCAAACATACTAAAAAGAAATTCCATCCAAATGCATTATTATGTCTTTAATTAATTATATTACATCTTTTTGTGTAATGACGGATCTATTAAGTGACTGGGGACCCCTTTTAAATTTTTGAGCGATATTTTATGTATGTGAATATGCTAGTGTATTTTACGATAAAATTAAAAAATTATGTATTACCGGTCCTCCAAAATTTTGTAAAAATTTCTCACAACAGCCTCTCCCCCATTGATACGGGACAAGATCCGCCATTGATTTTGTGTATTTTATATGTGCTAGTTTATGTATTTATACATAGTTATTGCTATTTTCTACATTGCTGGTAATCAAAGTGAAAGGGTGCAAATAACAAAAGTAAAATAGGACCTCAAGGTAATATGCATGGCACATTAATATTGTTACTTCATCGTTACACTTTTTAACCTCTTATCTCAATAAGCTACCTACTTTGGCCTTGACTCGATCAATCGTACCAAACCCTCTCAAACTCAAATTCGGCATACAGTCTTTATATATCGTATGCATATAATACTAATATATAATAATTAGTATATACATATATGATATAGTTAGTGGCAAATATTGGCATGATTATTGGGAGGGGCGGAATTTTTTTTACTGAAATTACGTTACAAAAAATAAATTAGAGAAAGAGAAAGAGGAGGCAAACAATAAAAATCGACACTTTATAATGATAAAATACACCGAATATCTTAGATATATGCATTGTTCTTCAAAAAAACTTGGAGGGGGAGGGGAGATGAACAACTATACAAAAAATTATGCACTTTGAAAATATGCCAGAATAATATTATCTTCGCCAAGTATTAAACATAGGTATATGCTAGTTTTAATGTTCATTTATTATTCATTTTAATATTTTTCTGTTATAATATTTTCAAGATGCATATTTTTTTAATGATCATTCATTGTTTTTTTTCTTCTACAAAAATGTTTTCAAGATTTCTAAAATAATATTTATCTGTCAAAATATTTTCGATGTACATACTTTTTATATCATCGTTTATATTTTTATTACATGATGTTAATTTTTCATGAAAAATCTATAATAAATGAAATATTAAAATTATATAAATTTAACAGATAGTTTCTTTCATTTTTTTTAAAAATTAGTATTTGATCAAATATATGAATGGAGAATTTTAAATTAATGAAAAAAGAAAAATCAAAAATTAATTTAGTAAAATTAAATATGAAATATGGATGGGTATATTTTGGTCCAAAAATATATAACACTATCAAATGATAAGTTGAACTCTTATCGATGGTTTTTTGAAATTAAAAGTAAAATCTAGTTTTGAAGAGGTTTTGAATATTCAAAAAGTTAGGGATTTATTAAAATTTTCAGAAAGCTTGGGGGTTTTTGATAATTTCTCATTTTTTTAACTATGTTGATTATGGGCACTCTTTAATTAGCTGTCAAATTGTTGGTAATATTAGTATTAGTAAATACTAAAATACATTTCTTGTAACAATATCTAGACCTAGAATGTCGTGGAAATTTTTCATGGGGATATGCGTATATACATTCTGATTTCGTAACATCTGTTGCTTATACTACAAACAAACATTTGCCAATTACCATCAATTATTTGCCTAATAATTTCATTTTTGTAAATCAAGGACATGCATTGTTTGTAAATTCATTTTGATGCGTATGTTTAGGGCAAGGAAAAAGAAAAATACATACTGACCATATCGTCTCCAGTTTCTTTCTATGCAGGAATAATTATTAGCGTCTCCAGTTTCTCAATACACAAGATATACAAAAATAAAAATAAGATGATTCTATGGTACATCTTTTTAAATTTTAATATTTTAATATTAATTAGATCTTCTTTGATTGTGTGAATGATAATTTATTTCTTATTTAAACATAACAAAAAAATTAACTGAAAAAATTCTCAAATTATCCTTTTTAGTTTGTATATGATTTGAGAAAAAAAAAATGTAACACGAAAGTATTATTTTATGGAAAAATTTATTTTGTCTCCACAACTTCTCTCTCTCATATTCTATGCGTATTTCGAAAATGGTTAGTGGGGTAATAAGCAACCCAATTAACACACAAAAACGAATTAATTGTTAATTCCAACGCACCAATATATACTAATTAATCATTAATTGGGTTTTACATATAAATTTAATATTAATTTGGTGTTATTTGGATTATTAATTAATCATTAATTATTACCATCGTGATGTTATGTGACAACAACAAGGATAATTTTTTTTTTATATAATAAATTGAGAAAAATCATATGTCCTCCATTCATTGATATCAATGGAGATCGAACCCATCAGCTCTCACAACATATGATTTCTTGTGTCTCAAACTCAACCAACTATGCTATGGACCCATTGACAAAATAAAAATTATGAATTGTGAAATCATAATATATGACTTCTTAAATAATATTATTTGAATATTTGGCTACTTTCACATTCTACATTATAATATTTCATAGACTTACTGTGATGGTACAGTTTGTAAGGACCGGAGAGGACCATATATGTATGGTACACTCCCAATGAAATATACTAACAAATTAAATGTGATGAGCTGGAACATGAAAATTGTACCGTTGGGTTTGGGTTACCAAAGGCTTGCGTTTTAAGCCACTTCCCTGTGGGCAGTGGGATAATTGCCCCCAATTTCTCATCGTTAAGACCACTAAACATGTCTTCCAATACTCAGTTCTTGTGGGCTTAACAATCTTTATAAAATTACTGTCCATGGGCTTGATATCAGGGAGATACAATAGCCCAATATTATGATTTATGGATAGTTTAGAAATGACAGTCAGTGACGAATTTATTAAGGAACTAGAAAGCAACTGTCTTCTCTAAATTTTTGAACGATACTATATACATATATATATGATTATGCTAGTATATTTTACAATAGAACTAGAAAATTATGTACTATCGCTTCTTCCCAAAAAAAATGAGAATTTCTTACCGTAATTCCCCCCTTTCCTTAGATTACCATTTCTCCATTGATTTGAGACAAGATCCGTCACTGATGGCAGTCAGTCGAGTCGGATCAGCTTCGAAATAAATTATTTGGATATAATCTCTAGGGTCACGAATTATATGATTTTTGGGTTATTTGGATTTCAAATTATTTTGATTTTTGAATATTATGTTATTGTTGATTTATAATTTATAATATATATAGAGGATGGGTAAGATACTTAAAACTATACCGGCGGCCCTTTGGTACTCAAAGCTTTTCTATCCTTGGATCCTTTAAGATTCGTGCTCCAGCCATAAACGGAACGGTGAGGTTTAGGCCCTGTTCGGACATGCAGTTTTGGGGCATGGTTTATCTAGGAATCCTTGGAAGTTGCAGAATTGTTTTTTGAGTGTTCGGTGCTAAGTTAGGATGTACTGTTTGGGGATCTCTAAACTTAGAATACTACCAAAATCACATGGAAAACCAGGGTTAGAAAAACTTACCTCCAACTAGATTTTTGGAGAGAGAACAAATCACGTGTCTCCTTCTGCCTATTTCCCCTTTCTCTCTTTCTCTCTTCCTCCTGTTCTTCTCCGCGGCAAATTTTTTTGACAACAATTTGGATGGTAAGAAGAAACGACGATTAAAGGAAGAGAAGATTAGCATGGCCCCTGCGCAAGGACGACACGCACAAATCGAGAAATGGTCCAAATTTTTTTTAATTTTTTTTTTTGCTGCAACCTTCTTTTGGTTCTTATCAGTTTCAGTTTGATTTTTTGTTCAGTTTTCGCTCTTAAATCTTAGCTGTTTGATCGTATTTTTATGCTATTTCTACTTCTTCGAACTCTCTTATTAATTTCGTCTGTTCATTGTTCAGGTCATTTGGTTTGGGGATAAAGGTCAAATTGGAGTTGAAGTGGGAATGAGATATCTATCAGATTGGGGATAAAGGTCAAATTGGAGTTGAAGTGGGAATGAGATATCAATTTAAACATCGCATTAAATCTTTCCTGTCAAATTTGAGAAATATTTTGTTGGATTTTTGTAAATGCTTGATCAATCTCTCTTAATCATAGGAAATGCACATTTCAATATTATTCGAGATGTATTATTTAGTATTTGAATTGATGTTATTTAATATTTTTAATAGTGTTGGATTAATAGAATTATATTGGTTTTGAATTTTGAATTGATATCTTAAAATCATGCTCTCATAATAATTGGATATGTCAGGTTATCTTATTTGGTTAATAGTAAGGATGATACATAATTTCATATGTGAGGTTATTGTATTTGCACGATGATTATCAGGTCCTTATGTGTGTTGTTTTTATTCGAATTGATCTTAATTAATATTTAAATAGTATTGAATTAATATAATTATATAAATTTTGAATTTTATTGAATTTGTATAATTAAAACAATCTTTTCATAATTAATTGAGAATTAATGGCTAGTTTTTTTGAAATATCAATTGCATAAGAAATAATAAATTAATACATAATTAAAATGTATTTAGAAATTATTATTAATAATAATAATAATAATAATAATAATAATAATAATAATAATAATAATAACATCAAATTAATACATAATTAAAAATATAGTTAGAAAAAAATAAAATAATAATAATAATAATAATAATTATTATTATTGTAATTATTATTGGTAATAATTAAAAATTAATACATAAATAAAATGTATTTGAAAAATATTAATAATTACAATAATGTATTTAAATAATAATAATAATAATAATAATAATAATAATAATAATAATAATAATATAGTTAGAAATTAATAATATTTTGATATGATTAAGAAATAAATATTATAGTTATAAAATTTCATAAGAAATAATACAATTATGAAATATTTTATTCATTTCCTACATCTAATCTTATGATTTTCATCAAACACCTTTTAAACATCCTACACTCGCAGTTTTTACATTTTCCTGCTACCAGAGTTTCCTGATATTCATATATTGGTTTCCTGCAACTATGAGTTTCCTGCTGCTACACAAAACTGACCTAGCAAACACGCCCTTAATAATCTGTTTATTCATCCCGTCTAATTCTAATTTCTAACACCTGCTTCCTTCCTTCCTTTCTTGCCCGCTGGATACTACGAATTCTCCTCTCAGTCATGGCGAACTGAAGAGACAATCGTAGCCCTTCTTCTTGCGAACTCAAGAGACGGCGAAATAGGCAAAGAAAAGGTGAAAATCCTGACCCTAGTAGCGCCCCTTTCTTCTTCTAGCGTCGTGGTAACTTAACCCTAGTTGCTCAATCTCAGTTTTGTGCGGTGAGTGTTAGTCCTGTTTCTGGTATTATGATTGGAACTGGCGAATGTTAGCCCTAATCCACTTATGGGTTATGGCATTGTTAAACCTAGTTGCTCAATTTAACTTCTACATGTGATATTGTGCTGGTTGGAATTAGTATCCCAAATTGAGCAATTCAAAGGAGAACTATGCAAAATGCAGGGGAACTATTGTGCTGGTTGGTATTACTATAGAGATGATTAAATTATACATAACCTTGATTATTAATTTTTGTGTGTCGAAATTGCAAAAGCCCCTGCCTTGATGGAAAATATAGTGGTTTTTCTTTAAATTTCTTAAGAATGGAGTTCCTTTAGTAATTTCCAACAAGGCAGTTTTTTTGTATTTTACACATGATGCGAGGGCTTTTTATGCAAATTCCTTTTTAACTGTTGTTCATATTTTATTTTAATTTTATGTGATATTATTTTAAGTTTTTCTTTTCAATATGATTTAGTTCATGGATGGAGCTTGGATATTAAAAGGAGATATTGTGCTCCCGACCAGGTGAATAAAAATGTAGATATTGTAAGACTTTTGAATTAATTCATGGATGAGAATTTCTTAATTTTCAGGGAATGGAACAAAATAGGTTCGTGTAAATGACCCTGAATTCTGGTCCTCGAACAGGCTAAAACAAAATAATTTCTTAATTTTCAGGGGATAGAACAAAAAAGGTTAGCGTAAATGACACTGAATTTTAGTGCTCTAACAGTTACAAAATTAATTTGTTTGTTTTTCTTTTCTTTCAGGCTCCTCATAGAACCTTTGGTTTGAGAGCTCTGTGAAGTCGAAAATCGCACTAAAGAGAGATGAATAAATAAGTGAAGGAGAAACTATGATGTTGCGTTTATGTGGTGATATTAGGGTATTTTTGTATAATATATCATGTATGATTTTGTTGAAATATTATTGAATGAGTTTGTATAACGATGTTGTCGAATCGGTATCTTCTAATAACAAAATTACTATATTTTTTTTTTTCAATTGATACTAGACATGTAACAATTGGTACCAACCATTTTACACTTTCATTCCTAATTCTCATGTTTTATGTCATTCTGCATTTCACCTTGACAAAAGAAAATAATGTCCTTGAATTAATGTGAAGATCATTATTACAAAAAACAACATCCTTGTATTCCACACATACATATAACACCAATTTGTATGATAGTTCCATAAGTTGACACATACAAATAATTACATGACCAAATCAACCTATATATATACATAGTACAAATAGCGTTGGTATAATTACATAACAATTTCAATAATTTGAATAATTACAACAATAATTACAACTATTTACGCGTACCGTCTATAAACTCCAAACCAACCAAGTGTAATATCAACAGGCAAACAACAACCACCTATTTTCTCCCCAAAGCTCGACTCTCTTAGACATGCATCGAGCTATACGCACAGTACATAAAATCTGCTCAGTACACGAGCAGACACATGTATTGATTAATTAATAATCATTGATAGTCTCTGAAACTATTTTGTGCTTTTGTTTGTATCAACCAAAGTCTGAAAAAATAATAATGAATGATCTCCATCTTATCATATAGTCTGAACACTTAGGAATGGAATATCAATAATTAGATTTATTGAACATAAAATCAAGGGTATATTTGAAACTTACAGCAATTATCAAGCCTTAATTCACGACAGCTGAAGAAAGCTCCGAAGCTCTAATTCCCTGAGTTATATGAGACTCAGTATTAGGATCATATGACAAATAAGAACCTAAATTAATAATAATAGGTTAGAACTGATCGCATAGGTCTATATGAGCAATAAGAAGTGAAATTGAGAAACTAACACTAATCGTTAATTTGCATAAACAAGGGTTACCTGAACATTAGAAGAAGTGGCGAGTCCTCTGTGATTGATCGATTTACTGTTTTCTCGCCTCAATGCTACTAGAAGAAGGAGATGCAAGTCAATCAAGGGTTTTCATGCCTATCGATTATGGATTCCTCGCATCAGCCTTGGAAGAAGGTTTGCTCACCTCTGTGTCATCGAGCAAAGGTTTCGTCTCTAGAAGGGGCGATTCGATCTATTTTTTACGCATTCTATCAACATCACCGAGAGAGCGGTCTTCTCCGCCATCGCCTCGAGGCAATCTTCGAGTTAAGGAATGAACGGAATGAGGGCATGAGTTGAAACGGAACGAACAAACGGACGAAGATACTGGCCGTTTTGTTTATCATTTGAGCACAGATCTTAGAGAGATCTAAGGGTAGAAAAGCTTTGAGTACCAAAGAGCTGATACTTAGTTAAGTATCTTAACCATCCTTATATATATATATATATATATATATATATATATGACATTTTAGTGTCGAATAAATTATTAACAGAAAAAATTAAAGATTCGGGAAATAAATGTATATGGTTTATACTGAATTCGGATAGTGATCGGGTTAATTTATTGTTATATCATGATACTAATAAATTTCAATTTTGAGATTATGCAGGTTCGAGTTTTGTTTAATTTGATTTCGGGTTGTGAGTCACTCGTATTGCAAGTCAATCGGACAAAGGATCATTTCGGTCACGATATCATTCGGATCATTGATCGTTCGGATAACGTGTCATTTGGTGTTTGGTTTGTTTCCGGTGACGTGTCATTCGTGTTTCGGTTCGTTGGGGGTGACGTGTCATTGAAATTTCGGTTTCGGTTCCGAGTCATTCGGTTTCGGCTCAAGTTCAAATTCGGATATTTGACTTCTCAATCTTTTTCGTATCGGATTCACACGATTCGGGTTATTTTTATAGCCATGTCACGTATTACCTCCTCGAATTGGATATCCACAATAAAAGGAACTAATAACAATGAGTTTAATTTGCAAAATTCAAACAGCCACACTCATTTTAATTTATAAAATCAGAAAGGTTAGATTTGTTTGAAGTTTGATTCAAGATTGTTAAATAACTCGTTTAATTTTATTAAGCCGAATTTGTTTGATAATAAACAAATCTCTGTTAACCGAATAACTCATCTAATCCATGATTGTTAAATCAGTATTCGAAAATTCTAATTTTATTAATACCTAATTTATGTTTTCCCTTCTCTCCATTTCTCCGCACGACACTTCTCTGAAACTCTAATAACCCTAACCCTAAACACATACGCCACACAACATCATCTTATTATTGTTATAGTTTAATTTAATAATTCAATATGAATGAATTAAAATAGGGTGGAGTTCAATAGACAACATCATTGTATGGTCACGACGAGGCGAAGATTATTTTTCGAAATATAACCATCAAAATGAAATTTGAGCCGTAAAAACATGATCAATCACTTAAGAATGTTGTAGATTTAATTCATGATAACATAATTTTTTTTTTATCATATTCATCATAAAATGTAAATAAAATTGAAGGCCAAAAATATTTACAATATGATTCATTATAAAATAAATTTCATTTAGTTTGCATTGAATTCAATCTAAATAATTTAGATAAGCTCATGATAAAGTTTTATTGTATTTCGAGTTTACTATATGAATTGAACCGTTAGTAAAAAAATATATAGACAGTACGAAGACGTCAGGAATAAGATTTGTTTTCGACCGGCAGCCCGTCAATAAAAAAGAATGGTATTTACATTTGATCGTGTCATCAATACAAATATATATTAATACGTCGAAGCGTGTTTAAAAACAACGGCCTTCATATATACTCTTCTCCCGTCGACGATGCACCAATTTATTGTAATTTTTTTCAAAGAAATAATCTTTTATCGAAATGACAATTGTGAAAATACGTTATCGATTATGTTAAAAAAAATAAAAAAATCATAATAACATTTCTACAATATATTCGAACGATATTAATCATATCTAAACAGTTAAAATTTAATTTTGAGAGTAAAACGTCTTTATTCCCATTGAACGTACAAGAACGTTGGTCATCCGAACCTTAAAAACTCCACCCTTTAAAATATATATTTTAAATTTGAAAATTTACAAAAATTTGAATGAGTATCAAACAAACTAAATGGTTGAATTTGTTTAGGTCGAAATCGAAAAAAAAAAATGTTCCAAACTAAATGTGAGTAGAACCTAAACTTGAACTGGATCAGCTTGTTCTTGTACTGCCAACTAAGGTACGTCCTCCGTCTTCTAGTGCCTCGAACCTGCCTGCGGCCGTCATTGAACGCCGTTAGACGTTTAGATAATATTTATGTAAATATTTAAGCCCTTCCGTTAAGGCGTTAAGATCCGTGAAATACAATGGATCATTGGATCCATATTTCTATTGAGCACGAGGAACGCACGAGGGAGGGGTCTCCAATCTACGGACTTCCTCCTCCTGCGAGGTTAGGTTTGTCTGAGAACGAGCTTCGATCTTCAATCGTTCTCGAGGCATACATCATCTCTTGTTCGATTCTCATTTACGAGTTTATCGTAATCGTCTCAGAAGGTAACCTAATATATTTTTTTGCATGATAATTGTTGGGATTTACTGTGTGAATGTGTGTTTATCGTATGACTCGCAACTGTTTGATGAAATGCCTGAGTGAATTTTTCTTGCTTTAGTACACAATTAGCTTGCTTGGTACAATACTAATGGCTTTGATGCGTGAAGTGAAGCGGTATTTATATGAAAGCATCAATTACTACTCGGTGAATCAGAGGTTATACAGTTCGAAAATTAATTGGAAGGAGTTGAGACCCATGATCCTTAAACGGGTTAGAAATCGCGCCAATGACTATCCAGTAAAGGACATGATACCAGTGGCAGAGGAGGTAATTAAGGCAAGAGAAATCCTCACACAAGGCATCTCTTCTCTACTCAGAATCGTCCCTGTTCACTCTTGCAAGTAACTGAATTCAAAGAATCAAAACATAAATCTATATTTTTCAACGAAAAATTTCAATAATCCAAACCCTATTTTGATATTTTCTAGATTTTGTCCTGAGGTATACGTAGGCCAAAAAGGACACGGATTGAGAACCTGTCACGGGTTCAAACGGGTCGGAAAAAACCGGGCCCACAAATGGATCCCAGCCAAGTTAAACGACATTATCGTCCCGGTCGAAACCTACCACCTCGTAAACCCGTTTCAAGGCGAAATCATAAATCACGACGAAAGATTTAATTCTTCACGAATCCCCGCTATACTCGAGCTCTGCTACCAAGCCGGCGCCGATTTTCCCGAAACACCCTCTCCTTTAAACGGTACCAATCGAACATTGAATTATTGGGTTCTATAATTTATTCAATTTGGTCCTTGTATTTTTTTTTTTTTTTGGCACAGAGATATCAATTGAATCGAGTAATAACGAGCAAATAGTTTCTTTGGCGAACATGACGATCGAAGCATGGGAGATACTAAGACAAGGTGTACAAAAGCTCCTCCTTGTATATCCTGCCAAAGTTTGTAAATTTTGTTCTGAAGTACATGTGGGCCCCTCAGGTCATAAGGTTTGCAAAAAAAAAAATGCAAATTATTTAATTTATACATAAATTTCATTAAAATTTATAATTTTTGAAGGTAAAGACGTGTGGGATGTACGAGAGCGAGGAATGGAAGGGGGCGCACATGTGGAAACGGGCTGAGGTGGACGATTTGGTGCCGCAGAAAATCATGTGGCACAGAAGGCCGCACGATCCCGAAGAGCTAGTGGATGAGGGGCGTGAATTTTACGGGCATGCGCCAGCTGTCGTCGGTATTTGTGCGCGGGCTGGGGGGAGAGTGCCTGCGAAGTATTTCTGCATGATGAAAGTTTATGGCTTGGCCCCGTATAAATAGTTGAAACTACATTATATTGTTTTGATGTAGTTGTAAATTATATTGTTTCGGAGGAGGAAGATGAAATTTTTTTTTTTTGGTGTTTGAATTTATGTAATGAGAATATGTAGTTTCGTGATGTTGATGAGTTAAGTTAAGTTATTCGATTAAATATTTTAGTCAAGGTCTTTTATTGTTTGTCAAATAAATATAAAATAGATTTAAAGAAATATTTATATTTAACCATTTAAATATATATTATATTTGTATTTCTTTTTTGTGATGTCGATCATATTTTTGTAATGATAAACGAAACTTTATCTCGAATTTTAATTGATACTTTTTAAATTGCAATCAGTGAGATATCTTGTATTTACTAAAGTTATATTCTCTCCAATGAATAAATATCTAATGTTTTAAAAATCAAACTTCCATCCGAATTACAAATCAAATAAAAATGTACATAATTTTTTATTTACTAATAGTTTCGTGATTTGAAGGACTTTTATAAAGTATAAAATTAGTTCCACAAAATTATCTATTTCAAATGTCATGTTTTATTTCATTCATTCATTGATTTTTTTTTTTTTTACTCTCTTATTTTACATATGGACTCTCGAGATAAAATGTCACAAATGGAATAATTTATCTTTAATAATTGCATGAGCTCTAATTAACTGTTATTTAGAAATTAATAATTAAAAACAAAGACAAATTTGTCATTATAATTACAAAAACGATCGATTCGTTAATAGTAAGCATCCAAAAAATAATTTCACACATCAATTCATCTAAAACATAATTTATAATTTACGCATCGACTTAATAACCAACGTAATAAGCATACAAAATTATAAATAAGTTCGAATCTCTGAATTAATAACAAAATACCAAACTCAAAAGACAAATCTATCATAAGTGCAATATATCGTTACGTCACAATTAGCAAGACCAAAATGAGACGAAATGACTACTTCACATTACTAGACCCAAAAACCCCCTTCGCAGACATCGAAAACTTGTTTTCCATTGTCATGATCGCCATCCACCACCATACCCGCAAATTCAAGCTCTTTGTCCCTTTCCATTGCATCGGTAACGCGCGTAATGGCTTTAGCTACTCGAGAAACTTCTGATTGGAAGGAACATTCATTTATCTCCCGCTTCTTCCTCGTCCGAGCCTCGAGAGGTGTCCCGAGTGGAGACATGGAAGACTTAGCATATTGACCCGTCGCGACATTATTGCGACGCACTAGCAACACTTTTCTGAAGAATTGATTGCATGCTTTGATCCCGTAGAGACCGAGTTCGATTTCTTCCCTACATATATCTTGTACAATCAAAATCAAAATGCTATTAATTAGTTAGTGTCTAAGGTTAGGATCAAGAACATTGGTGGTGTTTATGATATTTGGGACTCCCAATCTTCTGTTGAAATCGGTTTGTGAGCAAAATTAGAGAAATCGGAAAAACCAAGCTGCAAGAAATACTAATTGCCCAAACAGACCTGAATGTCAAGAATCGAAAGCAAATCAAAGAAACCAGTGGACCATTCGAAGACAAAAAGGAGAGAGAGAGAGAGAGAGTAAAGTTTTGTCCCGCCAATTTTTATCCAAATGCTTGAATCCAATTATCCAAATACAATCCACACAGCACGTAAACACAAACACTGTGGTGATGTTCGAAAAAATGAATAATATGGATTAGTAAAAAAATAAAATGGATTAAATTTCAACAAAAATATAAAAAATATAAAGTAGCTTCAAATATTGGCACTAAAAATCATTTGAGTGTGTGACACAAAAAATCATTTGTTGTGAGAGGTTGTGGGTTCGATCCCCATTGACATCAATTGATGAAGGACATATGAGTCTTCTCCATTATTATCAAAAAAAATATTGGCACTAAAAGAAAAGTTATTTTATTTCATGTATAAGATGAAATTATTATTTTTTTAATCAAAATATTTTGGGGATAAATGAACCTTTTTGGTTAGTCCCAATGTTGCACGGATACCGATACGAGTTTCGTATTCGATACGATACGAATACGACAATCCGACAATTCTAAAAAAAAAACATAAAATACGATATGTATATTATATATAATATTTTATTATGTAATTTATATATTTAATATTTTTATATATTTTAAATTTGACATAAAATATGCTAAAAATTTATTTTTACAAAAATAATTTCATATTAAGTAAATGTTTATTATATTTAATTATTTACTTATAAGTATTTCTCATTTATTTCGATTTCAAATTTTTATTTTTATTTTTCAAGTAAATTTATTTATACGGTAGAATTATTCGGAAGTATCTGAGAAATATCTGGTATTATTTTGAAATAAAATATTCTTATATGCCACGTAAAGTATTCGATAGGTATCCGATGAGTATTAGTATCCGATACGATACGGGTTGATCCGTGTAATATAGGTTAGTCCTTGTACCCTTTTTGTTGCTCTTCAAATGAAACGAACGTAGACGCTTTATTGATATAATTGTCATACATATGAACAATTAGTAATACGATCATTCGGATAATACCGATTATACTGACGAGGATTAACGGCTAAAATCTTACGACTAAACAAGATAGACCTAGTGCAACATGAAAAACAAGAATTAAATATTAAAAATCAAGATACAAGCGACCGTGCCAACTTTATTCTAATTTCAGTATTCCTTGTATCACGGTCTTCTCGGAGTAGCAGAAGGGTTGAGGGGGACAAGGATCTTGATAATAAAAGTCCGAAAAAATGGAAGATCACAAGAATGAGAAACTATCGCAATCGAGATTTAGGGTTCGACGGTCGCCACTTTCATGGCCATTATTGTCGGCTATAGGGAGCGTCGTGCGTCGAGGACAACGAAGGCTTGAGGTGTAGTCGACTTTTTCCAATGTCACGGCAGCGAGGAATATTGGAGGGCAGGTTGTCGTTGCGGAATCTCGGGATTGTATGACTTTCGTTGTCGGATCCAAGACTTCTTGGTGGCGGCTAGGACTTGCCTCTTTCTCGATGGTTGCTCTTCTTTTACTCATTGAATTTTAATTGAATTGCAAGTTAGTCCATGCATCGTACATTTTAACTTTTTTTCGTTCGGTTCTTTATAAAAATATGTACGATACGGCTAATCTCTCAATTAATGAAATAGACACACACCGTTATTTATTTTCATAAATGATTATTTTACTTTTTAGTTTTGTAAAAATAATTTACTCACCCAAATAAATGGATTTTACGAAAACAATAAGAAATTAGCTCTAACAATAGTAACAAAGAGGCTAATGAGGCTAATGACAGTAAAACTCCAGAGAGTAAGAAAAAGCTCAGAAAATAAAGTAAAATAAAATAGCTCCAATTTAGCACTACCTAACTTTAGAGTAATGATACAGTCCACGAATTATTACCCACGAATGTCACGTGGCAGCTTCTGATTGGCTGCAATAAAGTTGTGTAAAAGTTGCAGCCAATCGGCTGCTGCCACGTGGCATTCGTGGGCAATTCGTGGGTAATAATTCATGGACTGTATCATTCATCTAAATATTCTCAATTTAACATTTGTAGATGAAAGGTAGAATGATGAAGAAAATGGAAGGGCAGGATATTATTATCCATACATAAATGGGTTTATATGTTAAAATGACCTGGACGAATGAGGTTAACTCCGCATATATTTTTTTTTTTTTGAAGGAGGATCGACAATGTGTCAAGGCCTCGAATATATATTAGATCAAAAGGGACATGTTACATCATACAGTGTTATGAATTATCCAAATCAAGATAACCTATCAATTTGGATGATCCGCATATTATTTATGTCAACAAATAAATAAAAAACATACTGAATCACAACTTAAATGTTTATGTACAGAGTACGAGTAATTCTATGTAATATATTCTCGTTACATGATTAATTACAAGATGATGAAGTGTAGAATTTGAATTAAAATAAATTTAATTAATTTTATGGCGTGAATACAATATCTAACGTAAAATTAATATCGTACAACTAATCAAGCAATGAAAACATGTTATGTAGAATTACTATACATAGTACATACTAGCGAGTAGCTAATAATATATATGGTAGAAAACGAACACATACATAGCAAATATTTGGCAATGTTTACGAAAGGGAAATTATTGTTATCCCCCTCACTCTCTCATTTATATCATCGATGACATCATATTTTTCCCATTTAATCCAGCTGTACCCGCTTAATTATGATTTATCAGTTAATTGGAACACTAATATTGTTCATTTAATTAGGAACACTTAATTAGGGTCACTTAATTAAGGTATGAATTAATTTTTTGGCCACTTAATTAAGATGAATTGATTTTGATGACGTCATCCAGATTTTTATTGAAAATGTAGTGGGGTTAAATATATGCCCTCTTTACGAAATTGGGAATTTTTACCCAGCCCTTACATTTCACCAGAAACATTCTCTGTATAGTGTATACTAATAATTAACATGGAATTTAGTATAATTAACATGATTAATTAATATTAATATGTTAATTAATTCTGTAACATGTGTTAATTATTATGTTAATTAATCATATTTGTATACAGAGGATATTTTGGTGAAATGGCATATATGAAATATACACGAGCTATCTCATGAATGGACGGCACAGATTAAACCTCACATGGACTATTGCCCATTCTTCTCCGAAGCACAACCGTCCGTCACTACTCAATATGAATATCTCGCATGGACATGGTCCATTGAAAATGTATTTTGTCTCTTCTTCCCAACCGACTTACTATTCTTACGGTTCATATTGTATGGTGTACACCAGGTTCATTTATAGATAATAAATAGGTAATGGTATTTATTTATTACCATTTATACGGACGGTGTAGAGAAGAGATAGACAGCGTTCAGACAAAATCAGGCACAAAGTTTCGACTCTCGATTTTTGCCCCAAATTCAATTTTCGAAGCGAATTTCCGATCTATACTCAGGTAATCGATCTTTTTTCTTTCTTCCGACCTTTAATTTGTGGTTGTTTCTTGTAATTTGCACACCAGTTTTAGTCGACTGAGGTTCGTAATTTATTGTGAAAGATCTGTGTCAAATCGATTGTTTTGGTTTTTCAATACAAGTTTGATTTTTTGTAGATTGATTTATTCTTCGTTTCTCTTGATAATTTTTCTGAATCGGTTTAGATTAGATATATGTCGATTATTTGTATCTACAATCGATTTGAGGCATCAAGAATTGACAAAGATATTTTTCCCAATTAATATCTACTCGATCTCTTAGTATAAAGATTATAAAGCTTTTGATACTTAATTCTTTTTTATTTCAGATTGAACTCTCTACAAGACCAAAAGTCTAGTTCTTGATCCTGCAACCAGATCTCAAAAAGACTCAAAAGTTCATGTCTGATATCGACGGCCAACTCCCAGCTGCTTTTGGTACGCAACTCGCAACAAGAACCATTTTTAACAAATTCAAAATCACTAACAAATCGAATAATTTTTTTTCGAATCAGATCCTTTTGCGGAGGCAAATGCTGAGGACTCAACCGCAGGAGCGAAAGAGTATGTGCATGTGCGCATACAGCAAAGGAATGGTCGCAAGAGCTTGACTACCGTGCAAGGCCTCAAGAAGGAATTCTCCTACAACAAAATCCTCAAAGACCTCAAGAAGGAATTCTGCTGCAATGGTACCGTCGTCCAAGACCCTGAATTAGGCCAGGTATATATAATATACACAGAAGATAAAATAGTATATTGAGCAATTATAACATTTATTGTTGGATTTATATAGGTTATTCAACTCCAAGGTGATCAGCGCAAGAATGTTTCCAACTTCCTCATCCAGGCTGGCATAGTGAAGAAGGAGAACATCAAGTTGCATGGTTTCTGAGAAATACTCGAGAGGGGTATTCTCGTCTGAATAGTAAAACTGAGAACGAATTGTGTTACGTGGTTTTTCGAATTAGAGAAAATTAATAAAAATAATATTTGCTATATGTTTGGTAGTATTGTATGGTTTAATATTCTAGTTATTTGTATCAAATATGGCTTGCTTTGTCGATGATTTGATTGTGCTATGTTTTTTGTTTGAATGCAATATTGTTTCTATTACTAAATGATGTTACGTGATGCTTAATTAATCTTAATTTTTAAAAATCAATGATTTATGAAATAGTAGTATTCAAAAAAATATTGATAAAATTTGACTTATTATAAGTTTTAATTGGATAAAATCAGTAGTGTGTAAATTCGGTAAGGATAAATTTGATATTAATTGATTTTAGTGAGGATACATATGATATTAATGATTTAAGATGGATTAAAATGTAATTTAAATGCTCAGTAAAGATATACCTAAATTATTTCTTTATATTATAATATAATTAAATTAGTTCTTATATAACTAATAATACACAAATATCGACCTATTGTTGTGCGTAATGCGTCTATTGGATCCCATACCCTTCATTATCTTCCATGCTATCGCTTCTTGCACTACTATTCGTGCTACCACGTTCGGAGTCGACATTTTATGTCGTAAGATGTGATTGTTGTTGGAGTTTGTGTGATTTTAGTTTGTATTTAGGTGAATTATTGAGAGAGATTTGAGAGCCTAAATAACTAGGGTTTTGAGAGAGAAGAATTGGGAATATTTTTTCTTTGTCTTTGTTTCCTACGAATGGGATGTGTTGCAATCAGTGTTGTGAAAAACGGTGAAAAAACGGTGTTTCGGTGGAAAAACGTCCCGTTTTTTGCAACACGGTTTGAAAAAACGGTCAAACGTTTTTTTACGTGTTTGACCGTTTTTTTTTGGCGAAAAACGGTCGTTTTTTACATCAAAATTAATATTTTTCAGTTTTAGCCCAACAAAAAAATTCTTTTTTGGCCCAACAAAATTCTTTTTTTTTGGCCCATTGGTTCCAGCCCTCTCCCTCTCGCCCAAGTAGCCTTCTCTCCCCCTCTCGCCCAGCTCCTTCTCGCCCAACTCCCTCTCGCCTCACTCTGGCTCCCTCTCGCCCAGCTCCCTCTCGCCCAGCTCCTGCTATCGCCCAAACAGCCTTCACTCATGCTCCTGTCCTCGCCTCACTCACTCACTCACTCTCGCGCCTCGCCTCAGTCCTTCACTGTCTTCGCCTCACTCACTGACTCCTCACTCTCGATCTCGAGTCTCGCCTCTCTCTCCCTCACTCACTCACTCTCGCCTCACTCTCGCCTCACTCATTGAGTCGTCCTCGCCTCTCTCAGCGCCTCGTCAATCAGAGTGTCCTCGCCTCACTCTCGCCTCATTCAGTGAGTGAACAGTGCCGATAGGTATTGAATAATTTGAATTTGATATTTTGTACAGAGAGTTTGAATTTGATATTTTTAGAATTTGATTATTGAATTTGATATTTGAATTTGATATTTTTAGAGTGCCTCACTCACTCCTTCACTCACTCACTGACTCCTCACTCCTTCACTGTGATTTTTGAATTTGATATTTTTTTTAGAGTGCCAGAGAGTTTGAGGATGTTTAAAATTTTAATTTGAATTTGATTATTCTCTCATGATTTAAAGTTTGTGGATGCTTAATTTATGTTTAATGTATGCTTAATTTAAAGTTTTGATATTATGTTTTATGATAGATATTGTTTATGTTATTTTTTTACTATTAAAAAAAATTAATTTATTATACATTTTTTTGATTTCATCTATAAATTTTAATTAAATTATTATCGATTTCGGTGACCGTTTTTTCACCGTTTTTCCACCGTTTTTTCACCGTTTTACGGTAATCCCGTTTTACGGTCCCCAACCGTTCCGTACCGTTTTCCGTATTTTACAACATTGGTTGCAATTGTTCCCTGTCACACAGACCCACCCAAAACTTTTATTTTTGATACACATCTCCCATTTACACTTGCATATTAAACATTACATATTAAACTAGTAAACCAAAAATAATTATTACAAAAACATTAAATTTAACACTCCTCCTTATTATTTTTGCTCATCATGCCCAGCAATTTTCGAAAGCAACTTCTCGCTTGGAAGTGATTTGCTGAAAATATCAGCCCATTGATTTTCGATTTTCACGTACTCGACAAGAAATTCATCATCTCCAATAACATCTCGAATCAAGTGGTGCTTGAGTTTGATATGCTTCGTTCGGTTATGGAAAACAGAATTATTTGGCATTGCTATAGCGGATTTATTATCGCAAAAATAAAATCGTGACATTTTCTTGTCCACCGTTCTATTGGAGAATAATGTTGTCGGTTTCTTGAGTAGGATTGAAAGCATCCTTGCTCGGTAGCTCTTTGGGCTATGAGTCTTAGGGTAGAACTTGTTATGGTGAAAATGCGAGCATTCTTTTCTTTCCATGTGAGCCAATTTATTAACGCCCATTAAGCTTCCCATTTTGTCTTATTTGCGAGTGACATTCCCCGTGTCAATGCCGACCAAGATTCTACAAAGCCTTCACTTGGTCTCAAGAGGCGTAACTAGGGGTGTCAACGGTTCGGATCTGGTTCGGATAGTGGTCATACCAGATCCATATCCATATTGTCGGATCCGGATACGGTTCGGATAATAAACGGATACGGATACGGTTCGGATATTGTCGGATACGGATACGGATATGGTTCTGTTTCGGATATTAAAACGGATATTATGTTATCATAGCGTAACTTACTTTTTAGCTATAAATATATATAATTTGTGACATGAACGATAAATATGATTATATTTAAACATAATTTTACGATTGTGAGTTAAATCATTTACAAATCATTAATTTGTATATGATTTTTCAACTAATATCAAATATAATACATAAAAATAATATATAATATGAGTATCCGGATCCGATTTCGGATACTCGAATCTAGTTTCGAGTATCCGGATCCTAAAAATATCCGGATCCGGAACACGGATCCGGTTCCCGCACCAAAACCGAATATCGAATCCGGTTCCGGATCTTAAAATTAGCAACCAGATCCATATCCGGATCCACTCGGATTCGGATATTTTTTTCGAATCCGGATATTTTTTCGGATACGGTTCAGGTCGGTTCGGGCAATATCCACACCATTGACATCCCTAGGCGTAACCCGTTTACCGTTGAGTGTGCTTCTTGTCATATCCTTCTCGCATATCTATGTTGGACTTAGGTCCGGCCTATATGTATTAAAATTGAAGCCCCGTTTCGAGTCCGAATACACAAAAAAATTACATAATATAATTTATAAAATTTGAAATCCATTTTAACAAAATTATATAGTATGATATACAAATTTAGAATTTACTATAAAAAAATTTAGTTTCATTTATAATATGACTTTGGGCCTTTTAAATCCTTGATCCTGATTGGACTATTGAGTACAAATTTAGTATTCCGAACCAATGGAAGAAACATTTTTTGGCGGCACCTTTATTTTCCAAAGGCAGGAAGGAGTACCATGTGTTTGTTACCTCCGGGTTTCTAAGAAAATTGTATGCTGAGATAGTCGTGAATGTGTTGGAGCTCGGCCATTTTCATTTTATTTCCGTGTTTGTATTAATCGATGCCAAGTAAGGTTGTACGATTACCCTAATCTGTTTTCAAAATAAGGAAAAAACCATTTGGTTGGATGTTTATTAATCGTGCCGAGTTGGTGATGCCATATAAGGTATTGATAGTTTCGGTCCATAGATTATCATTAATTGCCCTCCAATCTCCATAAGATTTTTTGAAGTAACGGTTCGTTAAAAGTTTCGGCCGTTTCTTTTTGGTAAGCACATTTTTTCTCAATTAATCAATTAATTTTCCGGGTTACACGTTTCATTTTTCTTCTATAGGATCGTATTATTTTTGTAATTTTTTAGATTACTCTTTTGAGAATAGTATGGTTTGCATTTGATATATGAGCCGATTTTTATCAAGATTAAGCTTCTCTCAAAGGAAAGTAATTTTTCTTTTCATGCGGCCAGTCTCAATTTGGTGACAAATGATAAATTAAATTGTTAAAATTAAGATTTAATAACTGTGCCAGTCATCCAATATGGCCTGTCAGAAAAATTAAGTTATGGTTATCCATTCAAGGATGAGCTAATTGTAATTGGAGAAGAAATGTGAACCATGATTTGATCATATAATATATTTTATGACTAAACTTGAGCCATTTAAATTTGAACCTGCATCCAATAACATTATCTGAGCTATTCTCAACTAAGCACATAGTTTAGACCAAAATGATGAGAAATAAGTGAAACAAATTAAGGTAGCATAATGTCCCATTTGACTTCTTCAACACAAACTAGACGTGATTACCACAAAACAGCCTATAATTCATATTAAATTATAAATCAAGTTGCAATTTTTTTTAAATTGAAATGAAAGCATAAATTCACACCAAGAAACTTCTATAGGATGAGATCACTGATCCTATGCTAATTAATGTATATTGACTCATTATTAGATAAGAATAAGGCAAGCATGTCAGGCATAATATAACAGTCTGGTATATTTTTTTTTCAGAAGCTTTGTACCAAATGTCTTCTTTTATTTGTTCCATTAATTATATCTTAATTGCAAATTATTAAAAAAATGATAATTGGGACATTGGGATAATAATAATAACGATTAATGCGTAACGATTAAACTGGAAGAATATTTTTTCTTTTTATTTTTGTTCATAAAAGGCATTAATGTACTTATTAAATTATAATGTAATATATTCGGAAATATTAAATTCCAGTACATTGAAGAATTAAAACAAGTCAACATTCTCTTTATGCATTCGTCGTATCGGGTCGATCGACAACTGCGCATTAGCAAATTACAGAAAAGATAAAGTTTGAGATAGCTAATATTTTCGATATTTTAATTCTTGCTTCTTTATATCTTTCAAAACTTGGAAACAAAAAATAGAATTGAAGTTACACAATTGCACATTTTGTAGACCCAAACCCAAAAGCCTTGTGTAATACCTATAAAATAAGATACTAGGTCATTTTCATTTCGGTTTAAAGACCATTATACTTGAAGAAAAGGGAAGAAGAAAGCCAGAAAAACTGGATGGTCAAGAATTCCTTGTCTCGAAGGAGTTTTTTGTTGAAAAACTCGTCATTATCTCAAATTTGGAATCTAAATTGATCCATCTCTTCATATATAAAGGTATATCTCTTTCAAATTCTTGCTATTTAATACCTAAGAACAATAATTTTCTTTTCATTTTTCTGCAAAATTGGGCCATTTCCTAATCCAATGCTTCTTTGTTGTTCAGGAGTGATCTTCTTTTTGGTAATTTTGTCTTCTTCCAATGGCTACAAAACTGAAAGGAGTCTTCAAGGGGCTCAAGTTCATCTCTCAAATATTTGGTAATAATTTTCTTGCCAAAATGTTATGCATATTAATTAGATAATTTCTCTGATTGTCGAGAATTAAATGCAGTCGTTAAAGAGAACTCGAATGACCTGGAAATCGGGCATCCAACAGACGTGAAACACGTCGCGCATATAGGATGGGAAAGCCCTACCGGTCCTGCAAGCTCATGTCCTAGTCCTAGTTGGGTAAGTAAATAATTCCTTAAATCTTCTTAGAATTTTGTAAAAAGTATTTATTGAACTATTCCTCTTTAATTTAGGGGCGAAATTACATCTCATAACTAAAACATCAAAATTACAAAATTCAATTAGATTTTTAGGGTTTTATGCTAAGATTTTGATGGTATAATTTGATTTGATTTTGTGTAGATGGGTGATTACAAGGCATCAACAGATTTTGCATCCTTGGGTACTGTAGGCCACTCTAGAGAAACTTCTAGATCAGAAACTTCTTGGGCATCTCAAGGTAAAGAAATTCTCTAATTAATATCTGAAAACATTTTAGTCCTTTTTGGACATAAATATATAATATGTAATCTACTTGCATTAGTTACATATCTGTTGCATAAACTAAATCAAATAATTAATAAAAAGTTGGCCTATGCAAAGTATAATGAAGAATGCTTGGAAGACAACTCAATATAGAAAATCCTAACCCAATTATATCAATGAAAAGAGAGGTGGCCAAGTAATTTTGGTTCTCTTTTGACCAATATAAAAGATTGGATATAACAAAATTTAAATAATCATGCTCAATTATTTTATGTTGATTTTACCTCAGAATAGAAGTTCTTACAAATGAAAATCAATATCTGTTAACAATAATGGATGATTTGATTTCTTTTTGGTCTATTGGCTGTGGTTATTATGCTGCGCATGTAGCTCTTGTTTAGTTCAATGAAATCATTTTGGTCTCAACTTCAAAAGAGTCATGGACCCAACAATATAATGGTTATACTACAGATATTTAATGTGTGATAACTAGAATAATATCGTATATTTGTTTTAGCCCATATATGGTGTTTCTGAGTTTCCTCCGACATCCTCCATATCATGGATTAATAATTAATTAGCATGATAATTAATAGAAATACATTATATTAACGGTTAACTGATATATAATTAAATTATGTATGCACTAACAATTATTAATCAATATCAATTAAATCGTTAATGAAATGTATTTTTGTTAATTACCGTGTTAATATACAGAATGTTGGGAAATGTTTTCCATAATGAACAAACCGAGTTATTACCGAACGTGTACGGTTTTAACTTATTTTTTGTTTTGTTGAGAAATGCCATTTTAACTTGTCTTCGATAATTTGAACAGATTTTGATCAGCCTCGTGATATATCACCATATGGTATTTTTCCAGAGAACAATTTAGAGACGCCCACTCCCGATATACCGAAACCCCCTAAGAAAAATCGAAAGAAAAAATCGAAGTCTAAGGCCACCTCTCCGACCTCTTCAGCGCGATCTTCAAGGTCGTCAAGGGCATCAAAAGAGTCATTTTCCACGGCAGTCGAGGATGTGAAGGACATGCGGCCCCACATACGAATTAAATAAACTTGGAGTTCTCTTTACTGCACTGACATTATATATTCCGCTTAATTTGGTCTATTTTTTGAGGGGTTTTAGAGATATATATATTGTTTAATGTGTTTTATCCATCTTTAGTTGCGAGGAAATTGAGAAAAGGATAACAATGCGAAAAATTGCGGGGCTTGACGATTATGTGTTATGTGTTTGTCTATACATTCTTTAAAACATAATTAATAGATACTGATTTTTCTGTTTATTCTCTTGTGCGTGTGTGCGTGTGTGTGTGTGTGTGTTTTTTTTTTTTTTTGGGGGGGGGGGGGGGGGGGAGGTTTAGCATAATACCAAATTTTTTTTTTTTCAATTATAAAATACAATAATTATAGTTCCGAAGCGGCGCGAGGATAAGCTCTAGTATGACTTAAACGAATATTACTGCTCTGTTTCGGGTGGGTACCCGTCGAGAACGGGTATTATTCAATTCATTGACGTTCTTAAATATATGTACTCTTCATATTTCTGTGTATTAGCATTTAATCAAGTTATTAATGTAAAATAACAAAGAATTGGATACAATTGGTTTAACATTAATTAATAATTTAAACGATGTCAGTAATGTAAGGTAAAAAAAACTTGAAGTTGAGTAAAATAAAGAGATGTAAATATCTACACACAAATAATAATCTTAAAAATAATGCTTAGTTAGTGTTTTATATTTTATCGCATATTTTTATTTGAAGATTGAAATTATTGTGATGGTTTAGCTTAAGAAGTTTGTCCTAATATGGTTAAAAACATACGATCTGTTGTCTTTACGTTGTATTTATACATATAATTAACTTCATTACCATATATAATCTTATATAATTCATTAAAAAGTAGGGATGTGAATAGGGATGTAAACGGGTCGGGTATTATCCGAACCGACCCGAACTGTATCCGAAAAATTATCCGAACCCGAATAAAAATATCCGGATCCATTTTTCGGATCTGGATCCGAATCCATGACAATATATATTAGTCGGATCCGGATACGAATCCGGATACTATCCGGATCCGGACTTTTAGGTAAAAACGGATATCCATTTTTAAAATAACACACGACGTTTATTTAAAGACCATATTTTCTTGGATACAGTCAAGACCCGCCTTGATACGGCATATCAACCCATGGATACGGTCCAGTAAAACCACATCCAAATCCCAGTGACTAGAATGTGGGAGAGACGGGGCCAATTTATAAGGAGGGTGGGTTCTTAATTTAGTCACTCTTACTGGTGGAACTATGAAAATGTCTCATGTTTGTACCGCTCACAAGCTCAGGACTCGCGAATCCAAATCCAACAGTATCTCCTTTTTTTTTTCTTTTCGGCAGAAAGCCCATGGGCTGTATATGTATGTTGTTTTCATTTATTAAATTGTTTAATAGGTTTTTTATTTTTGTCACATAATTTTTGTATATATACATGTAACGAACAATTATATATATTATTATGACTTATATCTTTTGCAAAGATTTTTTATCAATATGTTTAAATTATCATAAATTAAATATAACTATATAGTAAAAATCATTGTTAATATAATAATAAATAATATATATACACACACAAACGTATCTTATCGGATACGATACTCGTATCCGTAAACCATAGTTTAAAAATATATTGAAAATTGAAAAAATATATTATGATTTTGAATGCTAAAATTCAAATTTAAAACAAATTTTCTAATTAAATATAATCAATGCTAGATTTAAAAATAATATTATATTATCACATCATAGTATCCGTTTTAATATCCGAATATGATCCGTATCCGACAATATCCGAACCGTATCCATATCTAGGGATGTCAACGGGGCGGGTCGGGTTCGGGTAAGCCTTCCCCATACCCGAACCCGAATTTTCGGGTATTACCCGAACCCGAACCCAAAATACCCGCGGGTAAAATTTCATACCCGAACCCGAACCCGCGGGTAAATTCATACCCGCGGGTATTACCCGTTACCCGAAAATATAATTTTTTTCTTGTTGAGCAAATTCGACACCAAATCAGTCCTAATTCAAACTTCGTTTAAAATCAGCGCCAAATCAGTCCCAATTCGGCCAAAATCAGCCCTAATTCCCAAAAATCAGCAGCAAATTTGACGCCATGATGAAGATGAAGATGAAGATAAAGCTCTAATTCCCAAAAATCAGCGCCAAATCAGCCTACTTCCGCTGGGAGTTTACATAGATCTGTAACTCCTCATGAATCCATGATGAAGATGAAGATAAAGCTCTTGCTTGGACGTCTTCCCGCTGCAGAATCGACGCCATGAGAGAAGAGAGGAAAAGAGTCGTTGCCATGAAAACAACTAGGGGGGCGTCTGAAGCAGAGAGAGGGCGCGGGCCTGGGCAGGGGCGACGGGCGACGGGCGTGGGTTGAAGCAGGAGCGTAACTGAGCCGATCGCCTGAGCGTGAGCGTGAGCCTGACTCTGAGCGTGGGTTGAAGTTTTGAAGTTTAGATTTCTCTCTCTCTGAGTCTCTGGCGGCTGCTGTATAAGTCCTGAGAGTAATAAGAGTTCGGGTAATTTTCGGGTACGGGTTCGGATTACCCGCGGGGCGGGTAGTACTCCGCCCGAACCCGACCCGAACCCGAATCGGGTATTTTGTTTTCGGGTAATACCCGACCCGCGGGTATTTTTTTCGGGTAATACCCGCCCCGTTCGGGTCGGGTACCCGCGGGTTTCGGGTTTTGCCCGACCCATTGACATCCCTATCCATATCCGATTAATATCCGAACCGTATCCGGATCCGGACTGTTCCGTATCCGAATATCCGTATCCGAAAAAATATGAATACGGATCTGGTATGACCACTATCCGAACCGTTTACACCCCTAGATGTGAACATGATATTTTATCATATAGCTGAATTTTCAAAACGGAACAAGAATATACTGAAACAATCTTCGGTTTGTCCTCTAGTATAACTTCTTTTTCGCTATTTGGTTTAGAAAAATGTATATCGTGAGAGATTGAGAATTCAAATCTCTTTAATATTAATGAATGAATGACATAAAAAATATCCTCATTTATTCATTTTTGTTAATGAATTCATAGGCTACTTAATAGTGATTGATACTAAAAATTATATGTTGTTAGCGATTATAGGTTGAAATCTTATTGACATTAATAAATGCAAAACAACATATATTTTTTTATTGGAAACTTCTATCATACATCTTATTTCGCTTATCAGACATCCATTTACAATTGGATGGTTGAGATCGAAACATTATTGTCAATCTAAGGATTGTAATTGAATTAAAGTTGTGAGGAAATTCTACGTACAATCTTTTTTAAGGGTAAATTGGTAATTTCTAGTCGCATCCCGTGATCCTCTCAGACCCCCTCTCCAGTATCATGAATTTCTCTTGCGCGCCTCTCAGCCTCCGTCTCCCCCACAACATGCCTCCACCTCTCTTCTCTCCGTTCGCCACCTCCCCGTCACATCCAAATGATTGGATGTGACAGTGGAAACGAAAAAAATAACAAGAAGAACTTGCTTGAGATTCTTAAGAAGTTCGACACCGAACTTTGGACTCATTTTTCATTGTCTCTTCGTATTGTTCTCTCTCTCTCTCTCTCTCTCTCTCTCTCATTTTCAATTGATTAAATTTCTACCAAGGTGTTTTCACATCTTTGAACACCTATAACGTGTTCGACGAATTGTAATTCTTTCTGTTATAGATATGTTATGGAGATTCCTACAATAGGTATCATCAATTTGTTAACTCTAAAATCTGAACATTAATTTTTCCTTGCATTTTGGGGTCACGTGTTTGGCAAGAATGATGAAATTGAACAACTCCGCTTATTTCTTGGGAAATGATAATACAAATTCTCTCAGTTAATTTTAGATCAAATGAAAATCGGAGATATAGTGAAAAAATTTACCAAAAAAACTTATGAAATGGTGTTTTCCCTATTGGGGTTAATTGGGTGAGTTACAGAAGTATTTATGACAAATTAAGACAATACAACTTGGTAGTGAAATAGGAATAGGCTTATTTTTACATTTACTTGTCAATAAAACAAAAAAAATTCAAGTTTAATTAGGGTGTCATCAACAACAATTGTGACTAGCAAAATAGTATTTACTTTTCTCAACATGAAAACAAATGAAACTCTTAACATGAACATTCTACAAAATGAAATGATTCTAAAAGGATCAGAAAAAACAAAATGCCCAAACTATGAAAAGCTAAATTTGATAAAGAATAAAAACTACACATCTCTTGAATAAAAAAATTTATTTCAAAAATGATGAAGTTCAACGAAGGAATCAAATTTGTGTTGTGGAAAAATATGCAGAACCACAAAAATATGTATGATCCAAATTACATATGATAAAGTTCAACGAAGGACATCAAATTATCGACCATTAGAAAATCAACGAGAGGAATCAATTCAAATTACAAATTATTTAATGAGAGAGAAAAAGGAAATAATTGGAATGGAGATAACAATAATTAATAAAAATGGAGAGTTAGAACAACTAATACATGTACTATTTTTAATACCCAAATTATTCTTTTCAAAAAAGTATGTATGATAGAAGCTCCCTTTTCTATTTATTCGTTTTCCTATTTTTTAATTAATTTAATCTTCTAAAAGCCAATCAACAATCATAGTTAGAGTCTGATATGAACTGGTCCTAAATATATATATTCGACTTGGTGTTTCTCGTTCGACATGAAGCATTTTAAATATAGCTCTACTTGTTTTGTTTATTAGTAATTCGCAGTCTACCTATTACTAAATGAAATATGAGAAATTATAATTTGACCACAGAGTTTCTCAAAAAAATCTCCATTTCTTAATTAATCCAATTAATTAATAATTCAATTAATAACGAACATTGAATTAATAATTTCAAAATATTAATTATCATTTGTTAATTCGGATGAATGTTAATTATCACGATAAAAATATGACATGTGTTAATTCAAATGTTAATTAAATGAATTAACCGTAAAATAAGATGTTATGCGGAAATTTGGTGGCACCATATATGCCCTCATTAAATATTGGCTAATTACTTGCAGACTTGCCGGCCTATCAAGAATATGAAGAGAGAAAATGGGGGCAACTAATTCCATAAAAGCAAACATCAAAACCCTCATGTTATCCATAAAAATGCATCCTCATAGAAAATATTATCTTGACTAGAAATTTTGAGCTACAGTTTTTGTAAAGTACTCATTAATCAAATAAAATAAGAAAATATTTAGAATAGTTATAATATATTCTAAAATTTAATTACGTGAACATATATTACCTTTGCAAACACAAATTCTTTATTTTTTCACATCTTATAAGTTTGAGATAAAATAAAAAGATGATATCCACGAAGCTCTAAAGTAAAGACAAATTATGAGAGAAAAACACTTACATGTTATGTTTTATAAATATATTTATTTAGAGAATAATAAAATAAAGGAGGGATATTTTTTTGAATTTTTGTAATATAACTTATCATTGTTCAAAATATCAAAAAGAACCGTTTTTTAAATTAACCTAGTTCGATATTTACGTTCCCGCAAAATTCTCTCCTCAATTCTTTTTATATTTTTCTCTCTCCTCACTCCTCTTCTGTTCCCTAATAAAATAATACCGATCTACTAACATTTTGCTTGAGTATGTGTTGGACACGTACACTGCACATATACATGATGCAAAAAATCAAGGAGGTAAGCAAGACTTGAATATCTGAACATGAATGAAGAATCACATAAATGAAGAAATGTAAAATTATATAAACGAAAACACGAAGATATAAACAAGAGGTAGAAGATGTGAAGAAATTAAATCATATGAAAATATGGAGCATCGAAGATTACATGAAGACTTGAAGATTTTCATGATCTCGACATTGTTATAGATAGAACCAAATGAACCTATACCGGGGTGAAAAGATTTAACCCTAAACAAATTCTAAACATTCCACGTAAAATAACACTATATGTTCGAACGAACATACATATGCGTTCGAACACATAGTGCAAAATGGACCAATTCTTCCTGTATAAAACAATTTTTACAAAATACACTACGCTTTCGAAAGCATAATACAGAAGCGGCCCAAACAAACCATTGCACAAATTTGTCTAGGGTTAGGGTTTGAGGGGGTGGCGGCTACTTCTCTACTCTTATGAAAGCAACCCGCTCCTCACTCTAGCTGGCGCAGAGATATTTCGAGATTGTCTGGCTGACTTATGATAAATTGTTATATCTAGTATTTTATAGTAAGCTAGTTATTTGTTGTAAAAGCCTACAAACATGTATATCGCTTCATATTGGAATAGTGAAGAGATCGCCGAAGGTTTGTCGGCAAGACCTTGTTGAAACATTCCCGGAGACGTATGGACGTGTGAGATGAGTCAGTCGTCGAGCACGTAAAAAGTGATTAAATCTCACAAAATCATCCACTAAACTCGATAATTATATCTTGTTTCAGTTTAATTTTAATTTTCGTATCTTTGTTAATTAGCACTACTCTACTAAAAGTGACAAGATTTAAAAGTGCTGAAATTAACATATAGTTACATATAGTTACTTTGGGTTTCACATTTTAAGTCTATTCACCCCTCTAGGTCATCTCGGGACAACATGTATATCATACATATAAAAATTATAATATGTATTGTATTTGAAACAATATATAATACATATAAAATGTACATGATACATTTAAAGTGACATAACAAACAAAGATATATCATAAATGCACACAATATATAACATGTATTGCATTTTTAAAAAAAGACATATCATACATCAAAAATATATAAAATACATCAAAAAATATATAACACATAAATATATATTATAAATCTAAATAAAATATACGACCTGGACGAGAAACACATAACATTTTGGAGTGCGTTGGGTTGCACAAAATTCGGTAAAAATGAAAAAAATCAACTGCTACTTGTTTTTTTTTATTATTAATGATGTGCACATGAGAATGGACACATAGAATGCAGAATATTTTTTCATTTAATAAATACTAAATAATGACCCTATGAAATATAAGATTCTTCATTAGAATTATCTATTATTGTGTTGTTGAGATATTATATTTACAAAAGATTCCAAAAGAATAATCAGAATAATTACTATTAAAAAACAGTCAAATTTTTAAAGAAACACAATACATTTGACCTATTTTTGCCACCCTGTTCATGACTGGCAGGTGGTAAATTAAAATTATTTTTTTAAGCGAATTTTGGGGGATACAATTACTTGAATATTTCCTTTAAAATGCCCATAATTTACCAACGAAGTATCAAGTATATACTCCGAATTGATCCTTCAAAATACAAGAAGTTTATCCAAGGTACATCATAATACCATTCTTTATAAGAACGTTATACTTCTGTGGACAAAAATTACATTATTAACATGCGCATGGAATTGATCCAATGATATATCACGGTACATGTGGACCATATTAAAATACAATATATTCATTTATTTCAACTTTAATTTTAAACTTCTGAGATTTAAGTCTAAAATGACATACATGTGATAAGAAATGAGCCATGTTTCCTGCAAAAAAATTCGATCATTTGAATAAGACAGTACTTAGCTGTTCTTATGCTAACTACATGTGATGTGCTTAGCATTCCAAATATTTTAGGGTTTCCAAGTTTGAAAAAATTAAATCAATTTCTAATAGTGGTGATACGAGTAACCCTTAAAATCCTCTTTCTGTTTCGACGATGTGATGTTCTATTATTTAGTATTAAATAATGTATTAAGTAAGTAAACATACCCGATTCAATATATGAATATGCGTTAAATGAGTAAATAGATTTGATTTAACGCATAAAATATTAAAATTTCATACAAGTATCAGTCGTATTTGTTTCGTTACTATTAATTTTTAACACATCAATTAGTCAGGGATATAAAGGGGAAATGTATAATTTTCCATTTTGAAATTAAGTAGATCTAAGTGCCGTCATCCTATACAATAATCAACAATATTCATACTGGATAACTATGGGATCTATAAACAATAAACTATTTTCAAGATTCTAAAGAGGATGGTTGCTATTAATTTTATGAATTGGGAAGTTCCAGTTCAGTTAGCAATTTTATTTATTCATGAAATATTTATAAGTTCAAAATATATACGGAACCAACCGAATTAACCCTCACCTATCATAAAAGAATCTAAAACAAAATGTATTTAATGTGATAATCTAACAAGAGGGTAATATCACTGTAGAAAGACATGAATTTTAAATTAATGATTGTTATTTTTAACTTATTTGGTATTTCATTAGATATTCTTAATATGCCTTAATTTTTTTTTAAAAAGGGCTTCTATTTGTCTAAAATATATAATAGACATAAAAAAAAATCATGAACATATAATGATATGTATTTTCGTTCAAATATATATAATAAACATCTAAAATGTTTCCAAAATTGCATTAATGTATACATTAATTCAAATTAGGTATAATAAACACACATATAAAAGATATAAACATAAAGTGGTGATATTTAAGAGCGATATTGGAGGATTGAGAACAATTTTTTGAGAAAAAAAATGAAGTATGAGTTATTTTGTCTCTAATATTTAATGAGTAGTTTTGAAAGTTGTATTTAATTTGTTTTAGAAGTTTTTATTTTTTTTTCTCGGTTGATTTGTTTATTATATGTGCAGAAACACATACATTTTATTTACATTAATACATTTATGAAATTAAATATTCAAAAATAACACTTAATCATGTTTATAATACAATTTTCAGTGATATACATTAAATATTAAATATTAGGGACAAAATATATCATATTTCGATTTTTATTAAAAACTGTTCTCAATCCCCAAATACCGCTCTTAAAATATCACCATCATAAACATATTACGAACAATGTTTAGGCGGCAATTAACAGACATTGCAGTTATTTAATTGCAATAATTTTATGCATAAAATTTGACGATAATTAATTACACATATTTGCTTCAACAAGAACATTTGATTAATAAGATACATGATTATCGAGATAATCTACCAACATTGACAAAGGGACCAAACAAAGCCCTCTTTTCCTCAGTTCATTACAAATATATTTCCCCCCACTCGACTCTATTACAAGTTCTTCATCCATCTCATGCCTTTCTGAATCTTCAACAACAATGCTACTAATCTTCTCCTACAAAACACAAGATACATATACAATAATATTAACTCATATCTCTAAATTTGATAGTGATAGTTGCATAAATTCTGCACCTCTATCTTATATCTAACCATAAGAGATCAAAAAGTAATTAATAGTGAAACAAATGGTTCCTTTCATAATGGTATATACAATTCCCTTACATATAAATACTCAAAACAAGTTCAATTAAAAGAGAAAAGTAAAAAGTTGGTTTATTTCAATGCTATTATACCTGGGGGCCATTAACAAGAGAACTAGCAGTATCTTCTAAAGAATCATCATATAAAATCTCTCTTTCTCTTTTCTTGCTAATTTCAAAATCCTTAGGACTAGCTTTAAAGAGAGAACAGTCTGCGCCATCCCTTCTAGAATTAGGGTTAGGTTTGCTTGGATATCGAACCTCTTTTTCCTGCGATACAAAGGGAAAATTATCTGTGCAAAAGCTCCAAGTAGCACTGCTCTCTTCAGAAAAGTTTGAAGTATATGTGGAGTTCTCCATTATAGTTTCAATTGGGAGAGGATGACAATATTGAGCATATATAATAGAGAGAACTTTACGGAAAGAACCCTGCTTAAATTACAAAAGAATGATGATGTATATTTTTTTTAGAATTTACTAACATGATTAATGTGTTGACAGTAGAATTAAGAAAAAAACTCACTTTTGTCATCTAAATTCTTCAAAATTGTGCAACTGGTCCCTCCAACTTTAATTTGCTCACTAGTGTCCCTTCCATCAGTTAACTGATGAGTTGACACTGTGACGTGACATGTTTTTTATGATTTTAATAGATAAAGAGACAATATTTATTAAATAAAATATCCATTAAAATCAAATCCAATATCCATTAAAATTAAACCCAAAATTCATTATAACTAAACCGAAAACCCCTGGGCGCATTTCCTATCCATGGGAAATAACAACCTTTTGGTACAACTAGCGGATGAGAATGAAATTGAATTTGTGCTAGAGAAAAGGCTGTGGATCTTCCGCCAAGATGTGGTGATAACGCGCAGGGTCCGATCGTTTGAAGAAACCCTAAATGTAGAATTCGGCCAACTTGGCACCTAGGCAGGGCCGGCCATTGGCCGGCTTGGCGGGCGTCACAGGCCTCCAAAAATGCGAGGCCTCCATTTTTTTAGAATGTTTATGTGTTGATAATAAAAATAACGGGCCATGTTCAAGATTTTCGATGAAATGTCTAACACGAAATACAAACATAATTTTGATGAATTTATATTTCAAAAAATGAGTTTAATATGTTATTACAATGATATAATACAAGGAAATCATTTTTATGAGAAATTTATAGAAAAATATGTTTTTACATGTCGTAGTCAAGGTGTTCGATGAAATATTTAAGATATACCGTAAACATGATTATGGGAGATTTTTGTTTTGAGCAATAGGTTTTTATGGTTATATCAACGATGTATTGCAATGCGAGGCCTCCAAAAATGCGAGGTCTCCATTTTTTTATAATGGTTATGTGTTGAGAAAAAAAAATAACGGGCCGTGCTCAAGGTATTCGATGAAATGTCTAACATAATAGAAACATTAATTTGTATTTCCAAAACTGAGTTTAGTACCTTATTACAATGGTATAGTGCAAGACAACTATTTTTATAAGAAAATTATTTATAGAAAAGTATATTTTTACATGTCGTAGTCAAGGTACTCGATGAAATGCTTAAGATAGAAAGTAAACATGATTATAGGAGATTTTTGTTTTGAGTAATTGGTTTTTATGGTTATATCAATGATGTAGTGCAATGCAAATCCTCCATTTTTATGAAAGATTTATGCGTAGAGAAAAATATTTTTTCAGAATTTTGTCCAATGTGTTTGATGAAATGTCCAAAATAAAATTTAAAGGTGTTTGAAATGTCTAAAGTTCAAATGTATAAGAATAAGAATTAGTGCAATGCGCGGATTTCGCTTGTTGTGTGCATATGTGTCATATTTATAAGAATCAAGTTGAGTTTTATTATTATTTTAGAATTTTCATTTTCACAATTGATTTTTTAAATATTTTTTTTCAAAATCATGTAATGGTGTTCGTCATAGGCCTCCAAAATAACAGGATCGGACCTGCACCTAGGTCCAACTTCATTGTTCGTACTTCCATGCCATATCGAAAGATAGTTTGGGCCATATTTTAACTGGCCTAGCATTTTAGCAACAACCATATCTCAACCAGGGTACGACATTTATGGCAGGCCGAAAGTTTGTCAAAACTAAAATGGCAATCCCTCTCTCCTCTCCACTCAAAGACAAAATCCTGATTACCATTAGGGCATGAAGCTCCAACATGTAGGGACAAGCAGAGACTACTGGAGATCTATAATAGTGACCCGAATCACTCTCCAATTATAAAATCCCTCATCTCCAAATGTTTGGGAATATGGGTCAACGAGCCGGCTTTGATACCTCGGGTTCAGTTCCAGGAAGAGAATAGGCGATCTCATCAAGGCTCACAGACCAACTCATGAAAGAGGCACATGAGCAAACAACCAAAAATGCTTCACCTCAAATGAATGATATGAGTAACATAGCAGCTAAACGTGGGCTCAGGGGAAGAGACGCATAAACGAATGAAAGCGACGACCCAGTTTGGCTCGTCGCATATTAAATGAACGTAATGAGTTAGAACGGGCGAGGATGTGGAGGCCTCGCCACCGTTCGTTCAATAAATGGGTACCTCCATTGCTCTCGAGTCGATCTCGCCCTCATCTCGGACACGAGATGCAACACTCACAAATCCGTACACCTCATCTCAACATTCTATAATGAAGATTCCTTTATTGTTTCTGGCGGAATGTGGTTATTTTGGAAGGATAATATTAATCTTATGATAATAGACTCGAGTCGGTATACTATAATAGCGGAAATTAAAACGCAAACAAGCGAGGATAGTTTGTTCTTTATAGGTGTGTATGGCGATCTGCACCACACGTATAATCCAACAATACGGGAGGGGATCCTAGCCAAGAAAAACAAACCGGGTGAAAAGGTTCTGGTGTTAGCTGACTTTAATGCGGTTCTAGGTCCTCACGAATAATAGCGAGAGGGAATCTCTCTTCGTTCAAACCAGAATATGAAGAATTTTCAGCATTTTATCACGAATGGGGGCCTGATTGACCTAGGATATACTGGTTCCGCGCAGGGATGTCAACGGGGCGGGTCGGGTAAGCCTTCTCCATACCCGAACCCGAATTTTCGGGTATTACCCTAACCCGAACCTAAAATACCTGCGGGTACAAAATCATACCCGAACCCGAACCTGCAGGTAAATTTGTACCTGCGGGTATTACCCGTTACCCGAAACACTTATTTTTTTAATAATATTTTTTTACGATTGAAAAAATTCAAAAATTTGGGCGTGGACCAGGGGTGATTTGCATTTTATTCATGACTTAGGAAAGATTTGCATTATATACATGAGTTGTGACTCACGACTGTCCAAGGAACCAGGGGTTAATCAAATCAAATAAAAAAATAAAAAGTATTCACATTCGTAATTGTTCAGAAAAATCCGATTGAAATATACAGCGAAAACAAATTTCTGTAATGTTTGCACAATTTGGTGAAAACTTGTATAGTAAATATTTCGAAGTAAACGATCTCAAAACACATTATTTGACTCCCCAATGTCCAAACTGATTTCCAAGACTGCATAGATTGAAAAAACAAAATCTCGCAATGTTTGTACAATTTGGTGAAAAGTTGTGTTGGTAAACTTTCAATGTAAAAGATCTCAAAACAAGTTATTTAGACTCCCCAATGGCTGAATAGATTTCTTAGACCACAATAGAGAAAAACAAACTTTTGTAGTGCTTGTAAAATTTAGTGAAAAATTATGTCATAAAAAAATCGATACAAACGATCTAAAAAACACGTTATTCGGACTCCTCAAAGCATAAAAATATTGCTATGAATAAAAAAACAAACTTTATTAGTGTTTGGATAATCTAGTGAAAACTTACGTAATAAAGGATTCCATACAAACAATCTCGAAAACATGCTATTTGAACTTACGTAATAAAAGATTCCATACAAACTTACGTAAATTTGTACCTGCGGGTATTACCCGTTACCCGAAACACTTATTTTTTTAATAATATTTTTTTACGATTGAAAAAATTCAAAAATTTGTGCGTGGACCAGGGGTGATTTGCATTTTATTCATGACTTAGGAAAGATTTGCATTATATACATGAGTTGTGACTCACGACTGTCCAAGGAACCAGGGGTTAATCAAATCAAATAAAAAAATAAAAAGTATTCACATTCGTAATTGTTCAGAAAAATCCGATTGAAATATACAGCGAAAACAAATTTCTGTAATGTTTGCACAATTTGGTGAAAACTTGTATAGTAAATATTTCGAAGTAAACGATCTCAAAACACATTATTTGAACTCCCCAATGTCCAAACTGATTTCCAAGACTGCATAGATTGAAAAAACAAAATCTCGCAATGTTTGTACAATTTGGTGAAAAGTTGTGTTGGTAAACTTTCAATGTAAAAGATCTCAAAACAAGTTATTTAGACTCCCCAATGGCTGAATAGATTTCTTAGACCACAATAGAGAAAAACAAACTTTTGTAGTGTTTGTAAAATTTAGTGAAAAATTATATCATAAAAAAATCGATACAAACGATCTAAAAAACACGTTATTCGGACTCCTCAAAGCATAAAAATATTGCTATGAATAAAAAAACAAACTTTATTAGTGTTTGGATAATCTAGTGAAAACTTACGTAATAAAAGATTCCATACAAACAATCTCGAAAACATGCTATTTGAACTTTTCAAAGTGTAAGAAGATTGCTATGAACCGAAAAACAAACTTTCTTAGCGTTTGTACAATTTGGTGAAAACTTACATAATAAAAGATTCGAACCAAAAGATATCAAAAACACGTTATTGAACTACTCAAAACCTAAATAGATTGTCAACACTGCCTACAGGGAAAACAAACTTTGGTAATGTTTTGTATAACTTGAAGAAAACTTGTATAGTAAAAGTTTCGAAGTAAATGATCTAAAAAACACGTTATTTGGACTCCTCAAAGTGTGAAAAGATTGCTACAACTCGAAAAAAAAAAACTTTCTTAGTGTTTATACAATTTGGTGAAAAGTTACGTCATAAAAGATTCGATAGAAACCATCTCAAAAACACGTTAATTGGACTCCACAAAACGTAAAAATATTGTTATGAATCGAAAAAACAAACTTTCTTAGTATTTGTAAAATTTGGTGAAAAGTTATGTAGTAAAAGATTTGATATAAACGATTACAAAAACACGTTATTTGAACTCCTCAAAACCTCAATAGGTTGTCAAGACTGCCTACAATGAAAACAAACTTCGGTAATATTTGTACAATTTGGTGAAAACTTGTATAGTAAAACTTTGATGCAAGCAAACTCAAAAACACATTGGACTCGCCAGAGTATTGCTTAGACCGCTTATTAGGAATAACCAAAATTTCATAGTTGTTCCACCTTTTGGCGTCCACTTTGTATTCGATATTTTACACTTGTGACAAAAAATGTTCGCTACAAACATTCTAAAAAACACGTTATTTGGACTTTCCAAGCCTTAAATAGATTTTCAAAGCCTCCTATTAATGCGTGTAAACCAAATTTTGTAATGCTTCTACACTTGGCGGAAAAATTGTGTCATAAAAATTTCGATAGATACATTCTCGAAAACACGTTATTTGGACTATCCAAGACCTAAATAGATTGTTAACACCACTTATTGGTAATAACTAATAAACAAATTTGTCCAAAACACTTTAGATACACAAACATCAAAAACACGTTATTTTGACTCCCAAGTCTTAAATAGATTGCTAAACCCTCCTATTATGCATAAACCAAATTCCATAATACATTTACAATCGGGCGAACAATTGTGACTTAAAACTTTCAGTACAAATAATCTCAAAAACATGTTATTTGGACTCTCCAATACCTAAATAGATTCTTAAGATTACCTAATACTAATAAACCAAACTCGTAATAGTTCCACACTCTGGTTGAAAGTCGTATCGGAAATTTTTCAATACGAGCATTCTAAAAAATATGGTATTTGAATCCCAAGCCTTAAATAGATTGCTAAAACCGTCTATTACGAATAACCAAAATTTTATAATGATTCTACAATGTGGGGAGAAGTTGTCACATAAAACTTTCGATACAAACGTTCTCAAAAACAAGTTATTTTGACTGTCCAATACCTAAATAGCACTAAGACTGCATATTGCAACTAAACAAAATTTTGTGAACTTCCTACACTCTGTAGAAAAGTTGTGTCGAAAAACTTTTGATACGACCATTTTCTAAACTTGTTATTTGGACTCTCAAAGGTCTAAATAGATTGCTAAGAACAGCTATTGTGAATAAACTAAATTCGTAATCTTTGTACACTCTAGTGAAAAATTGTGTCGTAAAAACTTTAGATATGAACATTTAAAAAAAAAGTAATTTTAACTACCATAACTCCAAATAGATTGATTTGACCGCATATTGGCAAATAAACATAATTTTGTGATGTCTCTACAATCTTAGAAAGAAAATGCACCGTAAACTTTTGATACAAACCTTCTCAAAAACAAGTTTGCACGCTCTGATGATTTGCAAAGACAGCCTATTGCGAGTAAACCAAATTTTGTAATGTTTCCACGCTCTGGTGATATGTTGTGTCGTAAAACTTCTGGTACAAACATTCTCAACACATTGTTTGGGATCTCGAAGACATGAATAGATTGTTAAGACCACTCTATTACGAATAAACCAAATTCGTAATGTTTCCATACTCTAGTGAAAAGTTGTGTCGTAAAATTTTCAATTCAAAAACACACTTTTGAAGTCCAAAGCCTTAAATAGATTTGCTAAAATCGCCTATTACAAATAACCAAATTTCGTAGTAGTTCTACTATTTGGGGAAAAGTGACGCAAAACATTCAATACAAACTTTGTCAAAAACACGTTATCTTGATTATCCATACCTAATAGATTTCTCAAGCTTTGGAACGCTTCTACAATCGGTTGGAAAATTATGTCATAAAACATTCGATACAAACATTCTCAAAAACAAGTTATTTGGACTCTCCAAGGCTTAAATACAATATTAAGATCGCTTATTGTGAATAAACTAAATTCGTAATGTTTGTACGCTCTAGTGAATAGTTGTGTCGTACAAACTTTCGATACGAACATTTTCAAAAATATGTTATGTTAACTCCCCAAACCCTAAATATATTGCAAATATCACCTATTTCAAATAATAATTTTGTAATATTTCTACAATCTTGAGAAAAATTTCATCGTTAAACTTTTGATAAAAACAATTTCGATAACACGTTATTTGGTTTGTCCAAGCCCTAAATAGATTGCAAAGACCGCATATTACAAATAAACCAAATTTTATAATGTTTGTACGCTCTGGTGGAAAGTTGTGTCCTAAAATTTTCAATATAAACTAAATTTAATTTGTCCCATAGGGATTCGCCGGGACATCGTCATTTCTTCCATTTGACGTACAAACTTATACATTTTCAAAGTTAATCCATTTCAATCATGTTTCATTAATAATAAAAATTATTAAATTAAAGCCTTAAAAATATCCATAAACCAAAATTCTAACTATTTAACATGAGAAAAATAACATTTGTCAATCCACAAAATATATATTAAACAAAAGTAAAACTTTAAAACAATAATAATTTCAAGAAATTTGTCACATATCATCCTTTTGTATATAAATAAGTTTTAGGTGTTATTTGCTCAATTTCTGTTTGCTGAGAAGTTGAGTTGAAGACGTGTGTGATATAAATAAATAGAGGAGCCTCATTCATTGCTTATGTTACATTTTAATTAGAAGGGAACAGTAATGGGCCGAGTAATTTGAGTTTAAGAGTTATTGGGCTAAGAGTCCAAGAGAGATATAAATAACTTGGTTCTTGATTATTGAGAATCTGAGATTGAATCTCGTGGTAATCGTGAATAATCCACGCTTTGAATATAAATAAATAAATCGTGTGATTTTGCTAGTTCCTATCTATTGAATCTAGCAAGGTCATTACAAAATTATCGAAAAAAATTATTAGGCTTATACTTGGATTACAATTTATATAGGCTTTTGTTCATCTGTGTTCGCGGGTTATTCTTTTCAAATATTCGAACAAAATCAAACCAAACATATTACACAATATTCGAAGAACAAACTTGAATTAAAACTCAAACAAACATTGAACTTCAAACAATACTCACAATCCTATCAAATTCCAAAATAAGTTTTAACAAATGACAAATGAAACTTAAACTTGTATAGCTCAAAAAAGGTGCACAGTTTAGAGTAGCTTTAAAAATAAAAAAAATTCTTACAATAAATAAATCACGACTTAAAACAGAATTATTCTAAATAAAATCCTCTTAGTCACGGGAGTAACAAATTACAAGGAAATAAATACAACAAATAAAAATCCTAGTATCGCCCATAACCAGGTGGAGGTGGATTGTTTCTCCTATTCGATCCTCGAGCCAACGAACCAAATCGATTATTATCATCATCATTATTTTGTTGAGGCGCTCGTCCTTGATTCCTTGCATGAGACCCCCTCCCCATATTATTATTATTATGATAATTATTGTTAGTATTATTATTATTATGGTGGCCTGAATAAGGGGCTCTATATTCATAAACGGTCTGATAAGGAGCTCTAGGTTGTTGATAATAATTATTCTGTAGGGGTGGGTTCTGATAATTAGACCTCTCATAATAATTATGCGAAGAATTTGAGGGGTAATATTGGGAATTCAGGTTCGAAGCATTATGATCCCTCTGATTATAATTATGATGATCTCTGTTGTCTCTATAATTATGGTGCGAACCTCTATGGTCCACTGCCATGTGGGGTCGATTGGTTGAGTAATGGTGACCTCCATTTCCTGGCATGGAAGGGTTATACGGCATATGAGGAGGGTAATGGAGACCTCCATTACCTTGGAGACTGTTATTGACTAGTCTGTGCGCTGCCTCGCCTAACATGTGACCTGAGATCGCTCCTGGAGGATTTTGCCTGATCAATTATTCAAAATTATAGGATCAGATAAGCAAAAAAGAATTTAATATATTTGTTTTCAAATTGTGAAGTACCTATTATTATTATTATAATTATTATTATTCCTATGATCGTTATTGTAAGGTCTGCGACCATTATCTTCATGCCAAAGAACTGGAGGTGGTTTCAAATCAGTGGCTTCGACTATCTGAAATAATATGAATAATTTGTTTGTAAAATATCATATTATATTATATTATTTTTCAATATGGTTTTTAATATAATTACCTTTTTAGGGATAGTAACGCCAGGTGGCGGCCGAGTAATGTGCTTGTGCAGGTCTGGCAGTTTATATATTGCACATCTGTTACGGAATAAATAATACTTGTGAGAAATTATTAGAAATAAATATAATGAATAATTTAAGGGGGTGAAGAGTACAAACATACATGACTTGATTATCCATGATATCCTCCATGCCAAGAACTGGAGATCTGAAAACTGGAGGGCACGGGTCTCCAGTGCATAAACTCAAATATCCATTCATGCCACCGCTGCACATATCAAAATGAGATCTACATATATACATTACTCCAAAAATTAAAAATTTCATGAATAACAGAAACATTGTGGGTTTCTGTGTAAAATACCTGGCTTGAGGGTCGATTTTCTCCTTGATTTTAGATCGTTTTTTCGCTGATAAATTGCCGTAAGTGCTATTCATGGAGTAAATGTATGGAGAAAGCGGGTGGGACCCGTTTACGAATAGCATGTCGAATAATATGCTGTTTCTTCTCGCTTCTTCATCCTTTAAAAAATATTACAATCTTGATATTTAATTATATAATTTGGCAAAATTCTTTTAGTATTTTAGGGTTTTGGGTACTACTTACATTTAGAGTGTGCTCAACTTTTTTAATCTCGTCAAGAAGACGAGTCTCGTCAATAAATGGCAGTTTAGCAATTCCCTTGAAATTAAAAAATAATAAATAAATATTATGTTAAGTATGTCGGAGATGGATTTAAATAAATAAATAAATTGAAGTACCTGCCAAGTATATCTCTTCCCGTTCATATCCACATCAAAATCTACAAAATAACACAAAAATTATATGAAATTACCATTATCATATGTTTATTCACTAAATTTTATCAAAAAAAAATGAGTTCAAAATTATTACCAATAGGATAGAAATCAATAATAGGGGAATTAGGATCGCTCATTAATTTCCTATAGTGCTCAGGTAGTGCATGGGAACTGCATATATATATTCGACATTATAACCAAAAATCATGAAATTATGATTACCTAAGTTAAGAAATAATATCAAGATTAACCAACCTAGCAGCAGGAAATACACCCATTAATTGATCGAAAGGTTTAAATGGTGAACCAATTTCAAATTGAATATCCAATTCATTCAAATCCTTCAAATCCGAAGCAAAAGGGGCATAATGATACGGATAAAACCTGTATAATTATTATTACAAAAATTCCATTTCAGCAAAGGATATATCGTATAAATTTGAAGTGGTTTAATGTAGGGGTATGGATGTAAAATTACCATGTCCAAGAGCAAACTCCTTCGTAATAATAATGCATAACCCAACATAATCCTTCAGTGTACTTCAATACTACGTCTCTGCGTAACCTCTCCAGTTCCTCTCCATTTCGCAACTCGAATTTCTCTTCGTAATATCTATCTTTCCATCCTGGCACTCCCAATTTCACCTTCATAAAAGACAAATAAATAATTACATACATAAATAAATGAAATAAAAGAAGAATTAATTAAATAAATTTAAAACCTTATCCTCTTCAGGATTTTCAGAGTTGAACAAATCGGACTTCTCCTTGAGCACTTCCTTAAGTTTCGTTTTCAAATCCTCTTTGTTCTCACTTTCCTAATTTCACAAATAAATAAAAATCAACAAAATTGGATACATACAATATTTTGAAATTTTTTATCAAATTAAAGATAAAAATATACATCATAAATGTCGTTCTCGAGATCATCCTCGGCCTGAACGAGTGCTGCCGAGACGCTCGACCCCCCAGAAACCCTAGCGGTCTTTTTAGCACGCTGACCTGGCGCTCCTTCAAAAGGAGCTGGCGCAGATCCCGATGCTAATCGAGAGCCTTGGAATCTCGAGACTGGTACGATGAGATCTTCTCTGCAACGCGGATCCACGTCATCGCCTCTCTTTATCTGTGCTTTTTCTCTCTGTCTTCTCTCTGCTTGTCTCTGTAATTAAGATAATAATAATAAAGTAAGTTTTGAAAATAATTAAATAATATATTTATTTATAATATATTGGTTCGAATATATTTATTTATAATAACCTGATTTAAACGTGCTCTTTTTTGAAATATCTGATCCTCGTAAGATCCAACGGCCTGAATAAAATGCTCCACTCTAGTTAAATCAGGCTGAAAAATGACATAAAATTAACAAAAAATGTTATTATAATTTAAATATAACAATTACATTATAAAATTTATAATATGAGCATAAAATTGAAGTTTACCGTGCAAGAATCGGTGAGATAACCACCCATATGTCGAAATTCCTTCTTATAAACAGCCATTAACAAATTAATCGCACCCTGTTTGATAAACAATTTCAAAATCATACAATTTTATTCGAGAATTATTTCATCTAGAAATGAAATTAAAATTTAATACGATAACAAACCTCGCGGATTTCTAAAGTGGGCATGTGGGGGAGAAAATCGTTGCCGACAAAGAAACACATGAATATGAAATCATCCAAAATTCTCTCGACATCGATCTCGAATGGGAGATTTGGCATTCTGAATTCGTATTCTAGATACTCCCTCAGAGTCCAAATATTCAAAAACTAAAAAAATAATAAAATTAGAATTTAATTGAAGAGGAGTTTTTAGGGTTAAGGGTCTAATAAGAGTACCTGATAGGGTTTTTTAGCAATAGAGGCATCTTCGCCCTTTTCGTCAAATTCACCGGCTTTTCTCTTGGCTTTTCCTTCACAGTCTGCAGCTAAGTGACCCATTTGACCGCACAAGAAACATTTATCTTGCTGACCTGGCATAAACACAATCTGAAAAAAATAAAAAGGTTTAATAATTTAAATTAACAAATATTCAAATAAATACAAGAAATGAATTTAAAAAATGACCTCTCTCAGTATGGAAAAGTGCACTTCATGAGTAGCCAAAGCCAACATGATCAGATCCGCGTCCTACATTTTTACAAAAAAACCCGACTAAAATATCGAAATTAAAATAATTAGTTAAAATTTGAACGTACCAATCCACAAAGACAGTGTCGAGTATTAGGGTCATAACCAGGTAAATTTCTCTGAAGCCTAATATACGACATTATTTTATGCTCTCCTTCGCCAGGTACATTAGCGTCAGATAAAATTACCTTCATTCAAAAAAGGGTAAAATTGATATATTTCGAGTTTTTAACTTTTAAAAAAAGGGTAAAATTGAGATTTAAATTACTTTGACTGGTTTCCAGCCTGGATCGTAATTGAGTCTGAGATGAATGTAATACTGAAGAGCAATGGCTAAAACCGCCATGAATGGCGTGCCAGGTGTAATCACGTTCGAATCGAAAGTCTGTGATTCTTGTTTTGGGGGAAGTTTTCTTCCTTCTTTCTCGAATTCCTCTCTTAATCTCTCTTCTTCTGCAGCCTGTCAAAACAAAAATTAGGGTTTGGGTTAAGGAAAGGTTAGGGTTTAAGGATTGGGGGTTTGGAGAAATAATTACTGCATCGGATGCGTCTTTGGCGGCTCTGAAACGTCTTGATCTTTGTTGGTTCATCTTTGCTCGTGGAGCAACACCATCTAAATAACAAAGAGGATAGTGAGCTAAGGTAATAGTATAATGGTATATTGTGGATTTAAAAGGAATAATAGGTAGTGGAAATATGTACCAATAGCCATGTAGAGGATTTTTCGAGGGCGAACCATGTTGAATAGCCTGTCTATATAGTCAAATATGCATTGGAATACCTCGTCAAATGTTGTTGGTGCAGGCTGTGAACAAATAGAAAAGGGAAAAGCAATGATTTTGATTTCGATTGCAGGAACGAGAATCGTTATGTCACTCAAATTTGCAATTAAAACTAATCGAAACCCAATTGTAATCAAAATAACTGTTTGGCCCCAAAATTAACCCTAAAAAGCCTCAAGAATCTCACTTTCGCCAAAAAAAAAAAATCCCCAACAAACCCTAAAAAAATTCAACAGATTTGAAACATTGGAAAAAACACTACATACCCGATCCTCGGGATGGAAGCAGGGATGGATGATGCCATTCATGTCGAGATACAGATTATCATACTCCAATCCGTTCGGATTAGGCTTCGAAGTATCGACGGGAACTTTAACTCCGTTGATTTCTATATTTTCTTCTTCAATCACATCTACGACCACCATTGGATACTTCTCCGCCAGCCATTTGTAAAACGCCGGAACACCCATATTCTCCGAGATCTCTCCGAACCCTAGAAATACAAAAGAAGCGGGACGCGAAAGAAAAGAAAATGAAAGAGGCAACTTTCAGCGTATAAATATCTTGGAAATTTATGCGGAAATAACCTAAGAAAAGTGGATTTTACGAAAATAAGCCTGAAGAGTTGAGTAAAGAGTCGGGCCTGTTCGGGGGGTCGGTCAGCAATAAGATTAGGCAACCCGCACTATTTCCCCCGCACCCACCCCGCATGCTCACGTGGCAGGAGCGCTCTTGCCACGTCAGCTAAAGAAACATGTCTCAATCTTAAACCCAAAATCCGCCAATACCCGCATTCAATAAGACAAAATATCTAATCTCCTCTTCCTTCACGCTCAGCCTCAACTCTCTCTCTCTCTCTCTCTCTCTCTCTCTTCGAGTCCTTTATCGAACGGAGCGAAGACGAGCGGCACTAAGCGGGCGGTACTGAGCGGAGGCAAATGCTCTCCTGCCACTAAGCAGAGAAACTGCACATCTTCACGCTCTCTCTTCGATTCCTTTCTCGAGCAGATGCAGGGGCAACACTGAGCGAGGAAGAGGCGGCACTGAGCGCCGGCAGGGGCTCTCCTGTCACTAAGAATCGGCACTGAATTTACTCGACTTGTCATATATGTTGACGATTCGCCTAACTTCAGTTCACTTTGGCAGATCTGTTGACGATGCTCATTGGTAATTTGTAATTCTTGTTTGTTTTTACAGCAAACCCTAATCGTGCTTTTTCTTGTTCATATGCATGCTAACTGATAATTTGTATGTCTCTTTTTCAATCCATAAATGTTTAAAAATCACCATACAAAATAAAAATACGCATTTCTCTATGATTAATGACATTAAAATAATATATACATATTACTTTGGATAGGAAATTGGTTCATACAAGAGAACAATTGCAAAATTAGACTACATGATAGCAAATCTGAGAAGCTTCAGATTCGAAACGAGAAAGTCATTCCATTGATGATGCGTTAAAGGCCTTCATCAATTGGCTCCACTCGCAGGTTATATATACATTTTAACTCAGTAACCATTTGAACACAAGTGTACTCTTAGAATTGAGTTGCTGCATTGAAATTTTTATGACCTGTTTTTTTTTCACTTTCAGAGAGAGATGGCAAAAGCCTATTCTTCGGCACTCACAAGTTAGTCTCGTTAGTTTCATATATAATCTTATGATTCGGTAGGTTTACTCTTGAGAGTAGGTTTTTTTATCAGATCTTCATTTGTATAAATTTAATCAAGTGTTTGTATTTTGTCTTCTTGTGGTTATGTACAGTTGAGTCCCTAATGATATTTATATTATATAATTTATATTTATATTCTTTTTCAGGACATACTATGTCGAGATTACACACAACGTATCGACGAGGAAGCGCAAGGATACCATGCAGTCAAGCTCTATATTGTCGTGACCAACAAGTGTGTGGATGAGTTTTGTTTTTAGGTTAAATTACTTTCACATTATATGTGTTGATACATTGTATGTATGTTGAGGAGATGGTTTAAGATTAAGTTTGACACTATATTGAAAAATTTGTATTAAAGTACTTATGAAATAGACCAATCGTGAAATTAAAATTATACAATATTTCTTTTGATCATGCGATGTACAATTTTATTTGAAATGGCATGACAGTAAGAAATGGCATGACAGTAAAACAAAAACCAAAAACTCCAATTATCTTTGAAACAGTAAAAGAAAACCAGCTCCAATAATTATCTTTTGAACAGTACAAGGGACAACAGCAGAAATCTTTTCATCATACAATCACATAACAGAAACCAACAAATATCACAATAGTAGCCACAAAATAATTGTCCAAACAAACTCATAAATAATAAAATTTGATTAAATATTCTAAAATCAAATAAAGTCGAACATAAATGGTTCCGTGTAAATAGGACAACTCTCTTGTGTCCCGAACACTTGATCGTTTTCATCAAGTAATACGCTATCCGTAACGGCCTGAAATTCGAAAAAGAAACGAACTCACACTAATTAAGGAGAGTTGAAATTGTTGAAATCTTCTTAGTCTTCATTAATTTTCAAAGAATCGGTTATCTCTTTTTCTGCAAAATTTTAAAAATCAAATAATTTATCAATTCAACCAACACAAAATAAAGAAAAAAGGAGAGTATCTGCATACCTATAGTATCATTGCCATGCTCTTCATCTTCGTTAATTTCCATAGAATCGATTATGGTCATTTCTGCAAATTTTAAATAATCAAATATTTTATCCATTCAATCGACACACAATTAAACTATATTCTGTAATTCAATTATAAACTTGTTCGATAAGAAAACAGTGAAATAGCGAATCAGGGAAACAGCGAAGAATACTTACATATTGTAACGAACAAAAATCGAAATAGCAAAGAAGAAGATTTGCTCGGGTGAGTCGACAGAGGAGCGTAGAGTAAATAGCCAAGACCCACAACAAAACTGTATGAAAATATTCAATAACAAACTTTTAAATAACAAAAAAAAAAGAGTATTTGTTTACATCTCAGTGCAGCGAACAATGTATTGCAAAAGCACAAAAGATGCTTGCTGGGGTTATGCGACGGGTGAGGAGGACTAGACGTCAGGCCAGGAGAGAAGGAGAGAGGGAGAAGGAGGTGAGGCGGGCCTGGAGAGAGGGTGAGAGGGAAAGAAATCGGCAGAAAATACTCTTTCCAAGTTTATTTTTCATACGGGTCTAGTTTTTCATATTGGATGCGGTATTAGCGGATTCTGGATTAAGATTGAGACATGTTTTTTTAGCTGACGTGGCAAGAGCGCTCCTGCCACGTCAGCATGCGGGGTGGGTGCGGGGAAAATAGTGCGGGTTGCCTAATCTTATTGGTCGGTCAGGGGGTGTTTCATGTTTGTACGTACGGAATTAGAGATGAAATTGAATTTTAAGATTTTACTAATGTAAATATTTTTGTTTGACACATAAAATTAGAAAAAGAATTAAATTATGCAGCATATTATTGTTTTATTTTTTTTAAATTGTAATTTTAATAAAATTGGAGTGCCAAAGTGGAAGAACATCTTTCATCGAATTATTAAATTAATTTAATTAATATTATGATTAATCAATATAATTAATATTATATTATATTAATATATGGATAAATAATTATTTTATTATAATATAATTCATAATTAATCAATATAACTAATATTATAATAAAATAACTATTTTAATTATAAGATACATTAATAGATAAAATATATAATTATAATAATATAGTAGTACGTTTAACATTTTTTAATTATTATTATAATATTATTATTAGGTAATTGCTAATATTATAGTAATTATATTAAAATAATATTAATAATAATATATATATTAAGATATAATATAATATTAAAATAATATAAAAGTAGATTTAATATATTTTTTATTGTAATATAATTATTAATATTATACTAATTATATCAAAATAATATACTAATTATTTTAATTATAGTATACAATAATAGATAAATTATAATATTATAATAATATAGAAGTATGTTTAATATTTTCAAATTATTATTATATAATTTATAATATTATAGTACTTATATTAAAATAATAAAATAGTTATTTTAATAATAATATATATTAATGGATAAAATAATGTTGTTATAATTTTATATAATAATATTGTTATAATTATATATTGAAATAATGCTATATTATAATAATATTTTTTTATCAACTAATATTATTATAATAATAATGCAATAATATTATTATTCTTTATCAGTTTTAATGAAATATTATTTCTACATTTTCAATAATCAAATTCCAAAATTTTGTGAACAACCAAATAAATAATTATATTTTACAGAATTTTATAAGTCTGACATCCAAACAAACTGTGAAATTACTAATTCCAGAATTTTTTACTCCTCCATCTTATAATTTGATTCCACTCTACTAATTCTGCTTGCCACCAGCCCCGATTTTCTGGTTCTGGAATTATAAATTTACAAAAATGTACGGGATGTAAAAACTTAGCTCTGGTTGGACATTTGTCAGGAAGGAGAGAGAGAAAGAGAGAAATTTAAGCAAAAAAGAAATTGATTATTAAGTTGAATAATATGTTCTATTTTGTAACAATATTTTTTAATAAATATTTTTAATTTAAATTATAGTATTACATTAATAGTATTTTGTAACAATATTTTATAACATAATTTGTAATAATTTTTTAATTTAACATCTCTGATTTGTATATGTATTCGTATTCGAAATGGAATATCAGATACCTCATTCATATTCGTATACGAAATGCGATACCGTATACCATATTCATATCCGAAATTGAATATCGGATATCGTATTCGTATTTGTATTCGAAATTGGATATAGGATACCGCATTCGTGAAGGAAATACAGTTTCGGATCAACCGTAAAAGTGTACACAAGGATAAACAAATGTAAGCGTACATTTGTTGCCATAACTTTCAGTAGGAATATCCGATTTGAATGGTTCAAATTGGGTTAGATAGATAATAAGATTATCTATAACCTTCATGTAGAAATATATTTCATATGAACGAAGTATAAGTGTCGTTTGTATGAAATACCGAAAAGGTGCAACAGTATGACATACAGCCAGTAAAATAGTCATAACTTGTGTATACGAACTCCAATTGAGCTGATTCAAATTGGGTTGGAAGGATAATAAGATTATCTACAAGTTTCGTATTTTATGATTTTCTGTCAAAGGAATTTACCAATTTCGTATTGACAGAAAACTGAACTGGTTTATATAGTTTTCTGTATGAAAGGGTGTATATTGGATATCCATGCCTTTTGGCTAATTCTGATCCTATTAGGTATAAATATGATATTTTCTCTCTCCTCAATAAGAAATTAACATTCTGCCATATACACAAAAGTGAAGAGAGAATTCTGAAATAAGAGTGATCTCTCTCAAAAGTGAAAAGGTGCGAAGAGAGAAAAATCGAGAAAAACTGTTTTTCTCGGAGAAGAGAATCGGTTTATTCGAGCAAGTTCGCAGGTGTTTCGTCTAGGCAGTTGCACCCGCGACCTACGTCTTACGAGTCAAGGTGGATACACGTAGAGGAGCGACACGTGTGGCTCTTCAATTGTGATCAACTCGAGGGATAGAAAGAACGGTCAAAGACGGTGGAAGCGCTTGGACGTGGAACGCACGGAGACAACCGGAGGAGCGTCAAGACGGTGGGAGATGTGTGGTATGGGACACACGTGCTAGTCACCAACATGACCGGAGAAAGAAGGAAGAACGATCAACCCTTCGTGCGTGATCAATTTCACGCTGTTAATCGTCTATCCTACTTTGCATCGTACCTTCGAAGTCATAGCGTGATCTTGGATTTAGGGAACCGGACCGGGCCTTCATATCCGCTGCGCAGGCCCGGAGTCGGGTATATTCCCCAACAATTCGTATTCGTATTCGAAATAGGATATCGAGTAATGCATTCGTATTCATATTAGAAATCGGATATCGTATACCGTATCCGAAATTGAATATCATATATTGTATCCGTATTAATGATTTTTTTTTAACACTACTATATAGGATATATAACAATCGTCGTCATAATAATAATAATAATAATAATAATAATAATGTATTTAGAAATTATTATTATTAATAATAATAATAATAATAATAATAATAATAATAATAATAATAATAATAATAATAATAATAATAATAATAATGATAATAATAATAAGTGATGATGATGTATTTAGCACTTATTAATTATAATAAATAACAATAATTGTAATAATAAATAATAATGATAATAATAATAATAATCATGTACTTAGAAATTAGGGGCAATTTCAGGTATGACCTTCCAAAAACTCAAAATATCAAATTTGTCCCTCACAAAATGGATATATCAAATTTATCCTTCCAAAACATAAGAATCTATCAAATTTGTCCACTAAAAATTCAAAAATATCAAATAAATTCAAAATCGTTAACTTTAACAACAAATATTCAAGTTAACCATATTAATCTCATGAACCCATAATTGTTTCTATTACAATGTACCAAAATACCCTTAATTTTGTATGTGTGTTTATTTGTGCTTCAATTTCTACCAACGTACCACCACCCCAAGCTACCATACGCTAGCGAGTTTTTTTTCTCCTTCACATCTTCTCTATTGAGCCTCTTCTCTTCACCAAGATGCTCATGTTGATGAAATGTTGGGAGTTAAAGAATTGTCAAAATAGAAAGTTTTGAATTTTGAAACATTTAGGGGATTGAAGAAGCAAACAGAGAAACTATTTAGGGGATTGAAGAAGCAAACAGAGAAACTATACGGAGATACAAGAGAGTATTGGAATTGTTATCTCAGCAAATAAAAAAAGAAAAAGAAGAGTAAATCCTTCAAAAAGACAGGAGAAGCAAGTAATCTTTAGACTAAAATTGGTAGCCTCTGAGCAATAATAACACGAACATGAGAAGCCATGCAAGAGGAAGGATTTAAAAAGACGTGAACTCGTGAATCGACGGTCTCTAATTCAAGACGCTTCTTAGTCTTAGATAACCCGTTAGTTTCAAATCTTAACCCAAATCATGCTTCATCTTCTTCGTCTAATCTCCTTCAACTCCTCCAAACAACTATCCTTTCGGAAGTGAAACCAAACTCCTCGCTAGCGTGCACCACCACCACAAGGCATACCATTGACTTATTTCCAACAAGAGCTCTTCAGAAGAAACAAAAGTAAAAGTAATATCACAGTTTGATAAAGAAGAGAAAGGAATTAGTTGAGGGAATTGGTTGGAAGGGATGAACATGATTAATGAAGGGTAGGATAGTAATTTTAGCTACTAACAGTTAGATTTAATGGATTTGTGGATGGAAATCAATTTTTGAACAAATACGAAAGATTTCCTGTTTTAGAGGGCTAAATATGATCTTATAATTTTTAGAAGGACAAATATGATATTTTTAGTTTTAGGAAGGACATATGAGAAATTCTGCCTAGAAATTATTAATAACAACAACAACAACAACAACAACAACAACAACAACAACAACAACAACAACAACAACAATAAAGTGATAGGACTCACGACGAAGGGGATGCGTTTTTCCTCTCTCGACCACGCAAATCAGCGACGAAATCTCACTCGTCTCGCGCAAAACCGTCGAAATGAGCTGCCGACGCAAAACCAAGAAATCGAGCGCTTCGTACTGTTACGATTTCGATCGCGTCTTCGTCGCCAACGTCTCCGTCGGGAGTGTTTGGCACCGCTAGGGTTTCGCCGTGGGTAGGGTTTTGTGGCGCTTGTTTGTTTTTTTTTTTTTGCTTGGCGACGAAGAGGGGGATTTACGTTTATTTGGCAAAACAAACAGTAAACGGGAGACTTGGCTGAACATGAGAGAAGCGCAATGTTTAAAATTAGAACTATAGTATAATATAATAATAATAATAATAATAATAATAATAATAATAATAATAATAATAATAATAATAATAAGTGATGATGATGTATTTAGCAGTTATTAATTATAATAAATAATAATAATTGTAATAATAAATAATAATGATAATAATAATAATAATAATAATAATAATAATAATAATAATAATAATATATATTGCATTTAGAAATTACTAATAGTAATAGTGATGTATTTAGCAATTATTAATAATAATAAGCGATAATAATTGTAATAAGAAATAATTATTGTAATAATAATGTATTTAAAAATTAATAATGATAATAATAATAATAATGTATTTATCAATTTTAATAATAATTAATAATAATAATAATAATAGTGTATTTACAAATTACTAATAGTAATAGTGATGTATTTAGCAATTATTAATAATAATAAGTGATAATAATTGTAATAAGAAATAAATATTGTAATAACAATGTATTTAAATAATAATAATAATAATGCAGTTAGCAATTTTAATAATAATAAATAATATTGATTATTATAAGAAATAATTATTGTAATAATAATAATAATAATAATAATAATAATAATAATAATAATAATAATAATAATAATAATAATAATAATAATAATAAGAGAATTCTTCAAAAACCCCCCAACTTTTTTTGAAAATTCTGAAAAAACCCCTGTCCCCCTATCTTTTTTAGATTCCCTCAAAAACCCCCTATATTTTTTGCTTCTTCAAAAACCCCCTAACTTTTTTAGATTCTCTCAAAAACCTCCTATCGTTTTATTATGTTTTTTAAAAAATAACCATTATACCCTTTAGTTTTATTTTTTTTAATTTCTATAATTTAATAAATAATGAATATATATTAAACTATTATAAAAAAATTAAAAATAAATATTACATGATATTATAATATTATAATAAATAATATATAGTATTAAAATATTATAATAAATAATCATAGATTATTCAAACTTGTTAAAAAAAATAGTATTTGTATTATTGAATTATTAAACCGATGATAATAGAATATATTTAATCTCATAAGAATATGAAAATATATTTCCTAAAGTAAAACATTTCATTGTTTATGTGATAAAATATTTGTCGTATCATTTTGTTGTGTCATAATTAATGAACATGCAATCGTTAACGAATAGAAAAAACATAAACGAGGCAATATAAGAATTGTGATGTAAAAAATGAATCAAAAATTGAGCAAAGATGCACTAAATTAATAATCAAGAACCAAATTCACACTTTACTCTTGTTTTTACAAAAGGACATAAAAATTAAACTGCTTTGAGCAGGGTCCATAATTATTTATAGTGACTAATTGTCATCCTCCCCCAATCAGGTGGTTCCACGTGTCATCTTATTTTACGGTACTACCAAAAATCTATTAACAAAGTTACAATTTTGGAAGGCAAAATCAGGTACAAATAACCGAAGAATAACTTATCGCAATAAAAATGTCAAAGACTATTTTTTCTAGGAATTACTGATTTTTTATTGCATAAATAAAATTTCAAAATGATGTATATCTGATTCGATTAGATTATAATCCGGTGAATATCATCTCATATGTATATATGGCTATCGACCTTAGTTAATTTCGTCAAAAGACGCACTTTCCAAAGATAATTCGGTAGCAACCTGATTTCATATCACTAAATTCAAAAAAATGTATAAACTTATATCGAGTGATCTAAAAACATGCATTGTAATATTTTTTGCAAAATGAGTATTGCTACTGCAGATTTGTACTAAACTGGACCGGAAAATAGCGCGATATGCAGATATCATGCATACACATGGTTGTGATGTGCTTTTCCTGTAAGATAGAGTCGACGAGACACTCAATTTTTAACGTGGTATCTCCCGAAGGAACTAATCCACGGCCTGTACACCTCTCGCGAGATGGCCAGGTCGGCAGCCTGGCAACTTCACTGTTCCTTTTTTTTCTTTCCTTATATTTTGGTGGAGAAACCATTACAAGATTATTGTTTTGTTATTATTACAATTGATAGACCTCCACTTTTCTTCTCGTGTATCCCATTCATTCTTCTATGAATCGACATTAAAGAGAATAAAACTATTATGTATTTGAGCTCGTGTTGCGAAATTACTTCCTTCTTCTTAGGTACGTAGGATACGAGAATACTCTGCCAAAAGAGATGTTGTGTTAGTAATTTAATGAATTATGACTAAAATTTAGTGAATATTGTAGTTTTATGATTCGTTAAGTTGTCTACAAAGGTGCACGCAAGGTGTTCGACGAAATTCGGACTAGAGAAAAATAGTTGAATACACCACTATTTTCCCTAATATATAGTTCAGCAAGAATTTAAGTACTACATGCCTCCATATAAGCATCAATGATTAAATTGACTGGCAAAAAACAAGAATGAATTCTAGTTAATTACCTGGTTTCGACGATGTTATAATCGATCCATGCAGTGCCTTTAATCTCTATTACACTATATTGCAGAATACATTCATATAAGCACATAATCCAGGAAAATATAACTGCAAGCACAAGAGAAGAATGGTTTAGTTAGATTATATATGATGATTAATTAATTAAAAAAATAATTAATCAAGCCCATTAATTAATTGCCAATACGGGTGGGGATTTCTGATTTACTCTCAAACATTTTTAATTTATTCTTTAGATGATCAAAATTAGATAAGAATTTGTAAAAATACAAAATACTACTTAAAAATTCAACCAAAATATTTATTTGAACTAGTTTCAACGTAATCACTACAGCAATAATCCGGGGAAGTATAACTGCAAGCACAATAGATGAAATGATTTTAGTTAAATTATATATGCTGATTGACTAGTTAAGAAAATAATCAAGCCCATTAATTAATGAATTGCTAATCCAAATAGGGATATCTAACTTGGGATCCTCAAATATTTTTACATTATTTTGAGATGATGAAATTATATAAGAATTTGTAAAAATGCAAAAATACACCTGGAAATTTCAACAAATGTTCATTTTAACTATTAATTCCAAACGTGAATTTACAAATAAATTTCTTTTAAAATATGATGGCGTAGATGTATGTGGTAATATTCAAGAATACAGATAAATATACATACTGATTTAGAAATATTACCTTATGTCGTTGCACTGCCTTTTTAACTCGTCACTGCAGTGAAAGATATACAATGATTCCAGGGATGGTGGGAGGCCATTTTCTGGCAAAGACTGGATACTTGGACAAGTAGCGATTTGAAGAGCCTTGAGAGATGAAAGATTATACAAATTAGGCAATGATCGGAGGTTCTTGCACCAAGAAAATTCTAGTTTTTCGAGGGAGGTAAGGAGTCGAAGTGCTTTCTCCTGCTCTTCTGTTAGGTCAACTATTTCATCACCTTCTAAACATAAAGTTTTAAGGGTTGATAATTGCTTGCAAATTGGAGCTGACAGGAAGTTAGTATGACCCAAAGTAAGCTTCTTGACTAATACGGCAGACTCGTCTGTGTTCGAATTCTCCAGACTAGTTACAGAGTTCAAAGCTTCAAAATTGGGGCATTTCCTAATATCCAAGTCCTCGAGTTGTGTGGGGAACAATAAGCCTTCTAATGACACGAGGTTTTCACAATTATAAATTGAAAGTATTTTCAAAGTTGAACATGGTGGGAGTTTCAAAGTGGTAAAACTTGGACTATCCATTATATCCATACGAAGTAGAGAGGTTAATGGTGTAAGCCATGAAGATATATTGTTTGGCACATTGTTAAGCCGTAATTTTCTCACGCCCGGTGGAAGGAAGCAACATTCATTCACATGTTCATCTAAATTAGTCACAGATGATAAGAGGTTTGAACCGCCTAACTCTAATTCTAAATCCTCAATCGAGGTTAGTTCTCCAAGCCCTTCTTTACTTGCAAAGATGAGACCCGGATAGCCCCAAATCTTTAAATTCTTCAGAGTAGATTTTAAAACATAAGGAATTTGCAACAATCCTTGATTGTTAATTGGGTCTGTCGAGGAGGATGCCGAATTAGTGAAGCAAGAGGTGGTAATGGAAGCTACTTTCAAGGTTGTTATTTGCCAACAACAAATTATTTTCAATTCATAAAGGTGTGTCAGATTCAATAAAAGAATTGATAGTTGTTTTCCTGTAATATCACATAAGCATATCTCTAGGTGTTCCAGCGACTGTGGAAAAAAGCTATTCTCGACACTTTGTTCATTTGGTTCAAACAATAAAAAAATCTCTGGACAATTGTCCATAGTTAACCTTTTTAAATTTACTAATCCACACAAGCTCTCCCATGACAAATATCTAAGCTTCTTACATGTCCCTATTGTGAGATGATGCAGATGGGGAAACCAATTTTTGCTCGTATCACCAGAAAAAGAAAATTCAAAATTAAGAAACTCTATTAATTCAGGACAATTTTCAATTGTTAATTTTTTCAAACAAGGAAATGCCTGCCATTGGTTGCTTCCTCTCCACCACTCCAACTTGGGCATATCGACTATCTCCATCTCCTCTAAAGCTCGAAATCCCATATCCGCACCAGTGCCATAGAATGGTACGTCGATTTCTCTGACAGCAAGCATATTTCTTAATATCAATTTCTTGAGAGATAATAAATGACCAAGAGGAGGAAGTATCTCCCATTCTTTGCAATTCTCTAAAGAGAGCAATACTAAATAGTCCAAGGAATTTTTATTGACCAACCATGTGGGAGATGTGGCACCACCATACCCACCATACCCACTGATAAGAAGTCGTTCGAGATTATTGTTCGGCCTGAGTCCTTCAAGGACATCTGCATCCATAGCTGGTTCGTATTCACCAGGCTCTCTATTCCAACATAAATACAAACTATTGAGGAATGACTTCTCTTCAAGTTTTGCCCCAACCGCCTCCTCCTTGCTTTCTACATTCTCTAAGTTGAATATCTTCAATGAACCTCTCAGCTTTATCAACAATCCCAGTTGTGCAATTTCAAATCCGCTTTCTTTCTTAACGCGAAACTCACGTAATTCACGAAGTGTTGTTAGTTTTCCGACCCATGGTATTGTACATTGGAACATTTGAACCCGACTCTCTTCCCATTCAAAGTTGTCCATATTTTTCACAAACCTTCCTCGAATAGTTTCATTTTTTATATCTATTACTTCTAAATGATACAATTTATTTAGATTATTAAGCACATCCCTTTGGATATCATTTCGTTGCAATGGACGACGATGAAGTTGTAAGTAACGAAGATGGATGAATTCTGAAAAATTACATTCTAAAGGATCTACATCACCGGACATTGTATATATTACTAGCACTCGCAACCCTCTCAAACTCCGGAGAAAATCCTTTAGAGCAACAGCGAAATTTGAATTATACCTTCCAATTATAATTAAAGTACTCAGATTTTCGACTTGAAGATGTTTTTTAATATGTACTATATATTTCTCAAAATTTCCACTAGGTATAGTTTGATTATGAAATACTGAGCTTGGATAAGTTTCAGTGATGATGGATAAATGACGAATAGTATTTGGGATGCCTATGCTTAAATTGTTTGAGTTAACAACTACAAAGCAATCGTGTTGTGATACTATTTGTGCTAAATCATGCATTAGATCATGGATAACATAATGAGTGTGTGAAAATGGATCTTTAACTTCTTCGAGAAATCCTGAATTTACTAACCTATCAAAATGGATATTTCCTATATCCTCAACAGGTTTGTTACTGTTATTCAGAAAAACAAAACCTTGGGCAATCCACATATTAACCAAATCTTCTCTCTGATAATTAAAGCCCTTATGGAATAAAGAACAATACGAAAAACATCTTTGTAGATGGAAAGGTAGAGACTCATAACTTAGCCTTAGCGCTGGCATGATATCATCAGGTCCGGATTGAGATTTCCACTCCTCGTTATCCCTAACATTTCTCCAATAAATAATATTTGGATTTCTTTTTAACATTGCCCCGACAGTTTTTGCCGCTAAAGGATAATTTGAAAGTTTTTTACAAATTTGTTCCCCAATTCTTTCTAAAATATCATGTTTTTCATATTTCTCATCACTAAACGCATGTAATTTAAACAATTCCCAAAAATCATTTTCTTTCAAACCATCCAATTTAATCATGTGTTTCTCATTGATTATTTTTGCTACTGATAATTTTCTAGTTGTTAACAAAACAACGTTACCATTTTTTCCCTCCGATTGCAATAGAGAAAGGAGGCTCTCCCACATGCTTTTATCATTGTCCTCCCACACATCATCTAATACAAGCAAAAACTTTTTCGAACTTAAGAATTTTTTAAGAATTTCCAAATGTCTATTTAAGTTCCTCTCTTGTTTACACTCTTCTCCAGGGATGAACTCTAGCAACTCACGAATAAGCCTACCTTCGTCGTAATCGGCGGACACATGAATCCACATTGTTAATTCAAAATATTCTTTTATTTGTGAGTCATTAAACACAAGTCGAGCAAGAGTCGTCTTGCCGACACCTCCATTACCTACTATTGGTAATACAGAGAGATTGGTATTGGAAAAATTTGCCCCTATCAGTTGACCTATTATAAATTCTTTCTCTTCATCTCTACCAAAGACTCTTGATTCCATTAAATGCGAGGATTTTAACGGGCTTAGTGTACTAGTGTTTACATTTGCCCTTACAATTTGATCTAGTTTTACTACATTAAGTAGTTTATAGAGTTTTTTCCCAACTTCTTTTAAGTTTTCAACAACAATGTGTATTCTACGGGACAAATCGTCCTTTTGAAACTTAGTTCGTTTATTCCTAATTAAAGAATGATCTCCATCAATTTTTCTTTTAGAATCCTGAGTTTGAGCTTCCTCATTTCTATAGATAGGAATATAACTTTTCAGTATAGAGAATTTACTAACCGAATCTTGAGTTGAAGAAGAAGAGGAACCACTCGAATCATTTTCTATCTCGTGCTCAATACGATAGTAATCCATCTCATCGAGCAAGTCGTCAGCTTGATATACAAGATATTGAACATGTTGGATATATTTTACTAGGTCATAATTTTGAATGCCTTTCTTGACCTGCCCAAAACCAAGACCAATTTTGACGAATTCGAGGTTATCCTCGAGGAGTTTGTATTCCTCATTCAAGCCCACATCAGATGCCCATTTCTTGAGCACACGAGTAAGATATTTATCGAAGATAACTTGGATGAACCCGCCTGCTATACCAATAGTAGTACCCAAATCCATCTTATATATAGAGCTGGAGAAAGTAAAATTTGGGCAAAGAAGGAAAATTAAAGGACTCTGAATTAGAGGAATAAGAAAGGCCTAGAAATTATAATTTGGTCGAGATGAGCAGTGTATTCACGAGATGTTAAGGATCATGATGAACCGAAAAACAGGATTGGATGATTTTTTTTTTTTTTTGATTAATAAGATTGGACGAAGGATTGGATGATTTTAAAGAGAAGAAGAGAAAAACGGATTTTTTTAATTTTTTTTTTTTTGTGAAAGACGGATAAGATTGGATGAAGTTTAAACTAGAAACATGGAAATTTCAAAGAGAAGAAGAAAAAAATGATTTTTTTTTTTTTTTTGTTGTCGTTGTTGTGAAAGATGAAGTTTTAATGGAAAGAAGGAAATTTCAAAGAGAAGAAAAAATGATTTTTGTGTTTGTGTTTGTGAGACGAATAAGAACAGACAAAGAAAGCAAGAACTAGTTGGAAAAAATTCTGAAATTGAGAAGTTTGATGTGTTTATTTTTGCAGACAGTGATCCGCTATTTATTACGCGCGGGGGGGTGGGTGGATTTTTAGGCAATATAATATGTTTATCTATTTTTTTTTTTCTCTCCAAATGAATCTTCGAGGAAGTTTCCTGGATTTTTCATTGATATTAAGAACTGTAATTAATTTATCAGATGGTTAGTATACCTTCACAGTCTCGCCTACTACCAAAATAAGAAAAAATAAAGATTACAATGATGGGCCTAGATTTTTTTTTAAATAGAGTGGACTCGCAGGTTTTAGAATAAAAAAATATGCTTTCACAGTCTCATCGACAGAAGAAAATTATTATTTCTTTGTGGTTGATTGTCCAAAATTTCTACAATAGATAATCTACAGAAAAAAAATATGTTTATCTATTTTTTAGGCAATATAATATGTTTATCTATTTTTTTTTCTCTCCATATGAATCTTCGTGGAAGTTTCCTGGAAATTTCATTGATATTAAGAACTGTAATTAATTTATCAGATGGTTAGTATGCTTTCAGATGGTTAGTATGCTTTCACAGTCTCGCCTACTGTCAAAATAAGAAAAAATAAAGATTATAATGATGAGCCTAGATTTTTTTTAAAATAGAGTGGACTCACAGGTTTTAGAATAAAAAAATATGCTTTCACAGTCTCATCTACAGAAGAAAATTATTATTTCTTTGTGGTTGATTGTCCGAAATAAAATTTCTACAATAGATAATCTATAGAAAAAAAAATTCATATCAACAGAAAAAGAATCTATTTTGGCAAATCAGTTCTGTTTAAAAACATTGAAGAAACGACAATTCACCTATTAACTAGAGGCTCTTATAGGATGGGCCTAGACTACTAGCTAAATAAGTAGGAAAATGTTTTACCTAGAAAAATACTCGCGCTTCGCTACGAATATTGCAATTTATTGCACGACTCATTTGTAATGAACATAATGTGTTCGGTATAATAAAAAGCATTCAAGTTTTAATTATTTTGACTAAAAAACATAAATAATGCCAACCAAAATAATGAGTTTTTGAATTATATAAGTGCAATTAATCATGATTTTGAATTATATAATTGGAATTTTCTTGTTTCTTTGTGATCGTGCGAAAGATGTGAAAGTTTATGTATTAATTCATCTCTCGAATAGTCTTATTTAATTTTCAAGCTAGTTTGAACAAAACTTTTCACTAATTAATCTTACTATAATATTTTACAAAGATTTTTCTCAAATCTCATAACGCCACGTCATTTTTAACCCTATCTGTATTTTAAATCCGGACTTAAATTATGCTCTTAACTAAAATATATATTTGCTTCTTTGCGTTTTTTGATCGAGTCTACTCAAATGATAAACAAGGCGCCTCTGTACTCTATATTCACAGTTCTTCTTCCCACACTTCATTCACCATTTTCTTTCCTCTCTTCTACTTCGCATGAAGTAACAAACACCCCACAACCTCCTCATAGACGGTAGAGAAATACATCATGTAGATTCGAAGGCGGTTGAAATCGATTTCAAGGCGATTCCAACCCATTTTCATGGCAAGTACGTGAAATTTCATCTTTTTGTTGTTGTTAGATTACGAGTTTTCTTCCGAGTTTATTTCGTTTTGTGTTGCTATTGCAGACGATTTGAAGGCTAGCACAAGGGAAATTATGCCTTTTTTTGACTTTTTTTACCTTTTTGCAAGCCGCAAATCTCGCCCAGATTAACCCTAGACCTCCGTTCGACCCGATTTTCAGTTAGAAGCTTGGTATGTTCATTTCGTATCTATATCTATCTATTGAATATTTTATTTTTTCTTTTGCGGGATTGAATGAATCGTTCGATGTCAGTATTTGATACAAAATAGTTTGACTTTTTAGTTATTTATAGATCACGCCTACTATGTGTTTGATGAAATGCCTACTCATATTTTTGACAGAAAACGAATATGCATGTTAAAGAAATATATATTAGAACGCATTTACGAGAATTTGTTGAAGAAATTTGCATCATGATTAGATTCATTCCAAATCTGTGGTAGATATTTGAACTTTTTGGGACAATTTGTTTTTTAAAATTTAAATTGAACGATTGAAGCGACTGGTGTGCATTTTTATTTCGTATATATCCTTGAAATATCGCATTTCTATTTATAGCCTTTTGTCTTCTTTTCATTTAGGCATGCTATGAATAAATCTGCAGATTTTAAAACAGCGATATAAGAGAGATATTTCAGTTTTTTGTGGTGAGTATTTCATTTGTTTTCAGAATTTACGATTATGCCCCTGAGATATTTATGATTATAGCATTTAATTTTCAGCTATGATTGTCGGTGCGAATATGAAGTAGGACTCGGAACCCCACCATTTTGTGGTGAGTATTTCATTTTTTCAGTATTTACGATTTTTCCCGTGAGATATTTATGTTTATATCATTTATTTTTCATCTATGATTGTCGGCGTGAATATGAAGTAGGACTCATAAATCAGAACCACGATTTTGTGGTGAGTATTTCAGTTTTTTCAGTATTTACCATTTTACCCCTGATTATTTATGATTGTATCATTTATTTTTCAGCTATGATTGTCGGCATGAATATGAATTAGGACTCGGAACCACCATTTGGTGACGAGTATTTCAAATTTTTTAGTATTTACGATTTTGCCCCCGAGATATTTCTGATTGTATCATTTATTTTTCAGCTATGATTGTCAACGTGAATATGAAGTAGGACTCAGAAGTCAGAACCACCATTTTGTGGTGAGTGTTTCAATTTTTTTAGTATTTACAATTTTACCCCTGATTATTTATGATTGTATCATTTATTTTTCAGCTATGATTGTCGGCGTGAAAATGAATTAGGACTCGGAACCACCATTTTGTGACGAGTATTTCAAATTTTTTAGTATTTACGATTTTGCCCCTGAGATATTTCTGATTGTATCATTTATTTTTCAGCTATGATTGTCAACGTGAATATGAAGTAGGACTCAGAAGTCAGAACCACCATTTTGTGGTGAGTGTTTCAATTTTTTTAGTATTTACAATTTTACCCCTGATTATTTATGATTGTATCATTTATTTTTCAGCTATGATTGTCGGCGTGAAAATGAATTAGGACTCGGAACCACCATTTTGTGACGAGTATTTCAAATTTTTTAGTATTTACGATTTTGCCCCTGAGATATTTCTGATTGTATCATTTATTTTCAGCTATGATTGTCGGCGTGAATATGAAGTAGGACTCGGAACCACAATTTTGTAGTAAGTATTTCAGTTTTTTTTCAGTATTTACGATTTTGCCCCTGAGATATTTATCATTAAATCATTTCTTTTTCAGCTATGGTTGTTTATTTTTCAGCTATTGTTGTTTGAAAGATACAATGTGGTAGTTTTTTTTTCCGTTCTTCAATTCAATATTTGTAGAAAGCACACATTGAGTTGTGCTGATTGAGGAAAGTTATTTTGAGTAACTTTGTTTATATAGACATAATTTATGTTTTGGAAAATAGAATATAAGTTAGGATATAAATTTAAGTGCTATTACTATATTGTAGAATGATAGAACTTTTTAGTATACATTGTTTAAGTGACATGATTATTGTTTAATGTAGAATAATACAAATTAAAACTAAAGTATTTGTGGCCCTTTATCAATTTTTAATTACATTGATGTATCATGATTATATTTATCTATATAGTGTAGAATAATTTATTGCAAAATAGAACTAATGTATTTGTGGCCCTATTATCTTTAGTTGAGCTACATTTTTATACAAGCAAAAAAATTGTGTGATGAATTGTAATTAGAAAATAAATACATGTGCTGTTATTAAGAGATAAATATAATTATTTAAATTAATGATCACTCCTATGTGAAGTATACAAACACGTACCAGTGACGCAACTTCATTTTAAGAACAATTGTTACTGACTACTTTGATTTTTTTTATTTCATTGTGAAATGTTCTTTTTGTTTGATGACTGAGGATAGTCAATTATGATTTCTATGCTTATGTTATAATGTGATATTGTGATATTACCTTGCTAAAGTCATCTTTTTTTTACGATATATATAATTTAGCAATATTATAATTTGGAACAAATACTTTTTGTAGGTCGTGTAATATCACAAGAATACTTGTGATAAACAAAACGATTTAATACCCCGCAGCGTAGTCGCGGGCATGATCCTAGTACAATTATATATTTAATGCAGTTAACAATATCGAGAGTTAAAACAGTGCAGAGCCTAAAGAGTCGGTCGCATAGATGCAGACACGGATCAACTTGCAGAGGGATCGTTTCCAATGCGTTATTCATGGTTATTAATATCGGCCGAGTTAAAAAAAACTCGGCCGAGTTGAATCGGACTCGGGCACCGCCGAGCCGAGTTTCGGCCAGATAAATCGGATTCAATTTTTTTTTTTTTTTTTTTTTAGTGATAAAGGAAGACTAAAGAAGAAATATGTGAGCTGACAAAAAATAAGAGGGAAGAAGAAGAAGTTAATTTGTTTTGGGGAAGAAGCAAAAAAAAATGAAGAAACAACAATGGAGGAAATAAAGAATTATAAAGAAATATGTAAAAACCTTTCCCATAATTATATTTTTTATATCTTAAATATATATATTTAATAATACTAGTGGTGAAAATAAGTCTTTTCTCATTAAATGAATAAACAATTAGATAGATTATATTTAATAATGATTCGAATACTTAAATTTGAATAAATTTTACTGAATATTTAATTATATTTCTTAATTATCAACATAATTGAACGTAATAACTAAATAATGGATAATTCGGCGGGTACATTTTGGAGGAAATTAATTTTTTTATTTTTAATATCTGACACACACGTGGCACTGTTGAAAAAATATATAAAAAAATTAAACCCCTCCAAAGTGCACCCGCCGAATTATCCATTATTTAGTTATTACGTTCAATTATGTTGATAATTAAGAAATATAATTAAATATTCAGTAAAATTTATTCAAATTTATGAATTCGAACAATTATTAATTACGTATTAAGTTAACAACTAACATATATTGGTTATTATTTTAATTAAATATACTAATTTAGAACATAGATAATGTTATGGTAAAATTCGGAAACAAATACCAAATTTTATCATAACACGATCTATGTTCTAAATTAGTATATTTAATTAAAATAATAACCAATATATGTTAGTTGTTAACTTAATACGTAATTAATAATTGTTCGAATTCATAAATTTGAATAAATTTTACTGAATATTTAATTATATTTCTTAATTATCAACATAATTGAACGTAATAACTAAATAATGGATAATTCGGCGGGTACATTTTGGAGTAGAATAAATTTTTTTTTTAATATCTTAGACACACAAAGTGCTCGACCTTTCAAAGGTCGAGCAGTTTGGGTTAATCCTGCTGATTAGGTGCTGATTAGGTGATTAAGGAATAAAAGCGCTCGACTTTTGAAAAGTCGAGCAGTTTAGCAATCTCTCGACTTTTCAAAGGTCGAGAGTGTTATTTCCCAAATTTTGAAACTAGTTGGTCTATTTTTGGTAATACGAAACTTATTTGGTCTAAACAGTAAAATTTGCCAATTTTCATATATATCCATGTACAAGTATAAGTATACCCCATAAAATTATATCATGGATATTCTTACAAAATAAATAATATTAGGCATAAACACACACCATAAAAATTATATCATGAATATTCTTATAAAATAAATACAAAATAATAATGTGAATACATTTCTTGGATTTATTTTTTAATTATACTTAATTCATGTATAACTAATTGATGATATATGTAACATGTATAAGTTTATAAAAATTATATCATGAATACATTTTTTAATTATACTTGATTCATGTTGGTTATGCAATATAATTTTTTTAATATAGTAATTTGGGTTTTATGAGTTGAATTAGTGTGTATCGTGTTTATGAATGTTTATTTATTTTTAAAATATTTTTTTTATTTTTTCCGATTTTCTTATTAACAATTCGATTTTTTTTTGAGTCGGCCGAGTTTTGTCCGAGTCGACTGAGTCCCGAGTCTCCAGACCCAACCGAGTCCGATATTAATAACCATGGCGTTATTAAAATAATTTGATATATAATACTAATTATTTTGTTATATTTGTAAACGTATTTATAATTTGTAGGTTGGTTGCAAATGGGTGATCAAGTGGTTAAGAGACGACTTGAACTGACGTTTTAGGTCTACTTATTTTTATTGATCTTAATTTGAAATCAAAAGCAATGAGATTGACGGATATTTATAGAGCTATTGTTGACTTTGATACGATATCAATTTGTCTTTGATTTTCCATTTATTGCAGGATAAGTACAAAGTTTTGTCCAATTAATATGACCATGCTTGAAAATGTTAAAATGATTTAAAAATCTATGCTTGCAGAAAATTTTCACATAATCAACGCCGAATGCTGCTCTATGGTAATAATATGACGAGTTTTGTCTCAATATTTTTTTGATTTATAATACAAATATACATTTCGGGACAATTTTGTGGTTTTTTTTTTCTGGATGTGCAACTTTTCTGATGAAATTAAATAGTATCATGATATATAATTTTTTGGTAAGCAAGACTTTACATTCTAAGTATAAACAACAATAACAAAATTGAAAGATAAATCAAAATCCAGAGATGAATACTTTTCTCATAAGCTCATGAAATTATTTTACTTATCTCAAAACAAACAAATTTGGATCCTGAAGAGCCGTTTCCTTAAGTTCATCCACAGTTCATGGGGACATCTCTATCTTTACTGATAGCATGCATCATCTTCATCATTGTTTGTCCCTTTATGCAATAATCAAGGAGAAAATTCATTCCATTCTAAAATACAGAATATTCAATAAACATATTTTCTCATTCATATTTCTTATATTATTGCATTAAAGCCTTGTTTTGAAGAAATTAACAATGTGATTAAAATAAACACAAGTGTCATATTTCATATAATGAAATTTCTTAAAAAAAAAATAATAATCGTTTTAGTACATTGTAGAATAAATACCCACAGATCATTGCAGATATTATTCTAGTCTTTTGAAATCCCCTTAAAATCAAAGCTATTATTTTCAAAAGAATACAAAAATGTCCCTGCATTAAGCTGTAGTGCTGTTTGTCCAGCTCTGAAAAAAGAGGGTCTCTGAATTGCACAAAATGTTCCTAACCTGGCGGGTTCGGTACGGTAACACTTATTTGTCTCTTTCAATTAAAGAACATGTACATAAGTGTGACCAATTGAACTCTAAGTTCGTAACAGCCTCGACTACCCATTAGCCCTAATATCGATCATTTTGATTCAAAAACTTTGCTCCTCCCATAATGATATAATAAGCACAACAAATTTTACAAAATTGTATACAAATAAAATTACCGTTTGAAGTGTGTATTTACTAAAGGAATGCAAACACCACGTTTGTTGTCGAGTTGCTCCATTGGACCATTATGTCATCGCTCGAAACTTCACTGCTTGTGTTCTTTCCTCCATTTTTTTCTTTCGAGAACCGGAACCGTACCAGTTTCTGTTTTGAAAATACCTCTCAAAAAAATGGAAATATGAAATATACCTCTCGAAATCCTGAAAATTTCAAAAATATCTCACTAAAATATGAAATATGAAAAATTCAAAAATAACTCCATTAAAAATGGAAGTTTCTTATACACCCTTCTAAAATATGAAAATTAAAGAAAAAACCTCATAAAACCAAAAAATATCGCACACACTTTTCAAAAATATTAAAATAAAAAAAACTCGTAAACCTGAAAAATATCAAATACGCCCCTCTACAAGCGGGAATACGTTGTACAATCCGAAAATATCAAATATACCCTTGAACCAAATTTGGCAAAATATTAAAATATCAAAAATACCCCTCTAAAAGAAGAAATATTAGAAAATACCTTTATAATAACTGCAAATATCAAATATATCTCTCCAAAACCTGAGAAATTCAAAAATACCCATCTAAAATCTGAATATATGAAATATAACCTTAAAAATATGAATTTCAAAAATAACCTTATAAAACCCGGAAATATGGAATATGCCCCTCAAAATTTGAGAATTTGAGAAAAGCATTGTAAAACCTGAAAATACTAAATAGACCCTTCTAAAATCTGAAAATTTTAAAAAAAGTGCACCGAGAGAATTGTAAATCTACACCGTCCGATATTGCATCATCGAAACCCGAGAAAACTGCAGACACAATTAATTAATTTAAAAATGGAATAACATATATTTTATTGTAAACCTGAAAATACCAAATAGACCCTGATTTTTTCCACACCTATTAAAAACCAAAAAAAATATCAAATTAATAATAAAAAATTAAATGACGAATCAAATTAAAAAAATAAGCGATAAAAGATTCAAAGAGAAAATACCGAGTTCTTTATAACCGACCCAATCATATTTTTCCCACCACTAGCCTACGTTAAAAAGAACACGAGTAAATATATTTTATTGTAAATCTTTTAATTAATAAAAGAAGATTTAACCGTTTCTCTCCATTCGACAGAACCGTCTTGATTCTGACCACCTATGTGAGTCCAGCGACACCTGAATCCATTTTTGCCTAAGTCCTCTCCATTCTCTCTGTACCAGGTACTCCCATCCTCGCTGGTACCGCCTTCCTTCACCACTTCATCGAGCATGTTTATTCCCCAATTCTTCTCACTCGCAGTCCCAGTATCTAAATTGAAATTTTTTACAAATTAGCCATTGTGAAATTACGACATTGAAAGAAAGGAACCCAGGGGATGTAAATGAGGACCTCGTTTTAAGGGAGTGTCGTGGGATTGAGGAACTCAGTTCTTCGGAGTTCGGACTACAGTGCAAGTGAGAATACCCCTGAATCTGAAAATACTCCTGAATTATCTGACAAAACCTCTGAAAATATCAAAACTACCCTCAAATTTTATTATTAATTTTACAAAATATTAAAGTTATAAAATATTAATTTATTTACATGCAGCGCAATTAAAATTATCATGTCCTTTATTGTATTGTCCAAAGAATTTTTCTTTATTGAATTGCAACTACTATTCTTTGATAATAATGCATTAAATTTCGAGTATTGGAGAGAGGGGTAACTGATTTCAATTAAATTTCGAAATTGCTAACCTAAGAGGCTCCAAAAAAATGATTAAAAATGTATACCTAGATAGCAAAGGAGAAGGCAAGCAATTACCGCCAATTGAATGAAATGGTTTGAACACACGAATCTCATCAAAAGAGGAGACTTTGCGGAACCCAATATTAGTACCACTCTCTTTTCAGCCTACAAGGAATACGAAAAGAACAGCCCCGCAAGATCTATCCTGACAAATCGGAAGAAAAGAGCGGAGAAGGGAATAACGACCGAGAAGAGAAAGAGGAGTGGAAAGAGACCGATAAGTACCTGAATCTGAGGAGGCACCGTTCTGTTTGAGGCACAGAAGCGTTGCGCGAGGCGTGAAGAGATGGCTTCCTTATGTGCGAGGCATGAGGCATTGGGAAGCCTTCCTTCTGTGCTAGCATTAAGAAATGGGGAGGAAGCCTTTCCTTTCTGGGAGATGTAATGAAATGTAATGAAAGAGATGGGAAGCAATCTTCAGAGATTGAAATATTTAATTAGAGTTGAGCAACCGTTCGAAATCCGATTTAAATATGGTTGGACAGGAAAAATGACGTGGCAGCATGTAATTTGAGAAAAGTGTTTGTAAAATATTATATTAGGATTAATTAGGATTAATTAGAGGAGTGGTAATTAGTGCAGTTGGAATGTTAAAAAAGATTAAATCGAAAATTGTACATCCTCTCGACTTTTCACTTTTGAAAAATCGAGGACGTTAGTTATGTAAAATTCAAACTTTGTTGTCCATTTCAATAAACTAACGTTTTACCCGCGCAATTGCGCGGGGTTGATTTTTTTTTCTCTTGTTTTTAATTTTCTTTTTCGTAATTTTTTTGGTTGTCAAAGTTGTATATTTGTTGTGTAGTTAGTTTGGTTTTCATCAAGGACATGTATTGCTTGCAAGTTATGTGTATCATTGTATTATTCTTTTCTTCATAGCTCCATACGTTGTTCAACGACTTCTATCATTTATGTATGAAATAATAAACATCCAAAAAATTTAAAACCTTTTGAAAAAAAATTTAAACACAAAATAGGTTGAACAACTTGTATCTTCTTGATCACGATTTCTAGAACTCACTTCTCTTAGAAAACCTTTTCGCCCTTGCACTGAGGAGACATATCTTTGCGCCGATCGTCTCGCCTGTCTCCTTGCAATCATTACACGTTTGTTGCATTTGCTGAATCGTTCCTGGACCAAGCTGTTGAACCGAGACCTTTGTGAAGGTTCCAAAAAACCTTCCGAATTGCTACAATTTTCAGAAAGGAAAAAGTATTGCTAAAAATTCCTGAAAAAGGTTGATAATTATAAAAAACGCATTAAAATGCTGAAAATTTTATATCATGCATGCCCCTAAAAATTAAAGAAACCTAAAATTTCTGAAAAAAAACTGATATTATTTTAAACGAAAAAGAATTTTAAATTAAAAAAAATATCAGTTTTCAAAAAGTACAAAAACAGTTCTCATTTTGAGAGTTGTAAAAAGCAGTTTAAACAGTTCTCATTTTGAGAGTTGTAAAAAGCAGTTTAAACAGTTCTCATTTTGAGAGTTGTAAAAAGCAGTTTAAAATTATACATACAATAAGAAGTAAATTTCTTTTTTGCGTTTTGAAATAAATAAAATTAAATATACAAACAAACAGTTTAAGAAATTAAAAATTGGAAAAAAAAAACTATATTGAAATTAAGAGAGAATGATTTCCCAATTAGCATGAACGAAGAAATTTGAAAAAGAACTTTTTAAATATAAAAATATCGAAAATAGCCCTGTAGATTCTAAAAATTTGAAAAAAATAAAAGAATATCCTCTTAAATTCAGGAAACATCCAACAGATTCAAAAAATGTTAGAACATAGGAATATTTCAAATATTAAGAAACTTTATGGCACCCAGTGCAAATTATATAAAAAATTGGAGGATCAATTCTTAAAAATGAATCTTTACAGAGAATAATTTCCAAGAAATAGCTTGCTAAAATTTGAAAGCACGTTTTAAGAAGACATTATCACTATCGGTATATCTTACGGAGATGACGAAGGGCGAAAAAATTAAACCTAAAAGCTAGCAAGTTACTACAAAAAAAAATTCAATTTCATGTATACCTCCTTAATTTCAAAATATCACATATCTATGTATATATCTTCAAAATATATTTGTATAAAAAAACATTTCAGGTATACCCCTGCTTAAGTTCAAAATATCACATATATCCCTATGAAATGTCCTTTTAAAACCAACGTTGAAAAAAAATGATTTGTACCCCTCGGAAAAAACAAAACATAACATGTTGTTTACAAATTTACAATAAAAACAAACATGAAATTTCATGTATACCCTTTAAATAGTCTTGAGGGACGTTCACAGTGTCGAAATCAACTTCTTTGTCCTCTTTTTGGTTTGATTTGTACGGGTCGTAGAATGACCGTCCTGTCCTCGTTCTCTGATTGTGAAAGGGGGAATATGAGGGGCATTTTGGTCAAATAGAAGAATTAAATGGATGGGTGGGTGGCTATTTGAGATATACCTTTTTCAACTGGACTTCGCTGATGTTTTCGATTTTTTCGAGGATTACGCTGCAAACTTCGCAAACGTCTCCGAATTCGTCGTGTCGTTTTGATTTGTGTTAACATATATCTTCTTCTTCTTTTTCTTTGTCCTTCTCCTCGGCAACCTCAAACAAATAATCAAAAGTTAAGGGGCACAATTGCAGAAAGTCGGAAACACAAAAAAATCATTACCTTGTATCATTGCATGGCCAAGGCCATGTCTTTACACAGATGGTCGAAATCATGGGTCTCGGGCTCCTCCATTTCAACCTCGTGGGGGGCCTCGAATGGAGAGGATGTGTCGCTGGCCTCGGGCTCCATTTCTGGAGAGCCCTCAACTGGACACTCCATTTTGTAAAGTTATCGATTCTATTTCGCTGAAAGGTTTGGGTCAAATTTCCTCGAAACCTAAGATTAAAATGTTGTAAATGTAATAAAATTATTATAAATTTATATATTTGCAGTATCGTACGGCTTTTCTGTTCACATTTTTAGGAGTGGCTTCGTTTATTGAATCTTTTATGTCTTCACATTTCACGTCTTTTCTTCGCGTGTCTAAAAAACAGCAAACAAATATTATTAGAATTGAAAAAAAAAATGTGAAATGTAAATTTTTAATTATTATTGGACTTATTTACAAAATGAACAAATAATTAATGACATAATTAGTTAAAATCCAAAATTAGCAATAACAATAACAAAAATTGAACCAAAAACCCAATAACGAAAAGAAATAACAAACAATTTAAGGAAACAGCGAAACCTGGCAGCGACCTGGTGGCGAACTGGCGGCGACAATTGGCAGCTTCATTAGAGTGCTGAATTAGTTTCAATTATACTTGTATTCGAAGCAGTAAGCAACCTGAAATTAGAACACATAATTTGCAATTTTAATCAACAATTATCGAACCAAATCGTGATTTAGAAGTGCCACGACCGTGGATGCGCGAAACAAAGTTTTCAGTGTAGGTTGATGCGTTAAATTCGTTTTCGGATCCCGAGTCGGGGGAATCTTTTTGCAGGACCGTTTGAGCAACAGGTACGCTGTTCGCTACTGGTTCTTTGTCTAATCCCGAGCCCAAAATTCTGTTGTGTTCTTCTGAACCCGACCGTTAAGTAGCTGTGCTAAAGCCGAACCAGTTAGGGAGATTTCATGATTTTTGCCATCTTCCAACGAAGCGCTGTCTGTTTCTCTCTCTGGTGATTTGTTCAAGTCTGCATGCGGTGGCTCTATTGTTCGCTTCGCCCCCTTCTGAAGAATCCATCTCTAAAGATGAACACCCACCTATTGCCAACGACAAAAGTTAATTGCCTTCTCCAGTTTCTTCTTGCCAAAAAATCTTCTTCTGTCGCAAAGTACGGCCTCTTCTCTTGTGAAATACATATTTAACCAAAACTCAACAACATAATTTTGTAAGATCCAATAAATTACTCTGAATTGAACAAAAATGAAGTAAACAATGTACAATAACAAAAGGAGGTGAAAAAATAGGGCAAAAGAAGAACTGACCTTCACTGTGAAAATCGGCACCCTCTACTCCCATAAATTACACGATCAATTTGAGGAAGAAATAACCCCAAACACAAATTATTGATGAGATCCATCAAACGAACAAAAATCAATAAAGGAAGTGGAATGATCGTCAAAAAGATTGGGCGTGAATGAGGAGAGAAAGAGACGCCACTCTTTCACCTCTTCCTTTACCTAGGGATGTCAATGGGGCGGGTCGGGGTCGGGGCAAGTACTCCCCATACCCGTCCCGCCTTTCGCGGGGATTCCCCGCCCCAAATCCCGTTTAGTTCACGGGCAAATTTTATGCCCCATCCCCGTCCCGCGGGGATCCCCGTCCCCGTTGGGAACCCCATGACCAGCCAAATTCACATAAAAATCAAAAATTTATTTTATTTAATACTTAAAAATAATTACTTGAATCTAAAATATCATAGAAATTACATTTCAAAGAAACATAAAAAAGAACAACCAAATATCATTTTTTAAACCATTCAATATATCATTCAAACTTAATACAATTATTACTCAAATTCTAGAACATAAAATATGACAAACATAAATGTCTTTTGAAAATTTTACAAAAAAAAAATGACATTTAACTTTAGCCATTTAAGGACCTTATGACGTGCTTGCTTCGACATGTGTCTTGATCTACATTAACAAATAAGAATATGATACAAAGTTAATAATATATATTGTGATATTAGAACTATTTACCAAGGATTATATTTAGATTACCTCATCATCTTCATCCGCATCACAGAAAAAATATGGTACTTGAAATTACACATAGATGAAAAATATGAACATGAATTGAATCATGATAAGAAACATATCAAACAAAAATATGTACATATTTATAGAAATTATAATTTTTCAAAAGGCAAGATATAATTTAAATAAAGTAAGAAAATATAACTAGAGGGAAGAACATAGAACATAAACTATAATGTAAATTGAAAAATTGACAATATAGAAATTATCAATAATATGGAAAGTAAACAAATATAAAGTAAATTTTCAAAAGGCAAGATATAATTTATAATTTTTTAAAAGGACAAGTACATATTTAGAATTTTTTTAAACTAACTAGAGACGCCACTCTTTCACCTCTTCCTTTACGGCTTTACCTCTCTCACGATCGTACGCCAGCCGGTCGCTTAGGGTTTGGTTTCGTCGACCGCTAGGGTTTTACTGTTTCGTTATCTCTTTTTTTTTTTCTTTTTCTGGGTTTTTGGTTTGGAGCGTGGAAGTGAGAAGAAAGAGAGGCCCGTGGGGAATTATTTAGCCACGCAAACAGTAAACCTCAACGTGGCCGAATGAGGTGAAAAGGAATTGTTCTGCATTATATCTATTTATCTATACCAAACATATTTGACTAGAAAATAATAGAGGTGGCAAATCCAGCCCGAACCCGAAAAAACCGTCCGACTCGCCCGAGGTCCGACTCGTCCGCGACCCGAAAATTTTAGAAAATTCAAACGACCGAACCCGACCGACTCGAACCCGAGAAATCCGAACCAAAATTGACCCGGTGTTACATATTAGTCCGACCCAACTCGATCCGAATCCGAGTTGTCCGAAACCCGTTAAATCCGAGACCGACAAGCCCGAACCCAAATGATCTGAACCGAAATTTGACCCGATTCATATCATATTATCCCGAGTTGACCCGATTAAAATCATACTAGAGATAATTTATGGTATACAAAAAGTGAAAGATTGTTTCTCTGAATACTACATGGCGCCAAAAAAATTTTGAGACAATATTTTTCATATTTTAATGAAAAACATAATTTAGATGTAAACATGGACCATAAAATATCCGAAATCCCGATTTAAAAAAAATAATTTTAATTTTATATCCAATATTTCGAAAAAAAATAATTTAGTGGATCATTAAAAAAACCCCGAGACAACCCGAATTGAACTAACCCGAATTCCGAAAGAATCCGAATCCGGAATGAACCCGTATCCGATTAAATATGAAATCCCGATTTAACCCGAGTCCGAATCATCCCGAACATGACAATCCGACCCGACAATAATTTCAACTCGAAATTGATCCGACCAAATATGACCCGAACAGAACCCGACCTGATCCTAGTTGACTTAACCCGAAAAGATCCGAATCCGATAATTAACCCGAAACCCGATGGGTTTAGCCCGAAACCACCCGAACCCGCATGTTTGCCACCTCTAGAAAATAACATGTGCTTGTGCGCATATAATATTTATATTTATATTAAAAAATAAAAATGCCATAAGCACGAGAACCACAAACACTCCACTTTTTTTTAAATTGTTGTACGTTTTTGTCGTAAAATAATATTTTAAGGTACATTACACTTTAGAAAGAAAAAAAAACATAACAACTACTATCATCGTCAATGACATATAACTCACACAATACCAAACTGCACTATATATATGTTCAATGAAAATATTTCATTATTTTGTATTGACTTTGTTGATTATATAATATTATTTAAGTTTTCATTTAATACAAAAATACAATTAAAATAATATAATATCATATTTTAGTTCAGAAGAATAATTTAAAAATATTTAACATTAAAATTCAACGTAACGGAATTACAATAAAAACTTATTTAATATCAAGTGATTATTTTAATTTGAATACATTTTTTTTTCTAAATATTAACCCTTAAGAAAATTTAACGCAAAGGAAATACAATTTTGTTTTGTTTAGTTTTGAACTCACAACACTAACCCTTAATAAAATTGGACTATCAGAGTCCGAATAACTTTTCCGGATTCCGAAAATCCGAATATGTTAGTTTCGCTAATTGCAATTGCAAATTGCAAATATTTTTCAAAGTTGGTTTTGCTATTAATTTTCTAGACATGTCTATGGATCAAAATTTATTAATTTGAATTGTCCAGAAAAATCTTAAATTCTCAAGTAGGTAGAATGCCGGCCCCAACTATAGATCCGAGAATTCCCGTATTTGAGTCCCAAAACTTTAATGGGTCCAAAATTTTCTAGAAAAATAATTTATCCATTTAAAAAGATAATTGTTACTAAAGATCCTAATAAATTTTGTGGTTTATTAGTAGAACAATTTGGTTTTTTTTTGCAAAAGAACGTGAGTTCAAATCATATAAGCCACAAACTATACTTTTTTTTTCCTCAAAAATACAATGAAGGTATGAGAAGAAGGGTGAAAACAAGATTTGCACTTTCCAAAAATTTACCCATCCCTTATTTTGTATGTATCTTTGAGACTCCTCATGAAGCCACATCATCATGTTTATCATGATTATTAACCATTAGATTGTGTGATGTGGATTCATCATATGCATTAATATTATATTTGATCATTTAAAGCATGCATTAATATTGTATGATTATTTTTAAGTATTAATTTGAAATATTAGATGTAGTGATGTGGTTTAATCCGAATAATTAATTTATTGTTAGATTTTTTAAAAATCATATTTTGTGTAGTCATGCATGTGTTATTATTTTACACCATGTTTTAAGCATTCTTAGAAAGTCACATCATCCTACATTAATGATGTGACATATTATTATGGGTTAGAATCATATCAGACCAAGTCTAATCAATTGTTTAACATTTCACATAAGATTACATGATCAAATGTGAATGCAATGGAATATGAAAAGTGTATATATGAAATACTAATATTTAATATGTAATATTATAAAACATACAACATATATTAGTATTATTTTGAAAATTTAATTTTATAAACCCCATCAAATATATATTCATTTTTATTTTCTCTTTATTTTGACATCCATATTATCATAGTTCATATGTACATTTTCATAATTTCATTTTGTAAAGATATTATGTAAGAAAATACAACGCAAAAAATACATATTTACATAAAAAACATTTAAGAATTTTTTTTGCATCATAAGTTTTTTAAGTATTATCATTTATTTTTTAAAATTAAAACCATAAGAATCTCATATAATACTAAGTTGATTATATTTGTGTTTTTAAGCAAACAAAACTTTTTCAAAAAATAATAGAATTAAAAAAATAGTTTATCCATCTAAATAACTTTTTTAACTTATAAACACCTATCAAATTGTATTGTTATTTTACAAAATATAAAATAAAAAAATCATATAATATAAAATAATTTGTATTTATGTTTATTATAAATTAAATTTTGATTATTATATATTGTATATTATTTTATATTTTCCATTGAATTTTGAATCAATAAGAATTATTACTACTATATAATTAATAATGTATTACTACATATGTTGTATGATTCACTATTGTAATAATTGATATTGTATGAAATATTGTGCACAATTATATAATATTTGTTGTTATGTTTTCCGTAAAATTGTATTATATATTATTACATAATGACACTAATACAAATATTATTATTTGATTAAAACAATGAGATTTTTTGCTATCATGATGTAAAATAATTGTAAAACATATGAATAATCATAGATATATTAATTCAAATAACTTTTTTAAGATGATATTATTAATATTATCATACAAATATATAATTGTCTTACAATGAAAAACATAATTTACATGCTCGCCGCGTAGCGCGAGTATTCTCCTAGTTGGATTGAATTTTTAGAATGCGGGGCGGGCCCTGGTGAGTAGTCATTTAAAAGATATAGGGATGAATTCCAATGTTTATGATAAATTATAGCTTTTAGAATATAATGTACCTTTTTATGTTTTAGATTATTCGAACTTGTTAAAAACTAGTATTTGTATTATTGAATTATTAAACCGATGAGAATAGAATATATATTTAATCTCATAAGAATATGAAAATATATTTCCTAAAGAAAAAACATTTCATTGTTTATGTGATAAAATATTTGTCGTGTCATTTTGTTGTGTCATAATTAATGAACATACAATCGTTAACGAATAGAAAAAAACATAAATGAGGCAATACAATAATTGTGAAGTTGTAAATGAATCAAAAATTGAGCAAAAGATGCACTAAATTAATAATCAAGGACCAAATTCACACTTTACTCTTGTTTTTACAAAAGGGCATAAAAATTAAACTTCTTTGAGCAGGAGTCATAATTATTTTTAGAGTGACTAATTGTCAACCTCCGCCAATCGGGTGGTGCCACGTGTCATTTTATTTTACGGTACTACTAAACATCTATTAACAAATATACAATTTTGAAAGGCAAAATCAGGTACAAATAACCGAAGAACGACTTATCGCAAAAAAAATGGCGAGCACTATCTTTTCTAGCAATTACTGATCCTTTTGGTGCATTAATAAAATTTCAAAATAATATATATCTGATTCGATTAGATTATAATCCGGTGAATATCATCTCATATGTATATATGACTATCAACCTTAGTTAATTTCGTCAAATGCTTTGAGATTTTAGACGCACTTTCCAAAGATAATTTGGTAGCAACCTGATTTCATATCACTAAATTCAAAAAAATATATGAACTTATATCGAGCGATTTAAAAACATGCATCGTAGTATTATTTGCAAAATGAGTATTGCTACTGCAGATTTGTAGGAATTTGGACTGGAAAATAGCGCGATATGCAGATATCATGCATACACATGGTTGCGATGTGCTTTTTTCTGTAAGATAGAGTCGACAAGACATTCAATTTTTAACGTGGTATCTCCCGAAGGAACTAATCCACGGCCTGTACACCTCTCGGGAGATGGCCAGGTCGGCAACCTGGCAACTTCACTGTTCCTTTTTTTCTTTCCTTATATTTTGGTGGAGAAACCATTACAAGATTACTATTTTTGTTATTATTTTAATCAAAAAGTATAGGCTGCAGGAAGTAAATCACCGAACTATTACCGAAGTATGAGGTGGCTATGGGTCCCATCTTGTAACCTCCCACGTAAGAATACCTAGTTTAAGAAAAAATCAATTCTCCCCTCTATATCAGGTTGCCATTCTCCACGACACTACTCCCTCTCCACATCTCGTCACACCCAACTTCCTAGTCTCGCGCTCGCCTCCGTGATCTCAGCGAGACTTCTTGAAGGTCACGCCCAACTTCACAACTCTTCCTTCTCTTGACGCCCAACTTGCGCCTCCTTTTTCTCTAAAATCGGCATATTGCCATGGATTTGTGCGACGGATGAGGTTCTCCCTTCAGCCTTCGAGTCCTCCTTTTTTTCTCAATTACTGTGTATACAAAGATTATGGCAATTCGTGCTCCAAAACAATGTGAGTTTGTTTCGAATCAAGTCTGCCCAACTAATGAAACTGGAGATCTCCAGCTTCGGAGTACGCCCAACTTCAGCCTTCCAGTCCTCCCTCTTATAGGTATCACTTAATTTTCGACTGAAATTACATCATCTATTCAATTGGCGCTCAATTAACTCCTAATCGACTTCTATTCAATGGGCAAGAAGCCTGATATTGGCGAAGAGATCCGGCGATGAGGCGAACTTGGTGTAGAGATGGGCAAGAAACCTGATTATTGGCGAAGAGGAAATAGGGGCAAGAAACTTGATATTCGGCGAACAGAGTACAGGCGGATATCCAACATAGGAGGAATTCTTTTGCAAGAGCTAAATGGAAAAGAGAAAGGGGCGGGAGAATCTGAGTGGATCTGTTTTCTCATCATTTTTTGAGCTCGCTTCTGTAGACTCGGTTTATGAGCGTGGAAGGAAGAAGATGCTGGTTCAGCACCATGTCACTGTTGTAACGATAACCGAAGTTATCAATAGCACGACAATATATCGTACTAGCCGAAGATCACACCAGAAGTAGAAGAACAACCGATTAAGAGGAACTTGACAAAGCTTTTATTAATGGAGAAAAGAGAGATACAAGATTTGTTGATTGATTGTTTGATATTAAAATGACAATACATCCCTCCCTATTTATAGACTAAACTCAAGAGTAACTCATGACTCTTGGACTACTCATGCATGATAAAGGCAATACATGCATTATAATAATTATATTCTAGAGTCTTCTAAAGACTCTTTGACTACCCAACTTTTCATATTCTACTAGACTCCATACATGGATCATGGGCCTAGAATATTCTGAATATTAAACAAATGCAACTTCAATTTTAACACTCCCCCTTGAAGTGCATTTTGCTGACAAGTCCCAACTTGGCCCGCAATAGCTCAAATGGTCCTTTGGCGAGAGACTTCGTGAAAATATCTGCCACGTTGTCTTTACTCCTCACCTCCATAACTTCAATAGTCCCATCAAGTACCTTCTCTCGGATGAAGTGGTGCTCGATTTCGATGTGCTTAGTTCTAGCATGGCAAACTGGATTTGTCGCCAATTTTAAAGCACTTTGGTTGTCGCCTTGAATAATCGTAGGATACGATATTTCTTCATTAATATCTCCAACCAAACGCCTTAACCAAACACATTCTTGTGCGGCAAGAGATGACGCCTTGTACTCCGCCTCGGTAGTAGAAAGAGATACCGAATCTTGCTTCTTGCTACACCATGAGATACACGTCGACCCGCAAAAGAAAACATAACCGGATGTGGACCTCCGATTATCTAAATCACCACCAAAATCCGCATTGGTATATCCATGCAAAACGAAGTCCGAACTCCTCTTATAAAATAACCCCAAATCAAGAGTAGAGTTCACATACTTGAGAATTCTCTTCGCTGCATCCAGATGTGACTTCGTCGGAGCGTGCATAAAGCGACTCACGAGTCCAACCGAAAACGCAATGTCCGGTCTTGTAATCGTGAGATAAATAAGACTCCCAACTAGAGCACGGAATTTTATAGAATCGGGAAGAGCCTTCTCATCATTGCGCACCAACTTCAAATTCGCATCAAGCGGAGTAGAACACCGCTTTCCGTCTTTCATGCCGAACTTTTCAACAAGCTTCCGGGCATAACCCTTCTGAGAAATGAAAATCCCCCCTTTCGTACCTTCCACTTCCAATCCAAGAAAGTGATTGAGTTCTCCAAGATCTTTCATTTCAAACCGAATTGAAAGTGACGATCGAAGTTTTGCAACTTCGCCTTCATCATTCCCGGTGATGATCATGTCATCCACGTATAGGAGAACAACAACTTGCAAGCCCGCCTTCTTTTTCACAAATAAACTGTGATCCGAGCTTGAAGAAAAATAACCACAAAATTGCAAATATTCAGCAATCTTACCAAACCAAGCTCGCGGTGCCTGCTTCAAACCATAGAGCGCCTTCTTCAACTTGCAAACATACTCCGGATTCGAGTCGGAGATATATCCAAGAGGTTGCTCCATGTAAATCTCTTTGTCGAGCTCGCCATACAAGAAAGCGTTCTTGACATCCAATTGCCAAAGCTTCCAACCAAAAGAGGCCGCCATAGAAATGACAACTCGCACGGATGTCATCTTGGCTACCGGGCTAAAAGTCTCTTCATAGTCTTCACCATACTTCTGAGAAAATCCTCTAGCCACAAGTCTCGCTTTGTAACGCTCAACACCGCCATCAGCCTTGCGTTTTACCTTGTAGACCCATTTGCAAGTAACCGGATCCACACCCTTGGGTTTCGGAACAAGATCCCAAGTTTCATTTCTACCAAGAGCTTGCATCTCTTCATCCATGGCACCTTCCCATGATTTGTTTCCTTTCGCCTCATCGAAACACGACGGTTCATCCTCCGCCGAACCGGAAAAGAAACATGAATACGTTGTGACGAAATTCTCGTCTCGGTATCTAACCGGTCGAACAATCTTCCTTGTTGACCTTCTTGGTGGTTGCATGATTACGTCTTCTTCTAGAGGTTGCACTTCTTCACTCCCCCTATCACCTTGCTCGTACTCGTTTGTAGATGAATCTACTGATGATGTTTTTACCTTCGGCTCGGTTGCTTGCAATTCCGCTTCAACATTCGGGACGAATAACGATGACACCTCATCAAACACCACATCTCGAGACACAACAAATTTATGAGTCGCCGGATCCATGCACTTCCACCCTTTCTTCCTTTCATCATAACCGATGAAAACACACTTCCGAGCCTTGGCGTCTAACTTCGTCCTCTTTTCATCTGGCACATGGACAAAACATGGAGAGCCGAATACCTTAAAATGCTTCACACTCGGCGTTTCATCGAACATCAACTCATGAGGGGACTTCATGTTATTCGGGCTGCACGGAAGTCGGTTAATCACATAAGTTGCACATGCCATGCCTTCCGCCCATAAAGCCTTCGGTAGATTCTTCGCGTAAATCCAACTCTTGCATACTTCAACGAGATGTCGATTTTTGCGTTCCGCCACTCCATTCTGTTGAGGTGTATACGCACACGTCAACTCTCTTTTAATGCCATGTTTTTCACAAAATGAAAAGAACTCCTTCGAAGTAAATTCGCCTCCATTGTCGGTTCGAAATTTCTTGATCTTCTTCCCTAGAACACCTTCAACAGTTGTCCTAAATTCTTGAAACTTCGAAAACACCTCGGATTTCTCCTTCACAAAGTAGACCCACGTGTACCGTGTGAAATCGTCAACAAACACCAACATGTATCGAGCACCCGAATAAGATGGTGTTTGAGTAGGACCCATGAGGTCACTATGAACAAGCTCCAATGGACTGCTACACCTCGAAAGCGACTTGTCGAAAGGTCGTCGATGCGATTTCCCGTATTGACACCCCTCGCACACCTGAGCTTCATCTCGAAACGAAAGTTGCGGAAGACCGTTCACGAGATTCTTCGAACTCATCGCCTTTAACTTGTCCATATTCACATGACCAAGCCTTGCATGCCACATCGACGCACCATCATTGGAACTCATCTTGTCGACGTAAGAAGAGGAAGCTGATAAGACGTACAAATCATTAACTCGCTTACCGACATGAGTAACTTCCGCCTTCACCTCCTCGAAATTCCGAAGAAACTTCACATCGTTTGGACCAAAGAGAACATAATGGCCCGCATCAACCGCATTCGTCACCGAGATAAGATTCTTCTTCATGCCGGGTACATGGTAAACACTGTCAAGAATAATAGATTCTTTACCTTGACTAGAAACAACCACCATGCCCTCCTTCTTCACATGATGAACGGTATTGTCGGCCGTCACAATGGCTTGATTGCCCTTGTACTCGCGGAGAGAAGAGAGAAGAAAACTTAGAGTCGTCACCGGTAAGATGATGACCGCAACCGGAATCGACAATCCAATCGTTCTCGTAGTTAATGGCAACCGAAGTTCTTTCCGCCATTAAACACTCCCAATTTTCTCCTTTGGAATTATCCTCCTTATGCGCCGTGTTTCCTCCTTTCAACTTCACGCGACAATTCTTCTTAATATGGCCAACTTTCCCGCATCGATAGCATTTGAAAGTTTGTCGAGAGCCATCGTTGTAGGAAGAATACTCCCCCTTTTTACCAGCATTATGATCTTCATTCTTCACGAAGTTGTTCGTCTTTGAAGACACCAAAGCTTGTCCTTCGCCTTCGGAAATCGAAGCACCCGACATTTGCCGAGCCAAAGATTCTTGAGACGCCAGCATGTTTTCGAACTCCAACAAAGATGGTTGCTGCGCCCACCCTTGTATTGAGGTAATAAAAGGAACATATTCCTTTCGAAGACCTCTTATAATGTATCGCTTCATTCGTGCCTCCGAGATCGCCTCCTCGGGTTCTAAAAGCGATATCTCCGAACATAAAGTTTTTACCTTCAAGAAATATTGTGAAACCGAAAGTTTCCCTTGCACGGCACTCGCCAAGTCGTTCTCCGAGAATTGAAGCCGCGCCGTATTCTTCTTGTTGAGCAACTCATCTAGAGTCGTCCAAATTTCACGTGCCGATTTGCACCCCATAATATGTTCGAACAAGTCGTGCGAAATCGATTTTTTCAACACGAACTCCGTCTTCGCATTCGAAGTTGCCCACTCCTTTATGCCCACCGCATTGGTTACCACGTCATTAGCGCCCATGACCGGAACCGGAACAACCTTCGTACCATCAACCATCTCCCACAAATCTTCTCCTTTAAGATACGACTCCATACACGTCTTCCAAATTTTATAATTCGAAGAAGTAAGAGCCTTCACACCAAGTCCACTAACGCGACCACCGAACTCCATCGATGCACTATCGTCTTCTTCACCGAGAGATCTCGAAAAATATCGTTTACCACTCTCGTCGCTCTGATACCATGTAATGATAACCGAAGTTATCAATAGCACGACAATATATCGTACTAGCCGAAGATCACACCAAAAGTAGAAGAACAACCGATTAAGAGGAACTTGACAAAGCTTTTATTAATGGAGAAAAGAGAGATACAAGATTTGTTGATTGATTGTTTGATATTAAAATGACAATACATCCCTCCCTATTTATAGACTAAACTCAAGAGTAACTCATGACTCTTGGACTACTCATGCATGATAAAGGCAATACATGCATTATAATAATTATATTCTAGAGTCTTCTAAAGACTCTTTGACTACCCAACTTTTCATATTCTACTAGACTCCATACATGGATCATGGGCCTAGAATATTCTAAATATTAAACAAATGCAACTTCAATTTTAACAACTGTTCGGGAGCTCTTCGGTGAAATATGTTTGTGACTGTATACTTTTTTGTTATTTTAATTGATAGACCTCCACTTTTCTTCTCGTTCATCCCATTCATTCTTCTATTTGTATCGATATTAAAGAGAATAAGACTATTATACGATAAGTATTTGAGCTCGTGTCGCGAAGTTACTTCCTTCTCCTTAGGTACGTAGGATACGAGAATACTCTGCCAAAAAAGAAGTGGTGTTAGTAATTTAATGAATTATGACTAAAATAAAGTGAACATTGTAGTTTTATGACTCGCTAAGTTGTGTGCAAAGGTGTACGCAAGGTGTTCGATGAAATTCCGATTAGAGAAAAATAGTTGAATACACCACTATTTTCCCTAATATATAGTTTAGCAAGAATCTAAGTACTACATGACTCCATATAAGCATCAGTGATTAAATTAACTGGCAAAAAAAAGAATGAATTCTAGTTAATTACCTGGTTTCGACGAATCGATCGATGCAGTGCCTTTAATCTCTATTACACTATATTGCATAATACATTCGTATAAGCACATAATTACTACAACAAAAATCCAGGAAAATATAACTGCAAGCACAAGAGACGAATGATTTAGTTAGATTATATATGATTATTAATTAATTAAGAAATAAATTAATCAAGCCCATTAATTAATTGTCAATACGGTTGGGGATTTCTGATTTACTCTCAAACATTTTTAATTAATTCTTCAGATGATGAAAATTAGATAAGAATTAAAAATACAAAATACTACTGAAAATTTCAACCAAAATATTTATTTTAACTAGTTTCAACATAATCACTACAACAATAATCCGGGGAAGTATAACTGCAAGCACAATAGATGAAATGATTTTAGTTAAATTATATATGCTGATTGACTAATTAAGAAAATAATCAAGCCCAGTAATTAATGACTTGCTAATCCAAATAGGGATATCGAACTTATCCTCAAATATTTCAACATTATTTTGAGATGATGAAATTATATAAAAATTTGTAAAATTGCAAAAATACACCTGAAAATTTGAACAAATGTTTATTCTAACTAGTAATTCCAAACATGAATTTACACATAATTCCAAACATGAATTCCAAACATGAATTTACACATAAAACTTCTTTTAAAATATGGTGGCGTAGATATATGTGGTAATATTCAAGGATAGAGATAAACATACATGCTGATTTAGAAATGTTACCTTGTGTTGCGTGAAGTGGCAAAGCAAATCTTCCAATTAACTTACAGATACTAATTTGATACTTGTTATCTCCTTGCATTGCTTTTTTAACTCGTCACTGCAGTCACGGATTTCCAGTGATTCCAGGGATGGTGGGAGGCCATTTTCTGGCAAAGACTGGATACTTGGACAATAAGAGATTCGAAGAGTTTTGAGAGATGAAAGATTACACAATTGATTAGGCAATGATAGGAGGTTCTTGCAGCCATATAATGTAAGATGTTGTCGTGAAGTGGCCAAGCAAATCTTCCAATTATCTTCCATATACTGATTTGATACTTGTTATGTCCTTGCATTGCCTTTTTAACTCGTCACTGCAGTCACGGATTTCCAGTGATTCCAGGGATGGTGGGAGGCCATTTTCTGGCAAAGACTGGATACTTGGACAATAAGAGATTCGAAGAGTTTTGAGAGATGAAAGATTACACAATTGATTAGGCAATGATAGGAGGTTCTTGCAGCCATATAATGTAAGATGTTGTCGTGAAGTGGCCAAGCAAATCTTCCAATTATCTTCCATATACTGATTTGATACTTGTTATGTCCTTGCATTGCCTTTTTAACTCGTCACTGCAGTCACGGATTTCCAGTGATTCCAGGGATGGTGGGAGGCCATTTTCTGGCAAAGACTGGATACTTGGACAATAAGAGATTCGAAGAGTTTTGAGAGATGAAAGATTACACAATTGATTAGGCAATGATAGGAGGTTCTTGCAGCCATATAATGTAAGATGTTGTCGTGAAGTGGCCAAGCAAATCTTCCAATTATCTTCCATATACTGATTTGATGCTTGTTATGTCCTTGCATTGCCTTTTTAACTCGTCACTGCAGTCACGGATTTCCAGTGATTCCAGGGATGGTGGGAGGCCATTTTCTGGCAAAGACTGGATACTTGGACAATAAGAGATTCGAAGAGTTTTGAGAGATGAAAGATTACACAATGAATTAGGCAATGATTGGAGCTTCTGGGAGTTATAAAATGCAAGTTGTTCGAGGGAGGTAAGGAGTCCAAGTGCTTTCTCCTGTTCTTCTGTTAGGTCAACTATTTCATTGCCTCGTAAAGATAAAGATGTAAGGGTTGATAATTGCTTGCAAACTAGATCTGACAGGAAATTAGTATGACCCAAACTAAGCTCCTCGACTAGTACGGCAGACTCGTCTGTGTTCGAATTCTCCAGCCTAGTTACAGAGTTCAAAACTACGAAATTGGGACATTCCGTAATATCCAAGTACTCGAGTTGTGTAGGGAACAATAAGCCTTCTAATGACACGAGGTTTTTACAATTAGAAATTGAAAGTCTTTTCAAAGTTGAACATGGTGGGAGTCTCAAAGTGGTCAGACCTGGACTATTGAATATATCCAGATGAGATAAAGAGGTTAATGGTGTAAGCAATGAAGATATATTGTACGGCACATTGTTAAGCTGCAATTTTCTCACGCCCGGTGGAAGGAAGTAACATTCATTCACATGTTCGTCTAAATTAGTTATAGATGATAAGAGGTTTGAACCGCCTAAATCTAAATCTAAATCCTCAATCGAGGTTAGTTCTCCAAGCCCTTCTTTACTTGCAAAGATGAGATCCGGATAGCCCCAAATATGTAATTTCTTCAGAGTAGATTTTAAAAAACAAGGAATTTGCAACAATCCTTGATTATTAATTGGGTCTGTCGAGGAGGATGCCGAATTAGTGAAGCAAGATGTGGTAATGGAAGCTACTTTCAAGGTTGTTATTTGCCGACAAGTAATTATTTTCAATTCATAAAGGTTTGTCAGATTCAATAATAGAATAGATAGTTGCTTTCCTGTAATATTACATGTGCAGATCTCTAGGTGTTCCAGTGATTGTGAAAAAAAGCTATTCTCGACACTTTGCCCATTTGGTTCAAACGATAAAAATATCCCCGGACAATTTCTAACAGATAACCTTTTTAAATTTACTAGTCCACACAAGCTCTCCCATGACAAATATCTAAGCTTCTTACAATTCCTTATTGTGAGATCATGCAGATGGGGAAACCAATGTTTGCTCGTATCACCAGAAAAAGCAAATTCAAAATTAAGAAACTCTGTTAATTCAGGACAATTTTCAATTGTTAATTTTTTCAAACAAGGAAATGCCTGCCATTGGTTGCTTCCTCTCCACTTCTCCAACTTGGGCATATCGACTATCTCCATCTCCTCTAAAGCTCGAAATCCCATGTCCGCACCAGTGCCATAGAATGGTACATCGATTTCTTTGACAGCAAACATATATTGTAATCGCAATCTCTGCAAAGATAATAAATGACCAAGAGGAGAAAGTATCTCCCATGCTTCGCAATTCTCTAGAGAGAGCAATACTAAATAGTCCAAGGAATTTTCATGGACCAACCATGCGGGAGATTTGGCACCACCATACCCACTGATAAGAAGTCGTTCGAGATTATAGTTTGGCCTGAGTCCTTCAAGAACATCTGCATCCATAGTGGGTTCGTATTCACCAGGCACTCTATTCCAACATAAATACAAACTATTGAGGAATGACTTCTCTTCAAGTCTTGCCCCAACTGCCTCCTCCTTGATTTCGACAATCTCCAAGTTGAATATCTTCAATAAACCTCTCAGTTTTATCAACAATCCTAGTTGTGCTATTTCAAATCCGCTTTCTTTCTTAACACAAAACTCTCTTAATTCACGAAGTGCCGTTAGTTTTCCGACCCACGGTATTTCACTATCTAACGTTCGATAGCGACTCTTCTGCCATAAAAACATGTCTATATATTCTTCAAACCATCCTCGACCATAGTAATCGTTTATATGTATTACTTCTAAATGATACAATTTATTTAGATTATTAAGAACATACCTTTGGATAATATCATTTCGTTGCCGTGGACATCGATTAAGTTTTAAGTAACGAAGATGGATAAAGTTTGGAAAATTACATGTTAAAAGATCTGCATCACCGGGCATTGTATATATTACTAGCACTCGCAACCCTCTCAAACTCCGGAGAAAATCCTTTAGAGCGACGGCAAAATTTGAATTACACCTTCCAATTATAATTAAAGTACTCAAATTTTCGACTTGGAGATGTTTTTTAATATGTACTATATATTTCTCAAAATTTCCACTAGGTATAGTTGACTTATGCGATATTGAGCTTGTATACGTTTCGGTAATGATGGATAAATGACGAATAGTATTTGGGATGCCTATGTTTAAATTGGTTGAGTTAACAATTGCAAAGCAATCGTGTTGTGATACTATTTGTGCTAAATCATGCATTAGATCATGGATAACATAATGAGTGTGTGAAAATGGATTTTTAATTTCTTCGAGAAATCCTGAATTTACTAAATTATTAAAATGCATATTTCCTATATCCTCAACAGGTATGTTACTGTTATTTATAAAAACAAAACCTTGGGCAATCCACATATTAACCAACTCTTCTCTGTTGTAATTAAATCCCTTATGAAATAAATAACAAAACAAAAAACATCTTTGTATATGAAAAGGTAGAGATTCATAACTTAGCCTTAGTGCTGGCATGATATCATCAGGTCCGGTTTGAGATTTCCACTCCTCGTTATCCCTAACATTCTTCCGATAAATAATATTTGGATTTCTTTTTAACATTGCCCCCGACGGTTTTTGCTGCTAAAGGATAATTGGAAAGTTTTTTACAAATTTGTTCTCCAATTCTTTCTAAGATATCATGTTTTTCATATTTCTCGTCACTAAACGCATGTAATTTAAACAATTCCGAAAAATCATTTTCTTTCAAACCATCCAATTTAATCATGTGTTTCTCATTGATTATTTTTGCTACTGATAATTTTCTAGTTGTTAACAAAACAACGTTACCATTTTTTCCCTCCGATTGCAATAGAGAAAGGAGGCTCTCCCACTTGCTTTTATCATTGTCCTCCCACACATCATCTAATACAAGCAAAAACTTTTTTGAACTTAAGAACTTTTTAAGAATTTCCAATTGTCTATTTAAGTTCCTCTCTTGTTTACACTCTTCTCCAGGAATGAATTCTAGCAACTCACGAATAAGCCTACCTTCATCGTAATCGGCGGACACATGAATCCACATTGTTTATTCAAAATATTCTTTTATTTTTGAGTCATTAAACACAAGTCGAGCAAGAGTCGTCTTGCCGACACCTCCATTCCCTACTATCGGTAATACAGAGAGATTGGTATTGGCAAAATTTACCCCTATCAGTTGACCTATTATAAATTCTTTCTCTTCATCTCTACCAAAGACTCTTGATTCCATTAAATGCGAGGATTTTAACGGGCTTAGTATACTAGTGTTTACATTTGCCCTTACAATTTGATCTAGTTTTTCTACATTAAGTAGTTTAAAAAGTTTTTTCCCAACTTCTTTTAAGTTTTCAACAACAATGTGTATTCTACGGGACAAATCGTCCTTTTGAAACTTAGTTCGTTTATTCCTAATTAAAGAATGATCTCCATCAATTTTTCTTTTAGAATCCTGAGTTTGAGCATCCTCATTTCTATAGATAGGAATATAACTTTTCAGTGTAGAGAATTTACTAACCGAATCTTGAGTTGAAGAAGAAGAGGAACCACTCGAATCATTTTCTATCTCGCGCTCAATACGATAGTAATCCGTCTCATCGAGCAAGTCGTCAGCTTGATATACAAGATACTGAACACGTTGGATGTATTTTACTAGGTCATAATTTTGAATCCCTTTCTTGACCAGCCCAAAACCAAGACCAATTTTGATGAATTCGAGGTTATCCTCGAGGAGTTTGTATTCCTCATTCAATCCCATATCAGATGCCCATTTCTCGAGCACATGAGTAAGATATTTATCGAAGATAACTTGGATGAACCCGCCTGCTATACCAATAGCAGTACCCAAATCCATCTTATATACTAGGCTGGAGAAAGTAAAATTTGGGCAAAGGAAGGAAAATTAAAGGACTGAATTAGAGGAATAAGAGAGGCCAAGAAATTATAATTTGGTTAAGATGAGCAAGTGTATTCACGAGATGTTAAGGATCATGATGAACCGAAAAAAAGGATTGGATGATTTTTTTCTTTTTTTGATTAATAAGATTGGACGAAGGTTTAAATGGAAAGAACGAAATTTTAAAGAGAAGAAGAGAAAAACAGATTTTTTTTTTAATTTTTTTTGGTGAAAGATGGGCAAGATTGGATTGGATGAAGTTTAAACTAGAAATATGGAAATTTCAAAGAGAAGAAGAGAATTTTTTTTTTGTTTTGTTTTGTGAAAGATGAAGTTTTAATAGAAAGAATGAAATTTCAAAGAGAAGAAAAGATGATTTTTTTTGTGAGATGAATAAGAACAGACAAAGAAAGCAAGAACTAGTTGGAAAAATTTCTGAAATTGAGAAATTTGCTGTGTTTATTTTTGCAGACAGTGATACGCTATTTATTACCAGCTGGGGGTGGGAATTGAGTTGGAAAATTTTAACTTAAAATTTTTAAGGCAATATAATATGTTTTATCTATTTTTTTTTCTCCAAATGAATCTTCGAGGAAGTTTCATGGAAGATCATTTAAATTAAGAATTAACAAAACAGACAATTAAAGTGACTCACTAATTTTACATATAAAATACATTTGAGTGGCCTGTTTGTGCGTTTTTTCTACAAAAGAGGAGTCTTGCAGAAAGTGTCCTGGAAATTTCATTGAAATTAAGAATTAAGAACTGTAATTAATTTATCAAATGTTTTGTGTGCTTTCACAGTCTCACCTACTGCGAAATTGAAAAACAATTAAAGATTACAACGATGGGCCTGGACTTTTTTTTTTTTTTTTTTTTTATAAGAATAGAGTGGGCTCATTCCAAACATGAAAAACCATTAAGCCAATTACCTGCTTGAGTTGAATTGAAGCTTGTGTCGAGAATATAATCCTAAATGGGTCTGGAAAATTAAAATATCTGAAAGAATACATATTTTCTTGTGGTTGATTGTCTAAAATAAAATTTCTACAATTGATAATGTACAGAATTTTTTTTTTTTTTTTTTTTTTTTTGAACAAATCAGTGTGTGCTGTGTAAAAATGATGAAGAAACAGTAACTCTCCTATTAACTGGATGCTCTTATACAATGGGCCTAGACTACTAGCTAAAATATGTATGCTTAGATTTTTAATAGTTCAGGCCCACTGCCCTTTCCAAAAAATAATTAAATAAATAAAAAATCAGAGCAAAGAACACCAATGCTTAATTTTTTCGATTTTTTTTAATTACCGGTTATTATTTAAAATATATCTGAAGACCTCATTTTTATTTTTTATATTGTATTTTAAAGCAGTAAAAAATATTAATTAATCGAAATAGCACCATGCATCGACAATCACATTAAAATTATTAATCCAACTAATACATTTTATAAACATTTCTCTCAAATCTCCTGTTGCCATGTCACTTTTTATTCTATCCGGATCCCAAAAAACAAAAAAATAAGACTTAATTTTTTATGTCAATAATTACACTTTTTGATCGACTTTGTGTCTCTTCTCGAAAAGTTTATGTCCTTATGGTGCCTTTATCAATTTCAATGTCTCTCTTATCATTCATGTGCCTTCACAGTTCTTCTTTCCTTTTTTTTTTTTTCTTCACATTTCTTCTACCCATTCACATCTATTAATGTTGATGCAACTTGACGATGTAACTGAAGATTAGAATAGGATTCAGCTTAAAGTACTGGTCATGATTAGCTCAGTATTGGTCACTGTTAGTTAGTACTTTTGTGACTCGTTATATAGTGTGCTATTGATCCGTTATGATGTAATATAAATAGTACTGTTCACATGTACTAAACAAGTTTTTGAATACAATTTCATTATACAAATAAATTTAGCTTACTGTTATTCTTCTATCATGGTATCAGAAGAGCGATAGGAGCCAACGCTCATTTTCTCGTTCAAGATCCTATCTTTCGCATATGATCTACTCTGATCCTTCTTTGCGATCTCAATTCGGTGTAAATTCTGCTGCAAGAACTGTTCTTGATGACGGATTCTTCAGAGAAACCGGTGAGCTTTTCGCAACCAATCCAAATTTCTTCGTTTGGCAATCTCAGATCACTCCGATTCTGAAAGGACATGGACTTGATCATCATCTCGACTTGTCTATTCCACCGCCGGACAAACTGATTGTCACTGCTGGATCGAACTCCACTACGGTTATGGTACCAAATCCCAAATATCAACATTGGATTCGACAAGATCAATTGATCTTGGCGTTTCTTGTATCTTCTCTTCCCGAGAGTGTTATGGCTCAGGTTGCGACATGCTCCACATCACACGAACTCTGGTCCTCCGTTAACAGGAGCTTCGCCTCTCAATCCTTCGCTAGATCGATTGAAATCAGAAGGACACTCCTCACAACTCGACGAAATAACCTATCTTGTGCAGAATTTCAGTCGAAGATCAAGCAATTAACTGATCTCCTCGGTTCAATCGGCGATCCGGTGTCTGATCGAGAAATTCTCGTGTACACGATGACTGGAATCGGTGCAGAATACAATCCGATACTAGCTACCCTCTCGGAATGATCTCAGGCTCCTAGCTTCGCCGACCTGCAGGGAGCACTTCTCAACTATGAGGCGATGCTCGAGCAGCAGAGCACTTCTTCTCAACAAGCCATGGCGTTTGTTGCAAATCAATTGAGCTCCAGCGCTTCGTCTCAGGTTAATGGATCTAACTCTCTCTCTTTCAACTCTATGCAGCCAAATGGATCCATCAGCGTGCCATCCAATTTCTTCTCTGGGCCAAGTAATTCCTTCTCTGGGCCGGCTGAACCTTTTCTCCAAAACCAGCAGCAATTTCCATCGCAAGCTCAAATATTCTACAGCCAATCTCAATTTCAGCAAGGTTTTCAGCGACCTTATCAGTCCAACAAAAATAAGAACAAACACTCGAACAATGGAGATAAACCGATGTGCCAAATATGCTTCAAGAATAACCACACCGCGGATCGTTGTTACCAACGGTTCAACGAAAACTTCCAACCGCAGCTACCTCCTCGACCACCCAATTCACAAACCTCGAACCAACCGAGACCGCTAGCTCCACCGCAAACGTTCATTGCTCAATCCCCCACCTCCAATTCACCATACACGCATCCACCGCATGAATGGTTTTTGGACTCCGGGGCTACGCATCACATTACGGGGGACATTAATAGCCTTAGCTCGTTCTCTCCGTACTCCGGTTCCGAACAAGTGAAAATTGGCGATGACCCAGGTTTAGAAATACTTCATATTGGTTCAGTTTCTCTCTCCTCTTCTTTTTCTAAACTCATTACTCTTCGAGATGTTCTTCATGCACCTTCTATTATGAAAAACCTTATTAGCATCACCAAATTTTGTGAAGATAATGATCTATTCATTGAGTGTCATTCTAATATTTATTTTTTGAAGGACAATTCAACCAAAACCACGCTAATGGAAGCGCATCAAGTTGATGGTCTCTACAAGCTAGCTTGTTCCAAGTCTTCAATTTCTGTTTTTCTCACCGAGTCGGCATCAATTGATCGTTGGCATAATCGCTTGTGTCGCACCTCCGTTGATGTTCTTTCCGGTTTAGTTCATTCAAATAAAATTCGTGTATCCAATAAAAAGTTTTCTTCTTGTCAAGATTGTAATAAATCTAAATCCCACAAATTACCGTTTAATACGAATAATTTTGTCTAAACTCATCCTCTTGATCTTATACATAGTGATGCTTGGGGTCCATCTCCAATCACTTCTATGGAAGGGTTTCGGTATTATGTACATTTTATAGATGATTTTTCTAAATTTTCGTGGATTTTCTTTTTGCAAACAAAAAATGAAGTATCTCTAGCCTTTGCCAAATTCAAAGCACTTGTTGAGAATCTCTTTTCGACAACCATCAAGCACGTACAAAGGGACGGTGCAAGTGAGTTCTTTTTCCTCGAGAAGGATTATCCGCAAATTCTTCATCAACGGTCTTGTCCGTACACTCCCGAACAAAACGGCATCGCCGAACGAAAACGTCGCCACGTCTACGAATCGAGCCTTTCGCCAATGTCTCTCGCCTCGATACCGTTCGAATATTGGCCTGAGATATTCCACTCGGTGGTGTTTGTGATAAATCGGCTACCGATACTGAAGAAAATGCAGTTTCAAATCTACGGTAAAATCGTACGTATAATGATATATGAACATGGTAGTTCATAGAAATATAACATTTTTATTAGATGCACATATGTATATATGATATACATAATTAGATTGATAAGATAAGATTTTAGGAAAAATCTGTTTGGAATATTTTTACTAAAACGGACATAACTTTCGCATACGAACATCGATTTGTATGATTCAACTCTCATAAGTTAGATAATTGGATTACTACAACTTTCATATTCAGTGGGAAAACATTTGAATAACGTAGGACGTTCATTCTAGTGAAATACACGAAAGGTTGCGGTAGTTCGACAAAAGGACGCGAACGTTTACTAAAACTAGCATAACTTTCGGACTGGATATCCAAATTGGATAAACTCGGATTTGTTGGAAAGGTGATAAGATCATCTAGAAATTTCGTTCAGAAAGTGTCTGTTAATTACGGACCTAAGTCGGTCGAAATTCCAGTTTAGTGAAAGTGTGTCTGCTGATTCTGCAGGAGACACATCTTTTGATCAAATCTTCTAGAAACTTGTCCTTTCATGCATATAAAAGTATCATTTGATTGATTAAAGAGTGTCTATTTACTGGTGAAGGAATACGAGTTATTCTATAAATAGGACCCTAATCTCACTCAATCAAATCAATCTAAGCAACCATTATTTCCACTAATTAATCCAGTAATTAAGAGAGAGAAAAGTTCGCCGGAATTCTCCATTGATTCCGGCAAGAGTTTAAGCAAGAGTGATTACGAGGCGTCTAGGCAGTTTCATGATTATCCGACGACTCCCGTTTTCACGGTGGATACGAGTAGTGGTATGTATACGTTTGCGTACTAACGAGTTAAGTTCATCAACCGACGAGAAGACGAACGGAGTAAGACGACCAGTTTAGGCATGGGACGAACCGGTACGAGTGAAAAGGTGCGATACGAAAAGGTGCGACGTGAACGAAAGTGAAGGCTTCGCAGCGACAAACCCTTCGTAAGCGATCAATTTCGCTAGGTACAAATATTACGTTTATTAGATTTACGTTATATTAGTTATAGGCAATTTGATAAACAAATCGTAGATGAGATCTCGGGGATTTGTACTCCGTCGAGTCCAATAATGATCCGCTGCGCGAACTCGATGGGGTGTAGATAACCTAACAGACACTCACACCTCCGAAACTTTCTCCGTTCGAAAAACTCTTCGCCAAGGTGCCGGATTATTCGTTCTTAAAGATACTTGGCTGTGAGTGTTTTCCTTACTTAAAATTTTATAATTCTCACAAATTGCAATTTCGGTCCGCACCGTGTATTTTTCTTGGTTATAGCTCTACGCGTAAGGGCTATCGATGCCTCGATCCAGTGTCAAATAAGGTGTATATAAGTCGACACGTCAAGTTCAACGAGGACACGTTTCTATTTCGACAAAAATTCACGCCTTCTTCGCATCTCAAAAGCACTCCACCGATTTCACTCACCATTGTGCCCTATGACTCAGCACTCAATCCGCCCCCTGCCCTTGTCCTTGACTCGGATTCGGTCTCTGACCATGCCTTGAATTCGGTTCCACCGGTTGAACCGGTCAGACCCAATACTTCTATTCATCCGATGGCAACTAGAACGCGTACCAACACACGACGACCTCGCCAATTCACTGACTTCGTCACGAACATTGCCGATTCGTCTTCTTTGGAACCTTTGCTACCGCTAACAAGACCCCCGAATGGAGATCCGCGATGGCCGCTGAAATCAATGCATTGCAACTCAACGGCACGTGGACTCTTTGTGCCCCCCCCCCCCCCCCCCCAATCAAAATATCATTCCTTGCAAATGGATTTTTAAGATTAAGCGCAACTCTTCGGGTTCCATCGAACAATACAAAGCTCGTCTAGTAGCCAAAGTGTTCACGCAAGAAGAAGGAGTCGACTACGACGAGACTTTTAGTCCGGTGGTGAAACCAACAACGATTCGCTTAATCCTCTCATTAGCGATTTTCGCGGTTGGACAATCCATCAACTAGACGTCAACAATGCATTTTTACACGGCGAATTGTCGGAGGTTGTGTACATGCAACAACCACCCGGTTTCTCGGACTCTTCATCACCGAATTATGTGTGTCGTTTACACAAGGCGATCTATGGGTTGAAGCAAGCCCTTCGCGCATGGTTTCATAAGCTCAACACCGCTCTCTTATCTCTCGGGTTTCAACCATCGCAATCCGACCCGTCATTGTTTATTCAACACACATCGAGTGCCGTAACTTGGATTCTCGTGTATGTCGATGACATATTGGTCACGGGTAGTGACTCCACCATCATCGCATCCTTGATCGAATCCTTGAACTCAAACTTCGCTCTTAAAAATTTGGGACCTCTTCATTTTTTTCTCGGCATCGAGTGCGCTCAAACGAACACCGGATACTCGTTGATCCAAAATCCTATCTCGCGCCAAGATGGATGTCTGCAAACCGAGTTCTAGTCCCATGGCTGCCGGTGAATCGGTTTCGAAAAACACCGGAACTCTCATGGCTGATCCATCTCTCTACCGTCGCATCGTTGGAGCTTTGCAATACGCAACCATAACTCGACCCGACATCTCATTTGTGGTCAACAAATGCAGTCAATTTATGCACTCACCTACCGATTATCATTGGTCGTTAGTGAAATGTGTGTTACGGTATCTCAAAGGAACACTCGATCATGGCATCACCTTCAAATGCTCCTCCGATCTTACGTTACATGCCTACTCCGACGCGGATTGGGCCGGATGCCCGGACGATCGCCGCTCTACAATCGGCTTTTGCATATTTCTCGGACCCAACCTCATCTCGTGGTCATCAAAGAAGCAACCCACAGTTTCGAGGTCTAGTACCGAAGCCGAGTATAAGGCATTCGCTTGTGCAGCCGGTGAGATCATATGGTTACAATACCTCTTACATGAGCTATGCATCAATCTTCCGTCCATTCCGGTCCTTTGGTGCGACAACATCGGCGCTACCTACTTGGCTTCGAATCCTATTTTTCACGCACGCACCAAACACATCGAAATAGATTACCATTTCGTTCGTGAACGCATCTCGAATCATCAACTTCTAGTTCGCTTCATTTGCTCCAAGGATCAACTCGCTGACGGTCTCACGAAAGCGCTTCCGACTTCGCGCTTCTCCATCCTTCGGATCAAGTTCACTGTCGGTGCTACGCCGAGATTGCGGGGGGCTATTAATGTTGATGCAACTTGACGATGTAACTGAAGATTAGAATACGATTCAGCTTAAAGTACTGGTCATGATTAGCTCAGTATTGGTCACTGTTAGTTAGTACTTTTGTGGCTTGTTATATAGTGTGCTATTGACCCGTTACGATGTAATATAAATAGTACTGTTCACATGTACTAAACAAGTTTTTGAATACAATTTCATTATACAAATAAATTTAGCTTACTGTTATTCTTCTATCAATATCGCACGCTTTTCTCTCTTCTTCTCTCTCTCTCGCACAAAAAAATAACAAACACGACGACGGAGACGAACATCGTGCAGATCGCGCAGATTCGAAGGCTATTGAAATTTATTTCAAGGCGATTGCAGCCAATTTCAAGGGAGTTTACGAGATTCAATTTTCTTTGTGGATTTCGAGTTTTTTCTGAGTTTTATGGTTCTATTGCAGGCGGTTTGATGGCCAAAACGAGTAAAAGGATTTTTTTTTCTGATTTTTTTTCGTTTTTACAAGTCCCAAATCTCTCCCCACCGTTCGACCCAATTTCAGTCAGAAACTTGGTATGTTTATTTCTTATTTGTATCCATCTATTAGGTTAATATTTTATTTTTGTCTTTGCCGGGATTGAATGAATGTTTCGATGCCAATATTTGATAGAAAATAACTTCTCAGTGAAATTTGAAGTTCAAGAAAGGCGATTTTGAGGCGATTTTCTTGGGGGCGACCTCTTAGGGAATTCCTTCCGTTCAACTACACCGACATCTCTCAAGGACGCAGCAAGAGCTCTCTCACGCAGGAAGAAACAAAGAAACCAAGGAAGAGTGCAAGAAACAAAGTTCTAAAACTTGAAGACAACTTCATCTTCATGAATACTACTCACGGCTAAGTTTTCTAAATCTTCTAAATTTTCTTTACGTTATGAATTCCAAACCTACTTATGCTCAAGCCCTAAAGCAAAATGTAAATCATAATAACCAATGGACTTTAGTTAGCAAATCTAGGAAACCTCAGTATAATCAAAAAATTGTCTCAGATAGTTACACAAAAATTTTCAACAAAAAACATGTTTTAGGTGTTTATCAACTACACACACAAGATTTCAATGTAGGGAACCAATAAGGTGTTATAAGTGTCATAAATTAGGTCATGTTGAAAAATTTTGCTATTCCGAACAAAAATCCTTTGAACCACTCAGGCAAAACCTTGCATACATTCAAAAGGGGAAACAGGCCCTAAATGAAGGAATAGATAATAACCAATTAATAGTAAATTTTTTAACAAATACAACAGAAATTAATCAAAAAAGTCTGACAAAAGAAATTCAAATTGAAAATTTACCTGAAAATTACTGCAATCCTATGTCATTAATAAAAATTACTGAGTCTCTCGGTACACTAATAAAAGTCGGTTCCTACATTCCAACAGAAATTATTTCAAGTATTAATTTATCAATTAATTGCAAAGAAAATATTAAAATACCAAATTCAATTAAACTAATCGATAAAAAATCTACTACCGTACTACCTGTTAAGGAAATACTAAATTTTGCAAGTCCCTCTCAAATAAACAAAAATGAAAACATCCCAAAAATGAATGAAATCAAATCAGGAAATATCAAAAAAGATTTTACATCCCAAAAACCAAAGGAAAAACTACCAAACACTAACACAAAGAAAATCACAAAAATCTGGCAAAAAAAGAAAAAAATAATTTCTTATTGGAGAGTCAAGGGGAAAATGATAAACTCCCCAAATAAACCACAAATGGACAGTCAAGATACTAAGTCTTTAAATGATAATTTAAACGAACAAACTTTTAAATTTGATCACGAAAAAGAACAACAAAAACAATTAATTGTTTATGATAAGAAATCATCGCTGCCAAACTTTCTGAAATTAATAATCAACAAAAAAACAGGAATAGGAAACAATGATTTTAACAAATTGATCACATATAATGAAAATATAGAGTCCTATGATGGAAATGATTCAAATAAATCCCCAAATCAGCATGAAAATAATATGGACATAATTAGGGTCGAGCCATTAAACATCCATTCAGAAAACATTAATATGGAAAATGTTCTAAGAGTACAAGGGGAACAAATTCTAGAACATACACAAATATATACCTGGGAATTTAATCAAGATAACTTGCCACTAACAATTTTGAATAATCCTCAAACCCCTGAAAAAAATCAAAAAAAGATAAGTGATTATTATCAAAAATTACCAACAGATGTAAAAAATGACCTCTCAAACATAGACAAAAATTTCAATGAAAATATTACTTCAACAATTCAAATAGGAGAAATTACCTTAAATCAACCTAATCAGCAACCATCAGAAAATAAATTAAAAGCTAAAAATAAAATAGTGAAAATTGATGAACAAAGAAGAAGCTCTAGATTATTAAATAAACAAGTAAATCACTACCAATCTCCTATGGAAAAAGCACAACTAGTTAAGTTCAAAGAAATTCATAAAGATAGATCCAAAAGAAATAAATTTAATAAACAAAATATTACAGAAATACAACCCTTAAACTTAGAGGGTAAACTAGAGATTTTTGACAAAAATGAAATAGAAGAAATACTATCATCCACTGGAATTGATATAAATGAGGAAATTAAAGGAAAAATTAATATTTTAGTAGATGAGCAAAGTACTTAGTACCTGCTCATCTAGGGAGGAGAAAAAAAATTTAAATGTTATACAAAAAATTAAAAATTCTATCCTGGAATGTTAGAGGGCTAAATGCAGCAGAAAAAAAACTACTAGTATGCAAAAATATTAAAGATGAAAATATTGATATATGTTGTTTACAAGAAACAAAAATGGAAGAAATAGATAAAACCATAAACAAAGAATGTTGTGGGAAAAATTTAAATGGTTTTGATTTTTTAGGCTCTATAGGGTCCTCTGGAGTAATACTAGTCTCATGGAACGAAATTTTTTTTACATACATATCCTCATCCAAACTAAAATACACCATTTCAATAATATTGCAAAATAAATGGGACAATTTAAAAATTATGGTTACTGGTATCTATGGACCAGTACAGGGTATATACAAAGCAGAATTTATAAATGAACTTAATCTTATAGGAAATAACAATGATCTTCCATGGATGCTTATGGGAGACTTTAACCTAGTTCTATACTCGCATGAGAAAAGTGGTCAAATTAGACACATGCAGTCTACAAATGACTTTAGGGATTTCATAAATAATTTACAGCTAATTGATATACCATTAAAAGGGAGGAATTATACTTGGCAAAATTCAGTAGCTAAGGCTAAACTAGATAGATTCATCATAAATAAAGACTGGTTAAAAAAATTTCCAAATGCACAATTAACACCTAAACCTAATCTTTGTTCAGATCACATACCAATACTATATGAAGCCCAAACAAAAATTCCCAATTTTTAATGGATTTAGGTTTGAAAACAAATGGCTACAAATAAATGAATTTAAATCATTAATCAGAACACATTTTGAAAGTAACAATTGTAACACAATGGAGGAATATTATATTAAAATAAACAAGTTAAACCAGAATCTAATTGAACTAAATAAAAAAATGCACACAAAATATAATATTTATACTGAAAATTGCAAAAAAATTCTAAACTGGTCAGATAAAATTGAAGACCACAGATCATTAACACAAATAGAAAAATGGATTAAACTCAAAACTAAATTAAGATTAGAAATTATACTATCATTAAATAAAATATATTGGAAGCAACGATCAAAATTCAATTGGATTAAAAATGGTGACGCAAATACCAAATTCTTTCATCTACATGCAACAATCAAAAAATCTAATTCAATGATAGCTATTTTAAAAGATAAACATGGAATAGAATTTAAAGAGCACGAAAGCAAAGCAAAATTGCTATTTTCTTTCTACAGAGACTTAATGGGCAGAAATATTATTAACACAAAAAATATGGCAACATAAATCTAAATAATGAAGGGGAATATCCCCGGCCCCGGGCCCGCGCAGCGGATATGTAGGCCCCGTCCGATTCCCCGATTCCCGAGATCACGCCACGACTTCGAGGGTACGATGCAAATAGAAGGTTAGATCCATACCAGTTCCAAATTGATGGAACACGAAGGGTTGATCGCTGCCTCCTATTCCTTCGGTCACGTTGGTGACTTTACGCGCGTCCCATACCGTGCGTCCTTCACCGTTCGTTCCCGTTCTTCGATCCTTCGGTTCGATCACAACGGAGAGCCCCAAGTGTTGCTCCTCCACACGTATCCACCTTGAGTCGGAAGACGCCGGACACGGATACACCTGCCTAGACGATGTATCGGTGCACTTGCTTGATCTCGATCGATTCTCTATTAATCTCTCTTCGTGCCTTTTCACTCACAAAAGATCAAATCTGAATTTGCTCTTTTCTTGTGTCTTGGGCAGAATATTGCTTTGAATTACTTCTGAATTGCTTTTTTGAAGATGAGAGAGAAAATCCTATTTATACCTAATAGGATAAGGATTAGCCAAAAGGCATGTATATCCAATATACACCCTTTCACACAGAAAACTGTATGAACCTGTTCAGTATTCTGTCCAGACGAAATTGATAAATTTCTCTGACAGAAAATCAACCAACACGAAAGTTGTAGATAATCTTATTATCTACTCAACCCAATTTGGCCCAGACCAATTGGAGTTCGTATGCAAAAGTTATGACTGTTTTACTAACTGTATGTCATACTGTTGCACCCTTTCGGTATTTCACAGAAACGACACTTATACTTCGTTCATATGAAATATATTTCTATATGAAGGTTGTAGATAATCTCATTATCTATCTAACCCAATTTGAACCATTCTAATTGGATTTTCCCACTGAAAGTTATGGCCACGAATGTACGACTACATTCGTTTATCCTTGTGTACACTTTTACGGTTGATCCGAAACTGTATTTCTTTCAGTCTCCCACTCAATTTCAGATCTACCTAAAAGGTACTCATGCATATCCAATACGCATGATTTTAGAGAATATAGCTCGCGTATCAAATACCAAGCTATGCACATCCAATGTGCCGATTTTATGATCAAGCCCGACTTAGTACGACTCGTTGTGTGACCATGTAGGTTCGACTTAACGATGGCAGTAGGTTGTTTCCAATGCCTACAAGCTCATGAGCGGGATCTAGTCACTCCATCATAGCTACCCATGTTAAACGAAAAATGATTGTGATCATTGTGCCTATCTCGAATAGCGGTTACTAGTTCTCTTGTTTACGATATCCGTTAATCAAAAGGCACGGTAATAGTCATCCTTATAATTTGATTAACTATACTTATTCCCCGATTCCGAGTTGAGTTAACAAATTTCAATCGATATTAACCATTAATATCATTGACTGTGGCCACAGTTTTCGTTAATCGACTCATCGAGCGGCGCCTAAGAGATATCTCTTCCTTTCGGAATAAACAATTCCTATCTTGGAGACTCACATTGAATTCCGTGTTTCGGACAATACCCAATGATGACCCTTTTAACTCCCTGTTACGGTGAGCGTAAGATCATATCAAAGCATTGTGTTACGCACGTAACGCAATCAATGATCCCCTCAAGTATGAAGAATCTAAAACCCCATCCGTCGCAAGTCCATCTATAATGACTAAACCATGTCATGGTCTCGCGGCTTCGGTCATATCCAATATATGTAACCTAACATATATCTACGTTCCCGATTCGACAAACTCCTTTGTCCCATGATTAGCAAAACATAATCATCTCCTCGGCAAACGTACTAGTGTACGCGTTCAGTCTATTATCCAATAATAGAAATGCTTCTCTCTTAAGCAAGCTGATTCGCGACTAGGGATGTTTAGAAATGACACTTTAAGTGTGACGGTTTCGCTGCACATGGTCCTCAACCATGTCGACGTCCACACAAGTTCAAATCAAGGTTCATGTAACAATCATATTACACAACCCAGCACACAGTTTTCATATAAGATAGATGCAAAATGAAAAATTTTAAAATTCTGAAATTGCATTACTATAAGATAAGTTTGGGGTGATACAACGTTTACTAATCTATTAGACTAATCTCGTCCTACGAAACTATCGTTTTAGATAACTAACTACTCTCTTCCTCCTCTAGGTATCTCAAACCTATAGCTTTCGCATGATAATCGTGCTTAGCTTGCGAGAGTGGCTTAGTAAACGGGTCCGCAACATTCCTGTCAGTATCAATCTTCTCAATGATCACATCCTTCCTTTGCAAAATCTCACGGATCAAGTGAAATTTTCTGAGTATGTGCTTGGAGCGGTGATGTGCCCTCGGTTCCTTGGACTGTGCTATTGCGCCCGTATTGTCGCAATACACAACTACAGGTTCCGAGATGCTCGGGACTACACCAAGCTCCGACACAAACTTCTTGATCCAAACCGCCTCCTTTGCCGCTTCGGAAGCCGCAATATACTCCGATTCAGTTGTAGAGTCTGCTATCGTGGGTTGTTTGGAACTTTTCCAAACTACCGCTCCACCATTTAGACAAAACACGTATCCGCTTTGTGATCGAAAGTCATCGACACATGTTTGGAAACTGGCGTCGGTATATCCATTGATGACCAACCCGGATGTCTTTCCACCATAAATTAGAAATTGATCCTTAGTTCTTCGTAAGTACTTAAGGATGTTCTTAACCGCGATCCAATGCATATCCCCTGGATTAGATTGGTAACGCGAAACGACGCTCAATGCATACGACACATCGGGGCGCGTACAAATCATGGCATACATAATTGATCCAACCGCCGAAGCGTATGGAACAATACTCATCGCATTCTTATCTTCGCTCGATGTCGGACATTGAGCTTTAGAATACGATATGCCACTCGACATTGGAAGAAGTCCTTTCTTCGAATTTTGCATTGAAAACCGTTTCAACACTTTGTCGATGTACGTGCTTTGACTCAAGCCGAGTAACTTCTTGGATCTATCTCTATAAATCCTCACGCCTAATATATAGGCGGCCTCGCCCAAATCTTTCATAGCGAAACGAGTATTTAAATACTTCTTAACATCCGTAAGCATCGGAATGTCGTTTCCTATGATCAAGATGTCGTCTACATATAGTACAAGAAATACTACGCGGCTCCCACTAACCTTCTTGTAAACACAAGGTTCTTCTACGTTTTTCACGAAATTATATTCTCGTATAACTTCATCGAAACGTATGTTCCAACTCCGAGAAGCTTGCTTCAATCCATAAATGGATCGTTGCAACTTGCACACTTTATTCGGACTCTTCGAATCGACAAAACCCTCGGGCTGTGTCATGTACACATCCTCTTCTAAGTTCCCGTTAAGGAATGCGGTTTTGACATCCATTTGCCAAATCTCGTAGTCATAATACGCAGAGATAGCAAGTAAGATCCGTATGGATTTAAGCATAGCTACTGGTGAAAACGTTTCTTCATAGTCGACACCATGAATTTGTTTGAAACCTTTCGCCACAAGCCGTGCTTTATAAGTGTTCACATTCCCATCCATGTCGGTCTTCTTCTTGAAAACCCACTTACATCCCACTGGTTTAACCCCGGGAGGTGGATCAATCAAGTTCCAAACTTGATTATCGTACATGGATTGAATCTCGGATTTCATGGCAGTTTGCCACTTATCGGAATCCTCGCTTTTCATAGCCTCGCGATAAGATGTCGGTTCATCATCTATGAATTCGACTTCATCGTCATTTGCCACGATAAAACCATATCGTATAGGCTCTTGACGAATCCTACCCGATCTACGAATTGCGCCTTGTGCACTTGACTCCGGATCCTCAACATTTGAGGAAACCGGATCAACGTTCATCGGTTCAACGTTTGTTTGCGGTTCTCGAATTTCTTCGAGATCTATTTCATATCCATCCATTCTTTTAGATATAAATTCCTCCTCTAAGAAGGTACCTCCACGAGCAACAAACACTTTGTTCTCGTATGGATGATAGAAATAATATCCCTTTGTTTCCTTGGGATAACCTACAAATAAACATTTTTCAGATTTGGGATCGAGTTTATCCGCGATTAATCTGCGGACATAAGCTTCACATCCCCAAATCTTAACGTAAGACAATTTCGGAACTTTTCCGGTCCATATCTCATATGGTGTCTTAGGTACCGATTTAGAAGGTATGCGGTTTAATAAGTAAGCCGCTGTCTCTAGGGCATATCCCCAAAACGATTTTGGAAGGGAAGTTTGACTCATCATGGATCGAACCATGTCCAACAAGGTTCGATTCCTCCTCTCGGACACGCCATTCCATTGTGGCGTTCCTGCCGGAGTCCATTGTGGAACTATTCCACAATCTTTTAGATGATCTTCAAACTCATAGCTCAAATATTCGCCACCTCGATCCGATCGAATGGCTTTAATTTTCTTGCCAAGCTGATTTTCAACTTCGTTTTGAAACTCTTTGAACTTTTCAAAGGTCTCCGCTTTCGTACGCATCAAATAAATATATCCATATCTACTATGATCGTCCGTAAACGTAACAAAGTATCGATAGCCTCCTCTTGCCTCGATGCTCATCGGTCCACACACATCGGAATGTATGAGTTCCAATAGATCGTTGGACCGTTCTCCGACCTTGGAGAACGGCGCCTTAGTCATCTTGCCAAGCAAACAAGATTCACAATTCCCAAATGAATCCAATTCAAATGAGTCTAGCATTCCATCTTTATGGAGTCTAGCAATGCGTTTCTCATTCACATGACCGAGACGACAATGCCAAAAGAAAGTCCGATTATCAACTTTAGGTTTAATCCTTTTTGCATTAACGTTATATATGGACTTATTATTTCCGTGATCGAAATCCAACACATAAAGACCATTTTCTAACAGAACATTTCCATAGATAATAGAATCCTTACATATCGAAAACTCATTATTCCTAATAACGAATTCATAGCCATCATTGGCCAGTTTCGACACACTTATTATGTTCTTACATAATGTCGGTACATAATAACAATTATTTAGTACTAAAATAAGTCCACTAGGTAAAGTCAAATTAACTACTCCTACGGCAAACGCAGCAACTCTTGCTCCATTCCCGACGCGTAGATCGACTTCACCCTTTTCCAACCTTCGACTATTTTGAAGAACCTGCATATTTCGACAAATATGAGTCCCACAACCGGTATCCAATACCCAATTAGTCATAGTTGAAATATTAACTTCAATAACGTTAATACCTGAGAGGCCGGTCGCTGAAACCGCCTTGCCCTTCTTCACCTCCTCGAGGTAAGACTTGCAATCGCGCTTCCAATGTCCAGCCTTGTGACAATGAAAGCACGTCTCATCCTTGGATTTCTCCTTTCCCCTTTTATTCGGCTTCGAACGTTTCTTAGCCGAACCGCCCTTGGACTTTGATCTCTTACGATCCTTATTCTGAATTGTGAGAACATTTCCGGCAACTCTTGCCCTGTTCTCTCCGGACGACTTTAACGTCTCCGATTCAAAATTCTTGAGCATTCCGTGAAGCTCAGGGATCGTCTTATCCATCGAATGCATGTGATAGTTAGTCACGAACGGAGAAAACATTGGAGGAAGTGCACACAAGATCAAATCTTGTTGCATAATCTTCGACAATTTCTCTCCTAGCTTCTCAAGACGGTCTATGAGAGCTTGCACCTTCAAAACGTGAGAGCTAACCGAAGACCCCGAAGGCATCTTGCAGTTTACCAACTCTTTGAGCGTACTGAACCGTTCAATACGCTCCTGCTCTTGGAACATTTCCTTGAGCACAACGTCTATGATGTGCGCATCCGAGTCCTCAAACTGCTTTTGAAGACTAGCGTCCATACATGCCAACATGAGGCACGTAACATCATTTGAGTCCTTCTTAAGTTTCTCAAACGCGGCCTTTTCTTCGGCCGTAGCATCGGGACCCGGTTCCACTAGTTCCGTATCCAATACGTGACTCTTGCCCTCTTGCCTGAGAACTATTCTCAGGTTTCGGTGCCAGTCAAAGTAGTTCCGACCCACTAGCTTATCCTTTTCTAAAGTCGATCTAATCGACATGGTGTTGGTGTTACTAGAAGACATATTCTACAAATGAAATAAAAGATTGATTACTAACGTTGCGTACTTATCTTATAGGGCTTATATGATGATTATATGATAGTGTTATTTTATCGAATCGATAACCCTCATACCGATACGGGACTCCAAGTCCATAACACTCAAGACCCATATTTTACGATCCTCCCACAAGTTGCTTTGGCAGACGAATGGGATCTCGCTATTTAGGTAGGATTATATCCAATCACATCCAATGCGACTCTTGAACCTTTATAGGATTTCGGTGATGGATCGTATCCAATACAATCCCAGTTCCGTGTGTGCATCCTATCTATGCCCCGAACTTCCAATCAAGTCGGCTTTGGCCTCAACCCTTACTGGCTAGAACGGTTAAGTCACAACCATACTCATCGTATCGTTCAAATAAACTACTAATAAGTCGGCTTTGGCCTTAACCCTTATCAGTCCCTATTTAACGCTTGCCACCCCGTCGATGACTACAATAACCCATGTCGGCTTTGGCCTTAACCCATGTGAGACGTAGTACCGATCATAGTGGTTGTGAATATGGAAGGCATTTCCATGACTTAAATATTATGAGGGATCATGCCATTGCACGTTTCTAAATCCGTGACATAATCCAATTATATCACTATCACAAGATTTTCATAAATGCATATGTATTTATTTGGGAGTCTAATTATTCTAAATAATTATCTAATTATATGCTAGTATGATTGATGCCGATCAAATCGATATAAAGAACTCAAAATTCCAAGTTGTGTAGCCAAAGTTATTACGAAAACAAAATCAGCAACCAGAAACCAGTCCGTTGCAACGCAACATAGTCCGTTACAACGGACCTCCAGTATAATTGGCACTCCGTTACAACGGAAGTCCAGTCCGTTACAACGCTATTTATTTCGGAGTTTGGCCAAATTTTGCCAGAAACATGTCCGTTACAACGCAACCTAGGTCCGTTACAACGCTATTTTCTGCAAACTTTCGTCCAAATTTCCAGAGACCAGTCCGTTACAACGCAACATACAGTCCGTTACAACGGACCAACTGTGTAGAGCTCCGTTACAACGGACCCAGTCCGTTACAACGGACTCCAATAGACACCCTAGGCATCCCCGCAACCTCGTATCAGATACAAGGTCCGTTACAACGGACTCCAAGTCCGTTACAACGGAATATGCAGTTTTCACGGTTCTCTTCACGCCCCCGCATCCTATACAGGGTCCGTTGCAACGGACTCCAAGTCCGTTACAACGGAATATGTGTTTTTTCGAAAAATTCTCAATTTCCTGTATCTGCTACAGGGTCCGTTACAACGGACACCCTATGCGATTTTTGAACTGCTGTTTTTGCTCGTTTCCAAAACGATCAATCATGAAACCTTTTCATGATTATTCCTAGATAATCTCAATCAACTATTGATCGATCTCTAGCGAATTTCACTTGTGATTTTAATGGAATTTGACATTCTAAATATGTAACATCATGCAAACGGGTACGAACTTTGATAACCCGTGCGTATATCTAATATACGACTATGATTCGACCCTCGAATCGATGGCGATTGCTCTGATACCACTGAAGGGGAATATCCCCGGCCCCGGGCCCGCGCAGCGGATATGCAGGCCTGGTCCGATTCCCCGATTCCCGAGATCACGCCACGACTTCGAGGGTACGATGCAAATAGAAGGTTAGATCCATACCAGTTCCAAATTGATGGAACACGAAGGGTTGATCGCTGCCTCCTATTCCTTCGGTCACGTTGGTGACTTTACGCGCGTCCCATACCGTGCGTCCTTCACCGTTCGTTCCCGTTCTTCGATCCTTCGGTTCGATCACAACGGAGAGCCCCAAGTGTTGCTCCTCCACACGTATCCACCTTGAGTCGGAAGACGCCGGACACGGATACACCTGCCTAGACGATGTATCGGTGCACTTGCTTGATCTCGATCGATTCTCTATTAATCTCTCTTCGTGCCTTTTCACTCACAAAAGATCAAATCTGAATTTGCTCTTTTCTTGTGTCTTGGGCAGAATATTGCTTTGAATTACTTCTGAATTGCTTTTTTGAAGATGAGAGAGAAAATCCTATTTATACCTAATAGGATAAGGATTAGCCAAAAGGCATGTATATCCAATATACACCCTTTCACACAGAAAACTGTATGAACCTGTTCAGTATTCTGTCCAGACGAAATTGATAAATTTCTCTGACAGAAAATCAACCAACACGAAAGTTGTAGATAATCTTATTATCTACTCAACCCAATTTGGCCCAGCCCAATTGGAGTTCGTATGCAAAAGTTATGACTGTTTTACTAACTGTATGTCATACTGTTGCACCCTTTCGGTATTTCACAGAAACGACACTTATACTTCGTTCATATGAAATATATTTCTATATGAAGGTTGTAGATAATCTCATTATCTATCTAACCCAATTTGAACCATTCTAATTGGATTTTCCCACTGAAAGTTATGGCCACGAATGTACGACTACATTCGTTTATCCTTGTGTACACTTTTACGGTTGATCCGAAACTGTATTTCTTTCAAATAAACTATACGAAAATAATAAAATTAATTTAGCTAAAATTGAAAATCCATTCCTAATCTCAGAATTAAATCAAGCAATAAAAGAGTGGAAAAACAGCAAAAGTCCTGGCCCTGATGGGCTAATTGGGGAATTTTTTAAAGAAAACTGTAATCTATTAAATACAGAAATCCTAGGGTTATTTAATAAAAATGCACACAATGGATTAGCAAGCTTCAATACTTCATACATTGCGCTAATTCCTAAAAAAGAGGATGCTATTGAGCCCAAAGATTTCAGGCCAATTAGCTTAATTTCAAGTATGCAAAGGCTTTTTTCAAAAAATTTATCTAACAGAATAAATAATGATATAAACAAATTGATTTCAAAAAACCAATTGGGATTTTTAAAGGGTAGGAATATAGCAGAAAATTACGTTTATGCTAGAGAAATTCTGTGTCTAGCAAATAGGACAAAAATATCCCTAATCATTCTAAAACTGGACATTCACAAAGCCTTTGATAGTGTCTCATGGGATTTTTTACTTAAAGTCATGGAAGTGAGAGGATTTGAAAAAAACTTCATAAGTTGGATTAAACATTCGGTATTACCAGGAACAACAAGAATAATATTAAATGGAATTCCTGGTAAACACATACACTTAAAGAGAGGTTTAAAGCAAGGAGATCCTACTTCAACACATTTGTTCCTATTAATCATGGATGTGCTATCTGTTTTACTGGAAAAATTGAGTGGAAAAAACTTTATTTCAAAACCAATTCAAAATATATACACTAGCTTATTTTTTGCAGACGACTCAATATTATTTATCAAACCAGATTTAACTAATATTAAAAGAATAAAATACATATTAAATTTATTTGGTCAAGAATCAGGATTAAAAATGAATTACCATAAATCTGAAATTATAGGAATGAATATAAATGATGAACTATTAAATCAAATCTCACAAGAGTTAGAATGCAATACTGGCCAATTACCTATCAACTATTTAGGGTTGCCTCTACACTACAAAAAACCCTCAAAAAATGAATACTTAAAAATAATTGAAAAAATTACCAATAAATTAGAGGGCTGGAAAGGAAGTTTATTAAGTAAAGCTGGTAGGTTAGTTCTCATGAATTCGGTCTTGACCTCAATGCCCATATATTACTTTAATGTTTTCAAATTCCCTAAATGGGTAATAAGTGAAATAGATAAAATAAGAAAACAATTTTTGTGGAAGGGAAATAATAAAACAGGGTATAATTTGGTTGATTGGAACATAGTTTGCCAATCAAAAGAAAAAGGGGGATTAGGGGTTTTAAATTTACAAATTTTTAATAAAGTTCTACTGACAAAATGGCTGTGGCTATACTTTAACTCAGAAGGGAAATTAGATTGGTTTAAATTATTAGAAAATCCTCTTGATCCAGAAATAAACCAAACAAACAAACACAAAAATTCTTACTTCTGGAATGATGTATTACAAAATTATGATTTCTTTAATCAAAGCCTAAATGTCATTATAGGAAACGGTACCAGTGCAAATTTCTGGAAATCAAAATGGTGTGAAAAACCCTTAATATTCAAATTTAAAGAACTATATTCATTTTCAGAAAATAAATATGGGACAATACATTATTTCTACAATGCTATGCAAGAAAATAATCTTTATACAAGTTTAGGTTTGCATATACCTCTATCATTAGTAGCACAGTCACAACTTGATGAATTACAAATAATTTGCAACTCAATCAACCTCACTCCATCTCAGAAGGATGTGTTCAAATGGTCCTGGACAGAAAATGGAAAATATTCATGTAAAAATGCATATAAAATATTATCCAATGGAGTATATATTAAATCAAAATTCTTTTCAATTTGGAAAATCAATATCGAATTAAAAATTAAGTTATTTTTATGGCTGATCTATCTAAATAAATTACTAACCTTGGATAATCTTCAGAAGAAGGGATGGTCTCTTACTAATAGATGTGTCCTATGCCTACAATCAGAAGAAACTACAAATCACTTAACAAGCCAGTGCAATTTTGTGAGGAAAATTTGGGACAAATTACATGGAATTTTAGGGATAAAAATGAATAATTTAAAAAACTCACTGAGTATACTAATAGATAGATCTGACTCAAAAGAGTATAAAATACTAATTGCAATATTTCTATACAAAATTTGGCTAGAAAGATGCAATAGAACATTTACAAATAACAAATTATCTGACTGGCAAATAATAGACCATATAATTTATGAATACAAATTAAATACATTAGTAAATAATGGTGAGAATTACAAAAATATATATAATGAAATATACACCAATAGAAATAAAAGATCAAATGCCCAAAACCCCCAAGATCCAATATCAACCTCAGATTCAAATACAGATTACTCAATTACAGAACCATACTCAGATGAAAATCAACTAAACCAATCTCAAACTCTAGAAATAAACTACACTAATCATTTAAATAATGCAGAAAGTATGGAGCAAGAAGGATTTACAGTTGCAGAGGGAATTTGGTGGTTTAACGATGACATGGCTGATGAAGAAAGAAGAGCAGAACAAATTAATCGATCAAACAGCACGCAAGAACGTACCTTTACAATTAGAAGAACTGTTGAAGAACTGGAGAGCCTAATAGGAATCTCCATGCCAGAAGATCAAACCCAAATAGCCCCAAATCCTGATGAAAACGAACGGCGATTCTCGATAAATGAGTTCAATTTAGAAGAGCTAGGGTTCAGTGAAGGATAACTGAGTTGAGTGAGAAGAGGTGGACGAGTTGGAGAAGAATAGAGCTTTAAAGCTCGGTTCTACGAGAAGAGCTCCGCACATACAGAAACAGAACAACCAGCATCAACATGTGCGAAGCTCCCCATGCAGAACAAAGCTCAATTGAGCTGGTGAAACAAGGTGGACTGAGATAGAGTGTGAAGATGTGGCCTGAGCTGGTGTGAGCAAGAATGCTCAATAAGGGGGGTCTAAATAAGGGACGAGCTCACCTGCACGAGTTCACGAGAGGCTTGGCATCAAATGTCACGGGCGCTCAGCCGAGCTCAGAAGGCGATAATGGCGAGGAGGAAGTCAGCGAAGCCATTGGTGAGAGCAACGGTACCGAAGAGTAAAGAACAGGGAAATGGGAAACTGCAAAAACCGGGATTCAAGATCCAAATCATTGAGGGAAAGCAAAGACAGATTCATCCAAACTGGGAAAACATTTCCAGTTTCTAAGTTCTTAAGTAATGTTAATGTAGTTTTTATTTTATGTAGTTTTATTTCAGTTCTAGGGTGATCTAAACATACTCATTAAGAAGGTGATTAGTACTTTCTAAATGAGTAGTTAGTTAACACCAAAACTTTGTAAAATTCAATTTTTATAAAGCAATAGAAGTAGGATCCAAGAGCCTACTCTATTTTTCTCACAAAAAAAAATTTGAAGTTCAAAGATTTTTTAGTGATTTATAAATTAAGCCTATTATGTGTTTGATGAAATGCCTTTTCAATTTTTTGACAGGAAATAAATATACATGGGAAAGAAATATGAATAAGAATGCATTAGGAAATTTGTTGAAGAAATTTAGATCATGATTAGATTCATTCCAAATCCGAGGTAGAAATTTGAACTTTGCGGGACAATTTGTTTTTTAAAATTTGAAATCAATAATTTAATTTATGTATTTTTCTGCTTAGGAAGAAAATAGGAGGAGAATGCCTTTGATGTTAGACAATCGCCACGGCCAATTGATGTTTTTCGCACATTCAAGGAGCCTTTTTCAAGGTCATTATATATTGTAAATTTATCAATCCGTTACTAAATATCTAATTTATATATATTCCTTATTTAATTTTTTTTTTTTTTTTTAGAAATGATTTCCTCAATACCAATATATTTTTCCTACTTTTTTGTCTGAAACTGAACATATTGTTCAAAACTGTCACGATTGTGCGAACATGATCGAATTGAATATTTTCACCGAAAGCCACTTTGAGCAATGCTTCTCTTCATGAAATTGTAAGGTCTTAAACTAAAATTATTTTCATCAATTAACTGTATGGTTTGATTCCAGTTCTGAAAAAAACTAAACCAAATTTTTACCAATATTCGATTTTGGTTTCAGCCGAATATTAGGAGGAGACAGATCAAGCATTGGATAGAATAGTCGATTCACGACTTCCATGGCTGAGTGGGACGGAATTGCTGCTCAACGAGGCCCAGCAAAAGAAACGTTTTCTCTCTACAGGAATTTAAGGGTAACAATGTAATATCATCCAACCAAATATATACTCTAATTTCATGAAATAGATCAGCTGTATTAACTTAAGGATTGATGCACTTTTAGGACGTGGATTGCGTGAAGGTCAACTGGCTGAAATTTCTGGCCCTTCTTCTTCTGGTAAAACCAAAGTAAGATTTCCTCATTAATAAATAATCCTTGCTTTCCTAAACTGAAAACCATAATTGATGATGGGTATTTTGGCAATTACAGGTATGTTTACATTAAGCTACTAATATTGTAGACAAACAACATGGATCCATTTTATATTTGGATACATGCAATTCATTCTCACCAATAGGTAATTTTCGATTTTCTAAGCAATACCCCCCCTCTCCATTCAAAGAGGTAATTTATTTAAAATTACATTTATGCCCTTCTTATCTGTACAAATTTAAATTGAAAGATCGAAGTGACTGGTATGCAATTTGTTAATTCAATTATAACTACTCATGGAAATCTTGATTTATTTTTTTCATATATAGCTTTTTTCAATTTAAGAATTAGGCCAGATCATAGGGTACTTCTCCGAATCTTGTAATGCATCAAACAACTTCAAGTAAATAATGAAAATAGAAAATAATGTAAATTTTCATTTATTAACTTAAACTTTATCTTATGCTAACTGTACTTGTTTTCAATTCTGGAGATGGTGCAATTCATGTGGAAAAATTCCTTTTTTTAAGGGAATTTACAAAAAGAAACCCTGAATTATATCTAAATATCAAAAATACCCCTAGCATTTTTATTTTCTATATATCTTTAAAATCTTGTATTTCTATTTATACCCTCTTTCCCCTTCTTTTCATTTAGGCATGCTATTAAATAAATCTGCTTATTTTTAAACAGCGAGGGATATAAAAGAGAAGTTATGTTACTTGTGAGTATTTCAATTTTATTCGGTATTTACGATTTTCCCCCTGATATTTATTTGATTACCAGCTCAAATATGAACTAGGATTCGAAACCACCGATATTGTCAGAAGTTACACGGTAAACCCTAATTCCCTTTTCTTATTAAATATTTATAAGATTAATTGAAATATATGGCATTTATTATTTTTGTGCTTACTTAATTTAAGATGCCAAATGGAACAGTACTAGAAGTTGGTACCTAGCAATTTTTTCTTTTAAACCATTTATCTATTTGTCTAATATCGTTTTTAAGCACTCATGTGCTAACAACAAAGTTGGCGATGGATGTTTGGTAGGAGATCAACAAAATGAGGTGCGAAATATTTGAAATTATTCCATAACAAGGTAAGCTAATTAAACCATTTGATGTGTAATTATCGCTATTTATAGTCCAACTTATATGTTATATATCTCTGGTTCATATTAATTAAAACTTAATTGTATAAATTGTTCGTATGTTTATTTTCTTCTTATGATTTGAACTGATTTTCAGATCCTCGCCATGATAGAAAAATTGTTAGTTGACATTATATGGTACTTGCATATTACCCTATTTATTTATGACCAACATATTTGTATCTATAATGTTTTTAAAATTATTTTTCCGTCAATGAGTAAAAATGGTGTTTTGGGATATTTGAAAAAGTTTGGGTATAAATGAAAAAGTTACTAATGAAGAGGTTATTAGGTATTAAAGAAAATTTTGAAGAAAGAAGTTTTTTGAGATTTTTGGAATTATCTTTATATATGCAAATTTACAAGATATATGTATTTTTTTGAGAGTTTTGTGGGTATGTGTGCAAATTTACAACATATAGATATATGCTGGGTATATATGTAAATATGTGGCAGCAAGAAAAGTAAAAGAATTAAAAATAAATTCTGAAATTGTGGAGGTTTTTGTGAAAAATTGTTCAAGAAGATGAATAGGATAAAAATGTATGTAAATTTGCAAGATTAGCGAATATAGTCATAATTCTCATTATGTTGAGGTAGAAAAATTGAGGTCATAATTCTGAAGATGAATAATGAGATCATAATTCTCATTATTCTCTAATGAAAATCTCCACAATTAAGGTAGAAAAATTGAGGTCATAATTCTCATTATTCTAGATTCGCTAATCAAAATCAGAATTCAGTCAGAGTTCAAAATCAGAGTTACGTGATTGACACATTCAAAATCTCATAATCTCAATTAATTATGTTGGTACCAACTATAGTATGAATAAGACTTCTATTTTTTTTTATTGTTGAATTTCGATATGAATAATTGATTATAATTATTGTACACTAATGAAATAAAATGGAATACTCACTCTTCCATTCTTCTATTATTCTACCTATCGTCGAACAATCCTAACAGCAAAGTAAATCGGTGTTTTTTTTGTTCTTATGCCTCTTAGGAAGAAGAATTTACGAAATGCACCCTTTTTTTTAATGTTTTCCCTTTAGTTAGTTTTACAGGTGAAAAATAATATAATATATCAAAAGAATACATGAATATCTCGAAAGGCTTAAATGTTAAGTTCTTTTGAAAGGTTTAAATCCAATACAATAACTGAACAACAACTATTTCGATAAAAAGGTAAAGCACTAATTTTCCTAGCAACAACGTAATTAAATTTTGGTGCATTAATAACTTACCATCCGACCGATTCAATTATGATACGGTTAATATAAAACTTTAAGCACTATTTTTCTAGTAATGTGCGTTGCCGAACATAGCTAATTTTCTTTGTATGCTTGATGTTTAACTCCATTGTGATTTGGACACGCTTCCGCCCCAGAAAAAAAATCAATAATTCTATGATGTATATGCGAACTAATAATTATTTTATGTATGTGTTTTCAAATACCAAGTTAAAAAAATATGTATCGTACTGAGTGACATCGATTTAAAAACATGTAAGGTATTGCTATTGTATATCCGTAGGAACCTGGACCAGAAATGGCGCGATATGTTAGAGAAAAATATTAAACCTCAAAATTAATTATTTACGAGGAATAGGAATAAGACATTATTAAACCATTTTATCAGTTTGTGAATTGCTAATGAAGAGTTACAAACATGTTATCACTGTAATTACTCCATTTATGATTTTATATTGACCTATTCATATTTGAAACGTTACATAGTATTGGCAATATTATCAGTAACCTACTACCAATTAAGACATGCCATTAATAAATAACATTGTACCTGTGCTGTAATGTATGGCTATAAATATAGCATATTGACATTGAGAGAAGATAGTGATATAAGAATACATACACAGAGACAGAAAAGAGAGATGGATACACAGAGATAAATATGCAACACCAAATACCTAGTACACTTATACCTTATTACATGCGCTCTATACAATCCCAATATATATCTCAATATACTATTTTATATAAAAGATATAATATTTTGAGTTCGGTATTGAAGAAGGCTACCATCCGTTGTTCTCATGAACTTACCCTAAAAACGATATTCTCGAATTATCTTAGAGCATTTTCAACAGTCTGCACGTACGGACAGAATAATGCCTATTGACTGCATTCATGCGATTCAGGTAAATGATTTCAATTTTAGTATTATAATTTTATTTATATTGATTGTGTAAGTACTATTCATAATAAATATTATAATTTAATATATTTTATTTTTTGTCAATATCCGAATATACCGTTTTACTATATTTTGTTCCAACACGATATGGAGTTACCATGCCTACACATGATTGTGATGTGCTTTTTCTATAACAACATACCAAAAAAAATACAAAATAGAAAAAGATTAGATAAGACAATACATTTTGACGTGGTATCTCCCGAAGGAACTAATCCACGGCCTGAACACCTCTCGGTGGAGATGGCCAGGTCGGCAGCCTGGCAACTTCATTATTTTTTTATTTTTATTTTTGTTTCCTTCCATTTTGGTGGAGAAACCCTTACAAGATTATTGTTTTTGTCTTTATTATTACAATTAGGGAAATTTTCAAAAAACCCCCTAACTTTTTTTGAAATTTTAAAAAAACCCCTATATTTTTGGATATTCCAAAAAACCCCCTAAATCAAAGTTTCATTTTCAAAAAATCCCCTATTGGGGTTAGAATTAACATTTCATGGTGTTAACTTTTTTTTGGACAAAAATACCCCTTTGTAAGTATTTTTTTTTATAAATTTTAAATATCTTCATAGATATTTTTTTAAATATACTAATTAAAAAATGTTATTTTATATTTTATATTCTATATTAATTCTAAAAATATAAATATTTTCATTATATACTTATTACAAAAAATTAAAATATAATATTTATATAATTATAATATTTTCTTTATTATATATTTTTTCATGAAAAACTAACATTAAATTAAAAATAAGAGAGAAGCTAAACTACTCAAGTGAGTATTTGAGGTATTGGACTTAAGATTTTTAGCCATTGAATTTGCATCAAGATTAATATCTTGAAAATATATCCAAGGGAGTTATATTGTTTGATGTTAGTTTACCAAAAAATCAACAATGTAAAAAAAATTACACGTCATGAAAATATTTTGGCAGAAAAATATTTTTTCCGAAAGCATGAAAATATCTGGGTAGAAAAATTATATAAGTAATAAACATTAAAAAAAATTATGCACATAATATATAGTGACATAAATATATTAGTAGTAACAGTAAAAAAAATTAAAACTATATTCTTATATTGTATACTTGATGAAAATATTATTTTTCTGCAAAGATTTCGCAAGATACATAATATACCACCGTTATTTTTATTGTTGGATGTTAGTTTTCATTAATTTAAATAAAATAAATAAAATAATTTATTTTTATAAATATAGCTTAGTTTTTTATTTTTTTTAATTAGTATAATTTAAAAATATTTATGTAGATTAAATATGAAATAAAAAAATACTTTAGTAAAATTAAAGAAGAAATTGAAAGGGGTATTTTTGTCCAAATTTTTTTTCAACATCCTCAAATGTTATCTTTAATCCCAATAGGGGTTTTTTTGAAAAAGAAACTTTGATTTGGGGGGTTTTTTGGAATATCAAAAAAGATAGGGGGTTTTCTAAAATTTCAGAAAAAATTAGGGGGTTTTTTGAAAATTTCCCTTACAATTAATAGCTCTCTAAAAAAAAAAAAAACGAGTAAATGGAGAAGGCTCGGTAGTCCTCCATCCATTGGTGCCAACGGGACTCGAACCCACAATCTCTCACAACATAAGGTTTCTTGTGTCTCACACCCAACCACTGGGCCACAAGCCCATTGGCTTTTTTAAAAATGGAGAAGGCTCGGTAGTCCTCCATCCATTGGTGCCAACGGGACTCGAACCCACAACCTTTCACAACATAAGGTTTCTTATACATCTTATTCATTCTTTCTTTTGTCTCGCTATCAAAGGCAAAAAAAAAGGTATTATATGATAAATATTTGATCTCTTGTGGCGAAATTACTTTCTGCGTGGACAAATTATTCAATGCCGAACATTTATTTATTCAATGCGTATATGCTAAAAAAATCTGGAAAAACTGGAAAATAACACGTTACCGCACCCAAAACATCATGCCTCCGAACGATAACCAATTCATAATACATTTTTGGAGAAATAACAGAATTAGTCTCGACGAGAATCAAAGAAAGGAGTGGGACACCATTGTTATAGCAACTACGTGGACGATTTGGCTGGAAAGAAATGGACGCATATTTCGAGGAAATTCCAAGACAACAACACAGAGTGCTACGAAAGCAATGGAAACATCACTATTATGGTCTAAGCATTGTTAAAGACAAAGTGCTACAAACGCATATTGTTAGCACAACATGTATCAATCCGCAATACTGGAAAATTATCTTCTTATTATTGATTAGCAAATGAATGTAATAGGATTTATTTAATTTTCGTAAACACTAGGGTATCGTTAAAGACAAGTGACCACTTGTTTGGTACCATTCAAAAAAAAAATATGCATTCTAACCTTGGTTAGAAAAGATAATATTACTACTACATGTCCGTAATAACCCAGGCCTGGAAACATAAGCTAGCATTTATAAACCTGATTGTGAAAAAACGAACAAAAAGAATACAAGATTAGACAAGACATTCAATTTTTAACGTGGTATCTCCCGAAGGAACTAATCCACGGCCTGAACACCTCTCAGGAGATGGCCAGGTCGGCAACCTGGCAACTTTACTATTCCTTTTTTTCTTCCTTATATTTTGGTGGAGAAACCATTACAAGATTATTGTCCTTGTACATCTCATTCATTATTTTGTTTGTTTCAATATTAAAGGGGAATATGAGAAATTATAACTGAAATTTAAATTACTTCCGTCTTCTCAGATTTGTGGGATACGGGAATAGCTCTGCCAAAAGAAAAGCAAACTTGTTAGTACTTTAATGAATTATAACTAAAATTAAGTGAATATTGTAGTTTTATGACTAGCTAAATTGTCTACAAAGGTACACGCAAGTTGTTCGACGAAATTCTCATTAGAGAAAAATAGTCGAGTACAGTACTATTTTAGCAAGAATCTAAGTACTGCATGCATTCATATAAGCATCGGTGATTGAAATTAATTAACTAACAAAAAACAAGAATGAATTTTAGTTAATACCTGGTTAAGAAGGTGTTATAATCAAGCGATGCAGTGGCTTTCATTTTTTTTATTACATTATATTACTGAAGAATAAGTTCATATAAAGGCATACAACACTACAAATAGTACCCTCGGGAAATATAACTGCAAGCACAATAGATAAAATGATTTAGTTAGATTAATTGACTAATTAAGAAAATAATCATGCCCATTAATTAATTGCTAATAGACTCAAACATTTTCACATTATTTTTGAGATGATGAAAATTACACAAGAATTTCGAAAAAAGCAAAAATACCTCTAAAATTTTCAAATGTTTATTTTAACTAGTTTCAACATGAATATATACATAGAACTTTTTTTAAAATATGGTGAGGTCGATATATGTGGTAATATTCAAGAATAGAAATAAACATAAATGTTGATTTAGAAATGTTACCTTGTGTTGTCATGAAGCGGCAAAGCAAATCTTCCATTAATTAACTAATATTTACTGATTTGATGTTTGTTATATTGTTGCCCTGGCTTTTCAACTCGTCACTGCAGCCATCGATAGAGAGTGATTCTAGCGATGGTGGGAGTCCATTTTCTGGCAAAGACCGGATACTTCGACATTCGGAGGTTTTAAGAGTTTCGAAAGATGAAAGATTACACAATTGATTAGGCAATGATTTGAGATTCTCACGGTTATAAAATTCTAGTTTTTCAAGTGAGGTGAGGATTCAAAGTGCTTTCTCTTGCTAGCAGTTGGACCTGACAAGATTTTAGTATGACTCGAAATAAGCTTCTCGACTAATGTGGCAGACTCATCCATGTTCGAATCCTCCGACCTAGTTACGGAGTTAAAAGCTACAAATTTGGGGCATTCTGTAATATCCAAGTGCTCGAGTTGTGTGGGGATCAGTAAGCCTTCTAATGACACCAAGTTTTGACAATTAATAATTAAAAGTCTCTTCAGAGCTGAACAGGGTGAGAGGTTCAAAGAGGTCAAATTTGGACTACTGGATATTTCCAGATGGGATAGAGAGGTCAATGGTGTAAGCAATGAAGATATTATATTGTTCGGCACATTGTTAAGCCACAATTCTCTCACACCTGGTGGAAGGAAGCCACATTCATTGTTAAGCCACAATTCATCAAAATTAGTAATAGATGATAAGAGGTTTGAACCGCTTAAATGTAACTCCTCAATCGAGGTAAGTGCTCCCAGCCCTTTGTTACATGCAAAAATGAGATCCGAGCAACCGTAAAACTGTAATTTTTTCAGAGTAGATTTAAAAAAACAAGGAATTTGCAACAATCCTTGATTATTAATTGGGTCTGTCGAGGAGGATACCGAATTAGTGAAGCAAGATGTGGTAACGGAAGCTACTTTCAAGGTTGTTATTTTCCGACAAGTAATTATTTTCAATTCATAAAGGTTTGTCAGATTCATTAATAGAGTAGATAGTTGTTTTCCTGTAATATCGCATAAGTAGATATCTAGGTGTTCCAGCGACCGTGGCAAAAAGCTATTCTCGGCACTTAGCTCATTTGGTTCAAACAATAAAAAAAGCTCGGGACAGTTTCTAATAGATAACCTTTTTAAATTTATAAGCCCACGCAATCTTTCCCATGACACATATCTAAGCTTCTCACAATCACTTATTGTAAGATCATGCAGATGGGGAAACCAATTTTTGGTCTTATCACTAAAAGAAGCAAATTCAAAATAAAGGAACTCTGTTAATTCAGGGCATTTTACAATTGTTAGTTTTTTCAAGCAAGGAAATGCCTTCCATTGGTTGGTCCCTCTCCACTTCTCCAACTTGGGCATATCGTATACCTCCATCTCTTCTAAACCTCGAAATCCCATGTCTGCACCAATGCCATAGAATGGTACGTTGATTTCTTTGACAGCAAACATATTTTGTAATATCAATTTCGTGAGAGATAATAAATGTCCAAGAGGAGGAAGTATCTCCCATTCTTCGCAATCCCCTAAATAAAGCGATACTAAATGGTCCAAAGAATTTTCATTGACCAACCATGTGGGAGATGTCGCACCACTATACCCATTCATATGAAGTCGTTCGACATTATAGTTTGGCCTGAGTCCTTCCAGGACATCTGCATCCATAGTTGGTTCAGATTCACCATTCTCTCTATTCCAAGACAAATACAAACTATTGAGGAATGACTTCTCTTCAAGTCTTGCCCCAATCGCCTCCTCCTTGCTTTCTACATTCTCTAAGTTGAATATCTTCAATAAACCTCTTAGATTTATTAACAATCCTAGTTGTGCTATCTCAAATCCGCTTTCTTTCTTAACATGAAACTCACGTAATCCAGAAAGAGCTGTTAGTTTTCCAACCCACGGTATTTTACTATGGAACATTGGATCGCGAATCAGCAACCGTAAAAAGTGGTCTATTTCTTCCTTAAACCTTCCTCGAATATACTCATTGCTTATATCTATTACTTCTAGATGATAGAGCTTACTTAGATTATTATGAAAATATTTTTGGATATCATTTCGGTTCCATGGACATCGATAAAGTTGTAAGTAACGAAGATGGATAAATTCCGAAAAATTACATGTTAGAGGATCAACATCGTCGGACATTGTATATATCACTAGTACTCTCAATCCGTTCAATCTCCGGAGAAAATCCTTTAGAGCAGCAGCAAAATTTGAATTATACCTTCCAATTATAATTAAAGTACTCAGATTTTGAACTTCAATATGTTTTTTAATATCTACTATATATTTCTCGAAATTTCCACAAGGTATAATTGAATTATGCGATACCGAGGTTTGATAAGTTTCGGTGATGATTGATAAATGACGAATAGTATTGGGAATACCTCTGGTTAAATATCTTGAGTTATCTATTTTATAGCAATCGTGTTGTGATACGTTTTGTGCTAAATCATGCATTAGATCATGGATAACATAATGAGTGCTTGAAAAAGTATTTTTAACTTCTTCGAAGAAACTTGAATTTACTAAACCATCGAAATACATATTTCCTATATCCTCGACTGCCATTACGTTACTGTTATTCAGTAAAACAAAACCTTGAGCAATCCAGATATTAACCAACTCCTCCCTGTAGTAATGGAAACCCTTATGAAATAAAGAACAAAATGAAAAACACCTTTGTAGGTGAAAAGGTAGATATTCGTAACTCAATCTCAATGCTGGCATGATATCATCAGGCTCAATTTGAGATTTCCATTCTTCGTTATCCCTTACATTCTTCCAATAAATAATATTCGAATTTCTTTTTAACATTGCACCTACAGTTTTTGCCGCTAAAGGATAATTTGAAAGTTTATTACAAATTTGTTTCCCAATTCTCTGTGAAATATTATAATTTTCATATTTCTCATCACTAAATGCATGTGATTTAAATAATTTCCAAAAATCATCTTCTTTCAAACCACCCAATTTAATCATATTTTTCTCACTGGTTAATTTTGCTACTGATAATTTTCTAGTTGTTAACAAAACAACGTTACCATTTTCCCCCCTGATTCCAATAGAGAGAGGAGGCTCTCCAACTTGCTTTTATCAGTGTCCTCCCACACATCATCTAATACAAGTAGAAATTTTTTCGAACTTAAGAAATTTTTAAGAATTTCCAAATGTTTATTTAAGTTTCTCTCTTGTTTATACTCCTCTCCAGGGATGAACTCTAGCAACTCACGAATAAGCCTACCTTCATCGTAATCGATGGACACGTGAATCCACATTGTTAGTTCAAAATATTCTTTTATTTTTGAGTCGTTAAACACGAGTCGAGCGAGAGTCGTCTTACCAACACCTCCATTCCCTATTATGGGTAATACAGAGAGATTGATATTGGCAAAATGTGTCCCTATCAATTGACCTATTATAAATTCTTTCTCTTCATCTCTACCAAAGACCCTCGATTCCATTAAATGTGAGGATTTTAACGGGCTTAGCATACTAGTGTTTACGTTTGCCTTAACAGTTTGATCTTGTTTCTGTAGATTAAGTATTTTATAGAGCTTTTTTCCAACTTCGTTTAAATTTTCAACTACAATGTGTATCCTACGGGACAAATCGTCCTTTTGAAACTTAGTTCGTTTATTCCTAACTAAAGCATGATCTCCATCAATTTTTCTTTTAGAACCCTGAATTTGGGCATCCTCATTTCTATAGATAGGAATATAACTTTTCAACGTAGAGAACTTACAAACCAAATCTTGAGATGGAGATGAAGAGGCACCGATTGAACGATTTTCTATCTCGTACTCGATGTGATAGTACTGCATCTCATCGAGCAAGTCTTCAGCTTGATATACAAGATACTGAACACATTGGATATATTTTACCAGGTCATTATTTTGGATCCCTTTCTTGATCTGCCCAAAACCAAGACCAATTTTGATGTATTCGAGGTTATCCTCAAGGAGTTTGTATTCCTCGTTCAAACCCATATCGGATGCCCATTTTTCGAGCACGCGAGTAAGATATTTATCAAAGAGAACTTGGATGAACCCGCCTGCAATGCCAATAGCAGTCCCCAGATCCATCTTATATGTATGGCTCAAGAAAATAACTAAAATTGTGACAAGAAAGGCGAACTAAAGGAGACGAATCAGATGGATAATAGAGTTTGAGAAATTATAAATGTGATAACATAAGCAAATGCATTCACGAGATGGTAAGGATCATGATGAATCGAAGTAAAGATTGGTTGAAGTTTAAATAGAAAGAACGGAATTTCAAAGAGAAGAAGAGAAAAAAGAAAAGGGATTTGTTTTGTGTGAAAGATGAAGAGGAACGCACGAGTGAACAAAGAAAGCAAGAACTATAAGCACAGCCCGCTATTTGTTCCTCAAATCCATATTAATATACTGCTCAAGAAAGATATTAAAATTGAGACAAATAAGGATTAGATGAAGTTTATAGATAAAAGAAGATTTTATTTTTTGTGAAAGATAAACTGAAACAGGAACAGACAGCGGACATAAAGAAAGCAAAATTTAGTTGTTGAAAGTTTAGAAAACTGAAGCCGGCGTGGTTTATTTTCTTACACAGCGATGCTATTTATGTACAATATCTGGGGCAAAATTGTAATTGTAACTTTGGTTATAAAATATGCTTAGTAGAGAAATATAAAATAATATTATGTTTGTGCATTTTTTTGTAATTGCAATTGTCTTTTTGTAGTTTGCACAGAGAATCATGGTAGTTGCAATGTTGAAAAATGAATGCAAGATTATAATTGAGTGAATAGAGTTAAATCATCCGGTTTTTGATGGAGAAATATGAGAAATACCGTTGCATGTATGGCAGGTTTTGCGGATGCAGTCAAATTTATCACCATCGCTCTATTTAATTCTGAGATGTATCATGTATTCAAAAGTCATGAGAAAGATTTACTTACCGGAAGCTTCTATCTACATCTTCTTTGAAAAAGAATATTTTCGGTTCTAGCAAATTTATTTAATATCTACATTTTATTTCTCCATTTCATTAATTGTTGGTCTCTCCGTTATTTCTTTTTTTTCTCCCTATTTCTTTTTTTGATAGGTCAGCAATGCTTGACCTTAGATTTTCATATATAACATAATGGAATATTTACACTGGATTACATGAAAAAATAAAAATAAAAAGAAAAGTAATGAAAATTCTTTCCTACCCCGTTATGCCACTGACCCTGGTTCGTTTAGTTCTTGTATTTGTACCACGTATCTACTGTCTCGATCGATCTTGCGGCTATGTGATCTGGTTGCGTCGTCTTATTCTGAAAGATTTGTTTATTTCTTTCTTTCCAGATCTCCCATGTTGTTGCAAGGAATAGCGTTTTCCATTTGTGCTTATCGTCCTTAGTCATTGTTGCCGGACCCTTGTCCCATACTTGTTTAAGGTCTGTCGTGGTCGTTATTACTCTCGGTGTTTGAGTTGTCCTCTCTATGAGCCACCAAGTCGCTTGGGTATAAGAGCAATTAAGTAACAAGTGATCTCTTGTTTCCGCCATCCTCTTGCATAGTACACATGTCGGTGTGTTCGGCCATCCATTTTTGCTAAGAATGTCCGCGGTCTTAATTCTGTCATGAAACGCTAGCCATAAAAATATCCTAGCTTTTAGTGGTGCCCTCGTATTCCATAGCTCTTTTTGCCACCAACATTTGATTCCCGGGTTTCTTTGAAATAGGTATGCCGATTTTGCACTATATACCTCTGACGCCTCCCATCTCCAAGAGATTGTGTTTGATATTGGGTTATGTGAGGTAGACATAGTGTAATTGGGCAGAATTCGCTTGAGATCTTTTGTCAAGGTTGAAAGCATTAATTCCGGCATGTCTGTTAGGGATGCGGCGTCCTCAAGGCCATACAATAGGCGCATGTATTTAGTCCAAAGATTGGACGGTTCGTTGTCCAGTTTCCACAAGAATTTTTGTAATAGTGCATCATTCATTGTTTGTAGGTGTAGTATACCCATACCTCCGTTCATCTTCGGCAAGCACACGGTTTCCCAATTTATTAGACTTTTGCCGGATTTGTATCGATCTCCTCCCGTCCATAGAAACGTTCTCACCAAACGATTTATTTGGTTAGTTACCCATTTTGGTAATTTTGCCGCTTGCATTAGGTATATTGGTATTGCGTTTAATGTTGCCTTGACAAGGGTTAGTCTTCCACCCGTCGATAGTAGCCTTCCTTTCCATGAGGCAATATGATTTTGGATTTTCGATAGCAGTGGAATGTATGAATCTTTGCGAGTCCTCTTGTAAGTCAGAGGGATACCCAGGTAGTTAATGGGAAAATCTTTCATTTGGAAGCCAACCAAATTTTTGACCGTGTCGTGTAGTTGAGTCGGGATGCATATTGGCGTGAAGCTACTCTTCTGTGCATTAATTTGTAACCCCGTTATTTCCGTAAACGCTTGTAGCGCATAAATGATAGTCTTGATATTCTGTGGGGTTGCTTCTATGAATAAAATTGTGTCATCCGCATATTGTATTAGTGGAGAAGCTATCGGATATGTTGTTGTTAAGAGGGGCGCAATTGTCCTCATTATGTTTTGTAATATGTCCACCGCTAAATCGAATAGAAGGGGTGATAAGGGATCCCCTTGGCGTAGGCCCCTTTTATGATTGAAGAAAGGCGATAACTTCCCATTAAGCTTAATTGCAGAGGAGGATGAGGAGAGAATCATCTCGACCCATTGTATCCATTTCGTTGGGAATCCTTTGTGTTGTAGTAGTTTTAGAAGGAAGTTCCATGATACGTTATCGAACGCTTTTTGAAGATCGATATTAAGAATTATAGAAGGGATCTTTTTTTTGTGATGAAAGTTTAAAATCTCTTTTACACTAGCATATGAGTCCATGATCGACCTATTTTGAATAAAAGCCGTTTGGTGGTCATTCACCAATTTATCTAATTTTGGTTGTAATCTTGTTGCCAATAGTTTGGTTATGATCTTGATGGGAGTGGATATCACGCTTATCGGGCGGAAGTCCCCCATATTAATTGCCCCTTCAATTTTAGGAATTAAGGTTATTGATGCTCTATTTATTTCTTGGAGGTCTAGCCTATTCCCCTCGAAATCTCTTATAATGCTCATTATATCCACTCCCATTGTTTCCCACATTTGCTGTACATATTCTATTGGTAGGCCATCCGACCCCACCGATTTTCCCTTGCAAATTTCTTTGATTGTTCGTAGTACCTCTTCCTCCTGGAAGGGAGCCACCAGATCTTGTAGCTCGGTGATATTAGAATTTTGAGTAAGCAATAATGCGGCATCCCAATTACTCGTCAGATTGTTAGTTGTTCCTAATATATCTTTGTAATAATCGTGAAATGTTTGGAGTATTTGTGTATGATCGGTTATTTCTTGATCATTTAACAATATTTTGTTGACCATGTTTCTTTTTCTTTTTGCAGATGCAATTGCATGGAAATAAGGGGTGTTTCTATGTCCTAATTTTAACCATGTTACCGAAGATCTTTGCTGCCATTTAGTCTCTTCGAGGCACGTGATCTCATATGCCTTTTCTCGTAATTCTCTTCTCAATTTAGCTTCGTCCTGCCGTAATGGCCTATTCTCCTCCACTCGGTCTAATAGGTCGATGTACATTTTAGTGTCTTCTTTTATTTCTTTATTTCTATTTTGTTCCATTACGGCCCATTTGTGTAACTTCGCCCACGTTTTGTTAATTTTGTATTGAAAATTCGTAGCCGAATTGTTATGCAGGATTGTCAGCCCCCAATTATCCTTGAATAGTTGTTTTGCTACAGGGTTGCATTAACCAAGCCCTTTCAAAGCTCTTTATGGCTGGCTTATGGTTTGTATGAATTTTTTCAAATAAGATCGTTAGTGGTACATGGTCCGAGGTTAGAGCTGTTAGTGGAATTAATTTATGAATCACATTCGGCTGTCCCATGTTTATTGAGTAAAATGCTCTATCAAGCCTTGAGGAAGTTGGTATTTGTCTTTTGTTTGTGTAGGTAAACGATCTTCCTATTAGGTCAATTTCCCTTAGCTGTTTATCATTGATTAAATTGTTGAACCCCATTATATTTCCTCTCGGATGTCCCTCTCCCGTTGTTTCGTTCATATTCCTTATCTCATTAAAGTCACCTAGAATTAGCCATGGCAGATCATTCGGATTAAGGTTTTTGATTTCGTCGAAGAATTCATTTTTTCGAGAAAGTTCCGTCGGGCCATAGATATTTGAGAGTAGGAATTTGAATCCATTTGGTAACGACAGTATCGTGTTTAAAGAAAAAGATGTGATGAATGTGTCAATAAGAGTAAAGTCATTCGACCAAGATGTCATCATACCCCCTCTCGATCCGTTTGCAGTCTTGAATTTGACATTATTAAATTTATTTGTTGCCACCGATCTCATATTGAAGAAATTTGGTGCATTCCATTTGGTTTCTTGAAAGCAAATGATATTGCATTTAGATTGTCTTACGGTGTTCTTAATTAGCTTACATTTCTCTAAGTCCCCTAATCCCCTTACATTCCAACATAAAAGCGATAAATAGTTGTAGCAATTCATATTACAAAACGATAAATAGATTAGTCTTTCACAAAATGGCTAACTTAGCTCTTATATCTTCAACATTCTTCTAGATATAGTATTCCTCTTCGCTACCATAGTCTACTTTTTGGGAGGTATCGTCCTCGCCATGAGACTTCAGTTCTGGTTTTTTTGCTTGATAATCAGCATCAAGTTCAGAAATATTAGGTAAGTTCTGCACATCACTGTTTGCTTTGTTTAGACGTGATGGGGAGGATAGGGCATTTTGCTTACTGCCTTGACCCTTATTGCATAAAATTGGTTCTGATGTGGCTTTAAAGCCCCCATCTACCTTGTTTTTATTTTTTAAAGAGATGAGTTTATGCTGACTCAATTCATGGGCCTCTTGACCATTATCTGTCAAGCCCATTTCGTTTTTCTCAAGGCCCTCTTGACCATTTTCTATCAAGGCCACAAGGCCACAACTATTTCTTATTTTATTTATTGTTTCATGGCTCAGGCCCATTGGTTTGTTTGCTTCATCAATTAGTTGATTAAGTATATTATGTTTAGTAGTATTTTTTATGGGCTTGACATTATTTGATTTAATACTTTGGACTCTTGCTTTGTCTTTAACTGGGCTTATTTTATTTTTCGGTTTTTTAATCTGAGATCGCAATGTTGAAATTGTGAGTTTCTTCTTTTGTTTTTTGTATTTGAGTTGATTTTTAATGGAGAGGAGAGTTTGATTAAAAACATTGGGAACCATAAAGCTAGGTTGTCCTCTCCCCTTCATCAATGCACATCTCTTCGTTGAATTTAAATCTGTACCTTTTTTGGTGATTTCCGAGACTTGAATGACGCTCTTTCCTTGGTCCTCCCGTGACAGGTTCCTCGAGCCACGACCCTCGTCCTTTCCTTCATCCCCTTCAGTACGGGTTGCCGGGTTTGATTTGAAAGTGCTTGTCTGCTGATTTGGAAATCCCGGTGGGTGACTAGCTTGTGAACCCGGTTCATTTGCCTTGTCAGCCGTTAGCTGGAGCTGATTTTGTTTCGCCATTGCAGCAGCTTGAAGGACCGGTGTCGTGTCGAACTTCCCCGAATTCTCTCTCAGAGGTGATCGCGTTATTTGTTTCTTGGTTGTGTGACTCTGTGTTTGAGAACCAAAAACTAGTGGCGCCAAGTCATCCTTCTCTTTGGATGGGGGAGCTAGCTGCCATAATTTTAGCAGTGTCGGGTTGGGGAGGTTTTGTAACCTCTCAATTTGGTCATGAGCTATCAATTCGGCTTCCTTCCATGGGGCATTATTGATCGATTCTTCCGGAGGTGACCCTATCTTCATCGGCGAGTATCCCGATTTGGTGTTGGACTTGTATGATGGTTCTGGTGGCTCGTATGTTTGTAGTTTGAGGCTCTCGAACAGCGAATCGAAAAATAGGTCGTGTGGAGTGTCGTCGAGGGGTCTGAAGAAGAAGGCTTCCTCTTCGATTACATGATGAACTTTCAGGAAGACCTTACATTTGAATCCATCCAAGGAGGAGATGACGTATGGTGGCAGCTCCTTTGTCTCCGGCATCGTGATTATCACTCTTAGCCACTCTAGCGTTTTTAGTTTATTGATTGGCCCATGGTGGATTATCTCACCGATGTTCACACAAATATTATCCAATTCTCTTTCACTATAGGCTGTTAATGGCAAATCATAGAGATCTAATTCCATTTTAATTTTATAGTGAATGACCTGTGATCCTATCGCATTGCTCCATGGATAAGCGACTATCCCTTCTTTTTCGAGTTTGGAGGCTTCTTGTTGCAGAAAGTTGACCCTATCCTCCTCTTTTTTTAGGTTCAGGAGATATTTATCATTCCCCCAAAAGACGACTTCATATCCCCTTAGTTGTCTCACTACTGGCAGGAGGATTGAGAGGATCACCGTTACGTTATGGCCGTCAATCAGCCTAGCATCCAGCACAATCGCCGATTGAAGTTCCTTGAGTTCATGGGCGTGTTCTGGCGTGTTTCTTAGATACACCGTAGGTGGGGTTGCCGTCATTCTCGGGTGAGCGATGAGGGGTTTGTTCAATGGGTTAAAAAAGAGTCCTTTCTCGATATGGTCTAAACGCAGGTTGCAATATTTGCATAGGCGACCTGGTTTACGACAGTAACAGCAAGCGCGCGGCCTTCGACAATCTGCTGTTTCATGATCGTTTGCCGTGCACTTCAGACAGAGTCCAAACCAGGAGTGATGATGGGGGTTTGGGGGGTAGATGAGGGGGCCTAGGGGTGCTCGTGGAGCTTGATTGGTCAGCGTTATTTTGGGGCCTTGCGTTTGTTTGGAGAGGAGCACTACCTTGTGACTTGGTTTCGGTTGTTGGTGCCCGATGGAGGTGTTTGCTTGGTGCGAGTTGCCTCCCCCGTTCATTATCTGTCCTGCTCCTTGCTGGTGGTGTTGTGGACCGCCATTGCTATCCAGACATCTCCATTCCTGGCGGTGGTTCGCTCCCTGGTGCGCTCCAGCTTCGTCTGTCACGGGTTGCTTTCCGTGACGGTTACCCCAAGTCGCTCGGTTTGGTAGCTTGCCTTGCATATTTGTTACTCCCCTGTGTTGTTGTGGGTGTTTGTTTTGTTTACCGGTGAAGGAGGAGGGTTTATTGTAAGTATTGAACCTTTTGTAAGGGGTGTAGTAGTTATTGCAGGGTGACTTTGGGATTCGTTGAATGTTCCACCGCCAGGAATGTTCCACCAGCCATTACCTACATATCTTTTTCCCAATCGCCCTTTATGAGTAGTCCAATCGCCCTTTAATCCTTCTTCTCTCTCCATTTTCAACGTTTTCAATCATTTCTCCCTATTTCAATCATTTCTTTATGGAACAGAACTTATGCACCTCTCTCTCTGATCATCCTATGATAGAAGTTCATATGTCTTGTTTGTTTTACCCAAAGTGAGTTTCGCCTTAACTCAAATTGTATCATCATCCAAAAACATGTGAATTGTAAATAACTTTTTACCGAAATTGAGCATTCTTGATGATATTTATGATTAAACTGAAATGGTTCAAATCTATGCTGCGTAATAAATTTCCATTTTTCTTCATGTTAATCTTCGATTTAAATATTTGAAACTATTTGGATCCTACCCCTTCTTTAGTAGTTAAGTAGCACTGTGATTTTGAGACTAAACCAAACGAGTAATTAATATATATTATATATGGAAGGATTGTTCATGATTTATATAAATACACGATTCAATCTATTTTTTTAATTTACAAGTAGTGATATGTTTGATTGTGTGAAACAAAATTCAGAAACAAAAAAATAAGAATGACGCTATTGCAAGAACTAACATGACTTAATAAATAGCGATTTCAATTTTTTTTTACCAAATGATTATTATGTCACTATTAATGATGTGTGTGTATATATATATATATATATATATATATATACACACACACACACACACACGAGGGAGGCTAACCAGATATTTATTACATTTCTTAATTAGTTTATTATCTCCCATAAATGTATATTAGAATTGAGAAATATCAAAATAACATGTCTCATAATAATAAAAATAATAATAATAATAATTATTATTATAAGATGACGTTATTTTCAAATTCAAAGACTAAATAGTCATTTTTCGGAAGAAAATTTAAGATTATTGACATCAATAAAAAAAAATCAATGTTTTAAATTGCGATATAGCGGTCCATTGCGCTTGGACTATAATTTACACATGATGACCGATATTGCGCGATATTGCGGCAATATTGCGGCGCAATTTAGGTGTTTGTGGCATTGCGTTTTTTAAATATTTATTGCGATTTGCGCTATTGCGACGCAATTGCGCCGCAATTTAAATCATTGAAAAAATGCATGAATATTTGGTATAATTGGATCAAAAATCATTGATGAAAATCTATCGAGAATTATATTCTTCGTGCAGAAGAGAGATCTCACATTATTTGATATAATTAATCAATTGCATGAGGTAGAGATTAATACATTATTTAATTTATTGAAGGCTTTATCAGATGTAACAGATAACCAGTTGCAATTGATCTACCAACTTTACCAGCTTTGCTCAAATGTCCATTTAAATCCTCTAATTAAAGATAGAGTGTTGTGGCAAGGTACCTCAAAAGAAATTTATCAAACAAAACAATGTTATAAATCTCAATTTGAAGATCCATCTAGTCAAATCGAATATGAAAAATAAAATTACCTTATAGACTCAATGTATTTCTCTGGTTTTGTATCCAAAATAAAATCCTCACTGGACAACCTTCAAAAGAAGGGTCATAATCTGACGAGTCAATGTACTTTGTGCAAAGTGGATGAGGAAGCGGTAATCTGACGAGTCAATGTACTTTGGTCATAATCTGACGATTTTCTCTCTCGAACTTAATACGATAGTACTCCATCTCATTGAGCAAGTCTCCAGCTTGACATACAAGATACTGAACACGCAGGATATATTTTACTAGGTCATAATTTTGAATCCCTTTTTTGATCTGCCCAAAACCAAGACCAATTTTGATGTATTCGAGGTTATCTTCGAGGAGTTTGTATTCCTCATTCAAACCCACATCAGATGCCCATTTCTCAAACATGTGAGTAGGATATTTATCAAAGAGAACTTGGACGAACCCGCCTGCTATACCAATAGCTGTCCCCAAATCCATCTTATATGCATAGCTCAAGGAATTAAATTGGGGCAAGGAAGGAAAATTAAAGGAGACTGAATTAGAGTCCAAAAAATTATAATTTGGATAAGATGAGCAGATGTATTAGTGATAAGTTAACGATCATGATGATTCGAAGAAGAAAATGGATGTTTTTTTTTAGTAATAAGATTGGATAAAGTTTAAATAGAAAGAATTTTTTTTTCAAAGAGAACAAGAGCAGAAGGGATTTTATTCTTGGTGAAAGATGAATAAAATTTGATGAAGTTTAGTGTGCTGTCACAGTCTCAAGTATAGAAATATAACATAATTGTTATAAACATAATAATATGGATGTCATTGTAATTATATTAGGGTAATTACTATAGAATTAAATCCTTGTATTGTAATTTATCTCTTGACCTAACCTATACCCTCTACTATATAAAGAGGGTAATAGCCATTTGTATGGATTGATCCATTGAATAGAAAATTTCTCTCTCCTCTCTTTTCTTGTTTATGCTTTGTTTTATAATACGTTATCAGCACGAAGTTCTGACCAAATGAAAAATCAGGATTTCAATCACGGCGTATTCTACATATTTCTCCTTATTATGTAATCAAAGGTATGTATAACATGTTTCTGAAATTTTCTTTTAATTTGCAATAGTATTTATTTATATTATAAAATTAAATTGAACCCTCTTTTATGCTGTTATAACTTATACCATTAATCATACTGAAATATAATGGATTTCATATCCCGTGACTTTGTCTTGTTTAAATTATATTTCATTCTTCATCATGTACATCATGCTTTAGATCATTGTTATTCCATTGATTTATTTCGTGAAAATGTATTTTTTTATTTCACGACATACATACCAGCAGTATTGTATAGCCTAATAAATGTATATTAATCTAATTAATTCATGGCATTACATACCAGAAGTATGTCTTCTGCCTGGCATAAGATTAATGCCATAAGAGTGTATATTGCAACCGTAATTTTATTCATTGCAATTTAATTAATGTACAGTAACCTATATCATAATTATAATCTATATAATTGCAAAGTATTAACTTATATAGGTTAACTTCTTTATTCTTCATTTCAATGGACATGAAATTACTTGCTTAATGTATATTGAAAACTTCTTGTGCGTTGAGAATCATGTAATTAATTTCAATTCTGAGTGAATGCATATTGTTTTTCAGACATGAAAAGGATGGTTTTTTTTTTTCTACTTTTGAAACTTGTGTCAGAAGATATTGAAGATGTAAATAAATAAGAAGTTGAAAATGAATTATAAATCATGCAACCAGAAGTTGCAATGGAATTTTGATTGAAGCATTATAATTTGGATGTAAATTATAAATTTTGCATTTCCTTGCTTATACTTAGCAATGAATTGAATATACGAAATGATTGAATGAGTAAATATCATTGTACCCCATCAACATAAATCCTGGAGATTAATGGAGAATGAAAATTGGACATTAAATTCTGCCATCAAATTAAATGGATGGTCATATCAATGTTGAAACCGAAAATCCATGAAAAAAAAAAAAAAAAAAAAAAAAAAAAAAAATTATTTTTGAGGGTGAATGTTCTATTATTTTGAAATTATTCCTTCTACATAAATGCATGATATATGCATACATTATGATAGAGTAACTGATGAAAAATAAATAAATGAGAGAATATTTGATGGTACTTGAGGAGCAAGAAATGAGATTATTTTGGAATTACCATCATAAATGAAAGCAATTAGGAGCCCATGCCGTTTACTTGAGGCAAATCATGACATGAAAACAATGATAAGATCTCAATACAAAGAAATCTCTGATGTGCCCTCTCTTTATTTACATTGAATATTATTGTTTTTGAGGTAACACTGTTATATAACTAGAAGCTTTATGACTAGAAGATATTATTGGTTTTGCTCTACTACAATGATATGTAATACACAACCTCTTTTATAATGCGCGTATAACCAGAAGTTTGCAATTATAATATTTTTATGTGGAAGTTATTATTTAAGAAGAAGTTCTATTAATTTATATAACTAAATTGTGAATGGATCAGTATATATCCAAAAGTTATATAAAATTGTTATTTAATTTTAGAACTTGGACTATAACCAGAAGTTATTTAATTTTAGAATGTGGATTGTATGAAATAGTTCAGACCAGAAGTTTATTCCTTCAATAAAACTTATTAAGACCGGAATTGAATAAACTTTATTTTTTTAATATCGTTACAAAGACCAGAAGTTTATTGAGGAAATATGCATTTGAGTTTATTATCATAAATTTTATGAAATTTGTTTATACACCAGAAGTTGTATATTAACGCATCGAAAGTTGCTCGTTCAAATCATGCAACAAAACTTGCAAATATATTTTTATCTATTTTCTTTTAGTATATTTAATTTTGCGCACATTTATTTATTTATTTATTATGGCACATTTATTTTTATTCATGTATGCACCTGTCGTTGCAATTCCATTGAATGAAACACATATTATTTGAAATTTAATTTTATTGAAGCCTGAAGTTTCAATACAAAATTGCGAGATTTAAATTATAGGCTGCCTCCTTAAGATATTTGAAATCCGAACAAAAGTTTGGCAGAAAAAATAAATAATTGAAGATATGATTTTCTTAAAAAATGTGACTTGAAACGGTTGTACGAGTCGCACACAATATGATATGATTTTGTTTATCAAACCTCTCGAAGAGAAAAACAGAAAAAAGAAGAAGAAATGATTTTTTTTTATCTATCAATATAAAGTATATTTTGTGCCGAATTACTTAAAATTGCTTATTTAATTAATAAAGAGAAATATATATTAACTACAAAAGAGTATGTTAATGATTGACGACTCTAGAAGAGTCACTATTTTATTGCTCTAGAAGAGACGTTATTTATATTGCTCCGAAAGAGTCATCATGCTAATTGAAACACATTTGTTTATTTTTATGACATGCACTTCGTAAAATTGAAATCATGTTATTATGAACTAGAAGTTCACTATATAAAATAAAAGGCAATTTTATGATTTGAATTAATTACTTATACATAGAATATACATGTCATGGTCATGACTCGATTAAGACCAACTATTTATGTATTCCCCCATCTTTATTGTAACTTGTGAGTGACCGGAGCAAAAATCATTCACTGAATTTTGTAATGTGTATTAGATGTGTGGTAACACATGGACGAGTAAAAAAAAAAAAAAAAAAAAAGTATTGGTATATATATGGTTGATTTATTCTTGAAACTGTATATCTTGAATATTTATTTAGTTGAACCAGAAGTTCCGAACAAGAAGTTTAAATATGTAAATGTAAACTAGAAGTTCACATTCAAGAAATCAACAAAGTCGAATATGTTTGTTGAAAATATGAAATTTCCGAAGAAAAATTTACATAAACAACTAAGATGACGTTATTAAATAACCAAACAAGAGGGAAAATTTTCAAGATATAAGATATGATGTTAGTCCCGAAGAACATCATTAGATATTAATTAAAATATCAACAACTCGTGCCTAAATCAGGGGGGATAATGAAAACTGGAAAAGAAAAAAAAAAGAAATTATATGGATTGCATCGTCACTTCAGATCCTCGAACAAGTAAACCTGAACTAGGAGTTCATAAATTTGCATGAAATTGCAAATCAGTGATATGATGCACTTATCAATACAAGAATGATTAATAAATAAGAACTTTCCAGTGTAAGATGCTCATATTTTTAATATAATATTCTTGGATAATTTTATTAAGCCTGAAGCACGGTCGACCAATCGGTTTCAATATTAGAAATCCAAAGGAATAAGAAAGAGCATGACAAAAAGTTGGCATAACTGAAGTTGTTAATACTTCTAATAATATATATTCTTAAAAGGATAATGAAAGATTAATTAGTAGATTTGACATAAATAAATATATAACCTTTGAAAAGGTTCAGGTACCTGACAACAATGAAATTGTTGAAAATAATGAGATCTCAAAATTATGTATCTACTATAAGAAGATGGAACCGAAATGAAACTATAGTTACTAGAAAGTTGGCATGGGTGCGCTTTCAATTTATAATCAATCAATAAAACGAGGATCTGAAATTAAATCAATTGTGTAATGTTGACGTTTAAAACTATTGGCCATAACAGAAATGACATAAGAAAATTGATGGACCTGAAGTCCGAAAAACACCTTATATGGTGATACGAATTATAATTTTAATTTGTTTAAAGGTCTCTAAAGGACTAAAATTGTTTCTTGTATTCATTATATCAATTTATTCACATGACTCATTTTGCTACAATATTCATGAAAATCCCTGTAGGATTTATTAGTAAGCCTGAAGCATACAATTTAAACTCTCGAGAGATATATTATATTAAATTACAAAGATCTTTGCATGAATAGTAACTTGAGCCATATGATATAATCGATGTAATAAGCAAGAATATATATACCGGTATGAATGATCAAATCCGCAGATGCGTATTTACTATTTATTACAAATAAATAATATTTAATTAATAATTATTTGAACTCCCGAAGAGCTCTAAAAGATAAGTACTAAAAGAAGAAATTTGACGTGACAGATATCGAATGCAAATAATTTTTTTTCATGGATTACAAATATAATAAATATTTCCTGAAGAAAACTAAGATTTCAAAACAGCTAGTACAAAACATTGAACTTCTTAGTAATAAAATATTTGTATCCACGAGGGGGAGAAATAATACGCAATGCACTCTTTTTGTCCTTGATCATGATTTTGTCCCATTGGGTTTTCCTGACAAGGTTTTTAACGAGGCATCTTATGAAGCGTATGAAACATAATAACGTTGCAATTTTTTTCCTTCACTAGGATTTTTGTCCCATTGGGTTTTACCTAGTAAGGTTTTAACGAGGCAGATTTTTATGATATAAAATGTCCAAAGAGAAATTCCGTAATAATTTCTCCATTCATATTGAAAATGACTAAAACGGAAGGAAGCAAATTCAAGAAGAATTAAATGCACTTGAAAAACGTGAAGATTTTGGACCTGTAGTCCAAACTCTTATGATATACAACATATACGATACAAATGGGTTTGTTTAAGAAAATGCAATTAAGATTAGTAGAAACATAGTCTACACTATTATATGCAATCACATTGAGATTTTTGATTATCTTGGCAGTCCTTAAAGGACTCCAGATGTATCTCATCGACGTTGTGACAATATATTTGTTTGGATCATTTGATAATGTTATTTACATGAAAATTCCTGAAGGATTGAAGTTACAAGATACAATCAAACATATCTCATCTCAATTCTTTTCGACACATGATCTTCAAAATAATGATGAGATAATCACCCAACAAATTTGCTCGAATGATGACCTGGCAAATTCCTTCACCAAATTATTGCCAACTGCAACCTTCAAGAAGTTTGTTTATAAAATTATATTTCTTCAACTCAAGGATATTTGTATAAATGAGGGGGAGAATCAGTTTGTACTGCACTCTTTTCTTTGACCAGGATTTTATCCCACAGGGTTTTTCCTGACAAAGTTTTTAATGAGGTGGATTCTTATGCGTATGAAATATGGACATCCAAGGGGGGGTGTTATAAACATAATAATATGGATGTCATTGTAATTATATTAGGGTAATTACTATAGCATTAAATCCTTGTATTGTAATTTATCTCTTGACCTAACCTATACCCTCTACTATATAAAGAGGGTAATAGCCATTTGTATGGATTGATCCATTGAATAGAAAATTTCTCTCTCCTCTCTTTTCTTGTTTATGCTTTGTTTTATAATAATAATATCATTTGTTTGTGCATTTTTTTCTACGACCAAATTTCTTGGAAGTTCCATTCAAATTAGAAACTATAATTAATTCATCACATGTTTAGCTCAGGGATGTCAAAGGAACGGATCGGGTTCAATAAGCCTTCTTTACCCGTATCCGAATTTTGGAGTATTATTCGTACCCGAACCATAAATATTCGCGAGTAAAAAAAATTTCATACCCGAACTCGTTAGTAAATTTGTACCCGTAGATATTATCGGTTATCCAAAAATACGAAACAAATATTACAAATATATAAAATCACCAAAAATTTCAAATACATAAAACAAACAACATATTGAAATACATTAAAAATTCAAGTATTACATTACAAATAGTTAACTCGTAAAACATCCTAAATATTCAAATAATTAAGTCATAAAACATCTCAAATATTCAAATTACTAGGTATTTTCTGGTATTTTTGGGTACGGCTTCGGATCGGGTATTAAAATAATTAAGTTTCGGCATCGTCATTTCTATAGATCGGAATGTAACTTTCCATTATAGAGAATTGACAAACCGAATGTTGAGGTGCCGAAGAAGAGATGCCACCGGAACGATTTTCTCTCTCGAACTCAATGCAATAGTACTCTATCTCATCGAGTAAGTCTCCAGCTTGACATACAAGATACTGAACACACTGGATATATTTTACTAGTGTTGGTTCAAATTTCCTAGGGTTTGATTATCTCAAAATAATGTCGATACTACTAATCAATTTGCGTAAGTGACAATTATAGAGTTAAAGGACGTATCCCGCAAAATGATCAAAAGATGAAGCAAGACGCACAAGGACGATCAAAGGAAATAAAAAATCAAGACATCGAAGATCAAGTTGAAGATTCCGCAAGTTGGGATATCAAATCATCACCTCAAATATCAAATAGGTATCCCTAAACTTGCCATTGGAATAATTAAACTCAAGAAAATAAGTTCAAAATATTCAAAACAATAAAATCAAAGTAAAAACTGCCTTGAGTCATGGTGCGTCATGATGCACAATAAGCACAGTCATGACGCACCTAAATGTGTACTTAGTTTTGTCTTACAGTGCGCCATGACGCACTATAAGCACCGTCATGACGCACCTAAGAGAAAATTTGTCTTGAGTTGTATAACGTCATGACGGACCAATCCAAGCGTCATGACGTTATAACAGCTCTTGAGAAAAATATTGTACAGTCCGTCATGACGCACTGACCATGCGTCATGACGGACCAAGTGAGTAAATATCACAGGAGGGGGTTCGTTACAACTAACCATTCAAGGGTTAGAACGAACCCTCAAGTACACCTCCTACCGTCATGATGCACTTTCGTGTGCGTCATGACGGAACACAAGAGTTTTGAATAAACACCAGCGTAACGGCTAGTTCCACAGCCTGTGTGTAATGACGCACCATTCCTTGCGTCATGATGTACTGTACAGAAAACTTAAGTTATGAGGGGACTATGCGTTCTATAAATAGTTCCCTCTTATGTTTCTCTCTCCAACTCTTCCACAAATTCAAAGAGCAAACTAAAAGAGAGAAACTTAGCCAAAATCTTGAGTTTATATTTCCAAACCATATTGGGAATTATTAGATCCACTTTCCAATCCACTACTCAACGATTCCCAACTTGCGTGACCGATCACGACTAGTTCGTTAGTAGTAAAGTGTAATAGGCTAGTTACTAATTGTAAATCCTGCCATAGATCGATAAATTCGGGTACATCTATCTAGGCAAATCTTGTAATTGTTTGAGTTGGGTATTCAATCGAAAGCCGAAAAGGCGCAAGACAACCCCGGAGACGTAGATACTTGAAATCAATCGAGTTGGTCGATTGAGCAAGTAGTCGGTAAGTTAAAGCTACAAAGCAACCACCTACCGAACTCCGTAAACAAATATCGCGTGTTATTTATTTCGGTATTGTATTTTTTTTTCTAATTTATTTACGCTTCTGCACCAAATTGTAATTGTATTCCATTACCGCGAAAATTGGACCTTAGGACTTCCTGTTCACCCCCTCTAGGTCTAAATTAAACAACAACTAGGTCATAATTTTGGATCCCTTTCTCGATCTGCCCAAAACCAAGACCAATTTTGATGAATTCGAGGTTATCCTCAAGGAGTTTGTATTCCTCATTCAAACCCATATCAGATGTCCATTTCTCGAGCACATGAGTAAGATATTTATCGAAGATAACTTGGATGAACCCGCCTACTATACAAATAGCAGTCACCAAATCCATCTCTATATGTATTAATATTGTAGAAATAATCGAAAAACATCGAAAAACGGTCGAAAAACAGTGTTACCATGGAAGACCGTACTTTTTTTCCATAATGTTTCAAAAAACGGTCAAACGATTTTTAATTGTGTTTGACCATTTTTTGAGCGAAAAATGTTTTTAATCAGTTTTACACACCGATTTTTTCTTCTAATCATTTTGGATCCTATTTTTTTTTAACTTTTTGGGCTAGTTATTTTTCTCTGCACATAACTTCTTCTTCACTCGAGTAAGTCTCCAGCTTGACAAACAAGATACTGAACACGTTGGATACATTTTACTAGGTCATAATTTTGGATCCCTTTCTCGATCTGCCCAAAATCAAGACCAATTTTGATGTATTTGAGGTTATCCTCAAGGAGTTTGTATTCATCATTCAAACTCACATCAGATGCCCATTTCTCGAGCACACTAGTAGGATATTTATAAAAGAGAACTTGGATGAATCCTCCTGCCATACCAATTGCAGTCCCCAAATCCAACTTATATATAAGGCTGGAGAAAGTAAAATTTGGGCAAAGGAAGGAAAATTAAAGGAGACTTAATTAGAGGAATAAGAGAGGCCCAGAAATTGGATGATTTTTTGATTAATAAGATGGATGAAGCTTTAAATAGAAAGAAGGAAATTTGAAAGAGAAGAAAAGAAAAACGGAATTTTTTTTTTTTTTTTGTGAAAGACGAGTAAGATTAGATGAAGTTTAAACTAGTAACAAGGAAATTTCAAAGAGAAGAAGAGAAAAACGAATTTTTTTAAATTTTTTTTTGTAAAAGATGAGTAAGATTGGACGAAATTTAAACTAGAAACAAAGAAATTTGGTCACAGTCTGACCAAACAAACAATGCATACAAACTCTTATGGAAATGACAACGAAATGGAGAGTACTCAGCTGTCACGTGCTACGGTGCACTAACCTCCTATCCTAAAATTAAAGTCTCTTATGAACACATTTGGAAATTGAAAGTACCGTCCAAAATACAATTATTCCTATGGAGAATGATTAGAGATATACTACCCACTATACATCAACTTATTAAAAGGGGGTGTATCTTACCGAACGTATGTTTGTTGTGTCTCAGGGACGGAGAATCTATATCTCATCTATTTGACGAATGCAGTTTTTCGCATCAGGTCTTATTACTATCGGGATGCACGACGAGAGAGTTGACAAAAATAATTATGTCACAACAACACTCGGCAATCCAAGTCCAAATATCATGCATAGCTTATGCACTCTGGAAGTAAATATGTCAAAGAACGTTTCTAGATAACTGTTCTACACCAACTCAAGTGACGAATTGGGCTAGAGCCGAACTTAATATATGGAGATTAATTACGGATTAAATGTGGCAGGCGATGACTCTTTGGTCAATCAATTAACTGGTTTTACCTTTTATTTATTTTTCTTTTAATTGATCTCATCAAATCTTTTGATGAAAACTATTAATATTAATGCAATTCAGTTGGTTTCCAAGCTTGACTTGGAACCACTTTATCAAAAAAAGAAACAAGGAAATTACAAAGAGAACAAGAGTAAATGATTTTTTTTTTTTTTTTTTTAGTGAAAGATGAAGTTTTAATAGAAAGAAGGAAATTTTAAAGAGAAGAAAAGATGATTTTTTTTTTTTTTTTTGAGATGAATGAGAACAGACAAAGAAAGCAAGAACTAGTTGGAAAAATTTGAGAACTTTGTTGTGTTTATTACCAGTTGTGGGTGGGCATTGAGTTGGAAAGGCAATATAATATGCTTATCTTTTTTGTCTCTCCAAATGAATCTTCGAGGAAGTTTCATGGAAGTTCTCCTTAAACTAGGAATTAACAAAACAAACAATTAAATTGACCTACTAATTTTACATATAAAATACATTTGAGTGGCCTGCTTGTGCATCTTTTCTACAAAAGTTTCGGTTTGCAGGAAGTTTCCTGGAAATTTCATTGAAATTAAGAACTGTAATTAATATATGGATAACTATATCATACCCTCTCATTTTTCCAACACATCTTCTATATCACAAATTAATCATTAATTATTGATTAATTAACATTGTCATTAACAAAAATACATTCGATTAATAATTAATTGATATTAATTAAGAATTATTAATGTATATGTATTTTAATTATATATTAATTAATTATTAATGAAGTGTTCTTTTATTAATTACTCTAATAATTACTCGTTAATTAGATATATAGAGAGTGTTCGGGGGGAAATGAAGGGACACAGTATATGACCTCTTAATTTATCAAATGTTTGGTACGCTTTCACAGTCTCACCTCTACTGCGAAATTAAAAAGCAATTAAAGATTACAAAGATGGGCCTTACTTTATTAAAATAGATGGGGGTCATAGGTTTTAGAATAAAAAAGAGACCATATACAATACCCCCAATTTTTTCACGACATTCTTTATATTCCTAATTAATGATTAATTAGCATGGTAATTAATCAAGTGACACTTTATTAACAGTTAATTAACATATAATTAAAATACATATATATTAATAATTATTAATTAATATTAATTAACTGTTAATCGGATGTCTTTTTGTTAATGACTATGTTTATTAATCATCAATTAATGGTTAATTGGTGATATAGATGATGTGGTGGGGAAATGAGGGGGTAGTACAAAATTATTAACAATTCTTAATTAACCAAGTGACACTTTATTAACTGTTAATCAATATATAATTAAAATACATATATATTAACAATTCTTAATTAATATTAATTAACTGTTAATCGGATATTTTTTTGTTAATGTCCATGTTAATTTATCACCAACTAATGGTTAATTGGTGATATAGAGATGTGGTGGGGAAATGAGAGGGTATGACATAATTAATGGTTAATTGGTGATATAGTCTACACTCGGATAGGCTACTGTTTTGGAATATGCCATGGCATCTCTCATTCCAAATATGAAAAACCATTATGCCAATTACCTGCTTGAGTTGAATTGAAGCTTGTGTCGAGAATATAATCCTAAGTGGGTCTGACTCGGATAGGCTACTTTTTTGTCTTCATGATGTAAAATAATTGTAAATCATATACATAATCATGGACAAATTAGTTCAAATAATTATATTATGAAATGATATTATCATTATTATCATATTTATATGTATTTTGTATTACAATGAAAAACATAATTAACATTCTCGCCGCGTAGCGCGAGTATTCTCCTAGTATACAGAAAAAGGTGAATTATAGTAAATCAGTGTGTGCCACTGTTGTAAAAAACGGTGAAAAACGGTGAAAAACGGTGGAAAAACGGTGTTTCGGTGGAAAAACGTTCCGTTTTTTACAAGACGGTTTGAAAAAACGGTCAAACGTTTTTTTACCGTGTTTGACCGTTTTTTTTGGAAAAAAACGTTTTTCGGTTCGAAAAACGGCCGTTTTTCACAACAAAAAAATTGAAATTTTGATTATTTACCGTTTTTTGGCCCATTTTTTTTTCCAACCCAATAAAATTACCATTTTTTTTTTACTTACGGTTGTTCCGAATGATGTTAATGATTTTACTATTTAGTTTATGTTTGAATTTGAGTTTATATTTTGATGTTACGTTTTGTTGGACATTCGTTTTGATGTTACGTTTATGTTAGACATTCGTTTTGATGTTATGTTTTATGTTGGATGTTGTTTATGTTATTTTTTTACTATTAAAAAATTACATAATTATATATTTTTTTGGTTTCATCTATAAATTTTAATTAAATTACTATCGATTTCGGTGACCGTTTTTTCACCGTTTTTCCACCGTTTTTTCACCGTTTTACGGTAATCCCGTTTTACGGTCCCCGACCGTTCCGTATCGTTTTCCGTATTTTACAACATTGGCGTGTGCTGTGTAAAAATAATGAAGAAACAATAACTCACCTATTAACTGGATCTCTTATACGATGGGCCTAGACTACTAAACTAGCTAAATATGTATGCTTCAATTTTTAATAGTTCAAGCCCACTTCCCTTTCCAAAAAATAATTAAATAAATAAAAAATCAGGGCAAGGAACACCAATGCTTAATTTTTTTCATTTCTTTTTTTAATTACCGGTTATTCTTTAAAATACATCTTAATACCTCATTTTTACTTTTTTTATATTTTATTTTAAAGCCATGAGAATTATTAATTATCGAAATAGCAGTGTGCATCGACAATTACATTAAAATATATTAAATGGACCAATCAATAATCTAGTGAACAACACAAATCCAAAGCAAAAATTGAACAAAGAAGGTGGAAAAATTGAGGTCATAATTCTATATTTGCTAATCAAAATCAGAGTTCAATCAGAGTTCAAAATCAGAGTTATGTGATTGACGCATTCAAAATCACACAGAGTATTTCAGTTTAAAATGGAATACAACTTTTTTTTATGTGATTGACGCATTCAATCAGACTATCAGAGTTATGTGATTGACACTATCAGAGTTAGTTTGAATACGACTTTTATTTTTTTTTATTTTTTTTGTTGAATTTTGATATGAATAATTGATATAATTATTGTACACTAATGAAATAAAATGGAATAGTCACTATTCCATTCTTCTATTATTCTACATATCGCCGAACAATCCCTAAGAGCAAACTAAATCGGTGTTTTTTTTGTTTGTATGCCTCTTAGGAAGAAGAATTTACGAAATGCACCATTTATATATATAATTTTTTGTTTTCCTGTTAGTTTTACAGGTGAAAAATAATATAATATACCAAAATAATACATGAATATCCCAAAAGGCTTAAATATTAAGTTATTTTGAAAGGCCTAAATCTTTTTTTTTTTTTTTTTTTTTTTTTTGGATAGTAGGCAATTGCCTACTAGAGATGATATATTAATAAATAAAAAAGTTATGTACAAACTATTTACAATGAAAATACGCGTAGCTATGGCCTATTACAGTTTTCAACCCAGGCTTGGGCGTCTAACATAACCCTATTAATAGTGATCTCGGTACTTGGCGGTTTATCATCGAAAATTTTGTCATTTCTAGATTTCCATATATTCCAGAGGGAAGCCAGCCACGTAGCATTCCAGAGATCCCTTTTCTCGTCCTTCACCATGGTAGCATTTCTCTCCCAGAATTTGACTTGAGAAGTAGCACATTCGTTATTTGTAATCCCGCATTTTTCGAATGCTAATTTCCATAGTCGTACCGCAAAGGGACAATGTAGGAACAGGTGCTGGTGATCCTCCGTTCGATTACCGTTGCACATGACACAACTGAAGGAAATACAGTTTTGGATCATCGCTAAAATGGTACGTAGGACAAACGAACGTACGCGTTCGTGGGCATACGAAACAGATTAGTAAAACTGGTATAACTTTCAGTAGGAAACTCCGATTTGAATGGTTCAAATTGGGTTAGTTAGATAATGAGATTATCTAGAACTTTCATGTTGTAATATATTTCATTTGAGCGAAGTATCAGTATCGTTCTAATGAAATACCGAAAGGGTGCGACAGTTTGACATACAGTCAGTAAAACGGCCGTAACTTTCGGGTCCGAACTCCAATTGGGCTGGGCCAAATTGGGTTGGAAAGATAATTAGATTATCTACAACTTACGTAAATGTTCAAAGTCGGTTGGAACGATTTAATATTTTCGTTCTGACAGATTACTGAAAGGGTGTATGCAGTTTTCTGTTTGAAAAGGTGTATAGAAGATATACATACCTTTTGGCCCATCCTTATCCTATGGAGTATATATATAGGATGTTTCTCTCTCTCTCATCAGTCGAACAAGTTGAATAATTAGATTAGTTCAACCAGGAAATTAATGGAATTAATTCGGAATTAATCCAGAAATTAAGATACTCTAATCGCTTGATGAAAGAGTGCGAAGAGATTGAGAGAGAAGGAGAAAAGAGTTTTTCTCCGTCTAGAGAATCGAAACGCAATCATGCAAGTTCGCCGGTGCATCGTCTAGGCAGGTGCATCCGCGACCGAGGTGCTACGACTCACGGTGGATACGGGTAGAGGAGCGACACATGTGGCTCTTCGTTGTGATCAAACCGGAGAAGTAATCGAGTAACGGGCTGTGGAATCATGCGGGCATGGAACGCACGAAGACAACCCGAGGCGTGTCGAAACGGTGGGAGACGTGCGGTATGGGACGTACGGGCTAGTCACCAACGTGACACCGAAGGAAATAGAAGGCGGCGATCAACCCTTCGTGTGCCATCAATTTGGCACTGGTATAGATCTATCCTTCTAATTGCATCGTACCATCGAAGTCGTGGCGTGATCTCGGGAATCGGGGAATCGGACCGGGCCTTCATTCCGCTGCGCGGGCCCGGGGTCGAGGATATTCCCCAACAGTGGTATCAGAGCGATCGCCATCGATTCGAGGGTCGAATCATAGTCGTATATTAGATATACGCACGGGTTATCAAAGTTCGTACCCGTTTGCATGATGTTACATATAGAGAAAGTCAAATTCCGTTAAAATCACAAGTGGAATTCGCTAGGGATCGATCAAAAGTTGATTGAGAGTATCTAGGAATGATCGTGAAAAAGTTTCATGATTTATCGTTTTGGAAACGAGCGAAAACGGACGAAACGGCAAAATCTGCAGAAAGTTAGAATACGAAACAGTGAGTAAAACTAAGATAATTTTCAGTGGAAAACTCCAAATGGATTGGATCAAATTGTCTTAGTTAGATAATGAGATTATCTATGACTTTGATACATAAAGTTTTTCCATTTGAACGAATTATCAGTGTCGTGTTTATGGAATACTGAAAGGGTGCGACTGTTTGACATACAGAGACTAAAACGTCCGTATATGTCGCATCGAAACTCCAATTGAGTCCAATCCAATTGGGTTAATTAGATAATAAGATTATCTAGAACTTTCGTTGACGTTCAAAGTCGGTTGGAACAATTTAACATTTTTGTTTCAACAGAATACTGAAAAGGTGTCTGTAGTTTTCTGGTTGAAAAGGTGTATATTGGATATACTTACCTTTTCGTTTGTTCGTATTTTACTAAAACTGGTATAACTTTCAGTAGAAAATTCCGATTTGAATGGTTCAAATTGTTTTAGTTAGATAATTAGATTATCTAGAATTTTCATGTTGTAATATATTTTATTTGAGCGAAGTATTAGTGTCGTTCTAATGAAATAACGAAAGGGTGCAGAAAAATAATTTTTCTGCCGCCCCGGGGGCAGTTTTTGGCGCCCCGGACGCGTCCCGGGCGAGGTTTTCTCGCGCCCCACGGCCCTTGCGTTACAACGGATGGGGCAGTCCGTTATAACGGACCCTTCTCTGGATGCTGTTTTTGTTTTCGCGATAACTTTGGCTACGAAGCTCGGAATTTTGAGTTCTTTATATCGATTTGATCGGCATCAAACATTCTAGCATATTAGATAATTAATTATTTAGAATAATTAATCTTCCTAAATAAATCATATGCATTTACAAATCTTGTGATAGTGATATAATATGATTATTTCACGAATTTAGAAACATGCAATGGCATGATCCCTCATAATATTTAAGTCATGGAAATGCCTTCCATATTCACAACCACTATGATCGGTACTACGTCTCACATGGGTTAAGGCCAAAGCCGACATGGGTTATTGTAGTCATCGACGGGGTGGCAAGCGTTAAATAGGGACTGATAAGGGTTAAGGCCAAAGCCGACTTATTAGTAGTTTATTTGAACGATACGATGAGTATGGTTGTGACTGAACCGTTCAAGCCAGTAAGGGTTGAGGCCAAAGCCGACTTGATTGGAAGTTCGGGGCATAGATAGGATGCACACACGGAACTGGGATTGTATAGGATACGATCCATCACCGAAATCCTATAAAGGTTCGAGAGTCGCATTGGATGCGATTGGATATAATCCTACCTAAATAGCGAGATCCCACTCGTCTGCCAAAGCAACTTGTGGGAGGATCGTAAAATATGGGTCTTGAGTGTTATGGACTTGGAGTCCCGTATCGGTATGAGGGTTATCGATTCGATAAAAATAACACATTCATATATTCATCATATAAGCATATAGATTAAGTACGCACGGTTAGGAGTTAATCTTCATCATCCGTTTAGAATTATGTTTTCAAGCAACACCAAATATATCGATGAGATCGATATGATAGATGGCTTTTGGGCCGGAATTACCGTTATTAACCTTGATAGTCAAAGAATAGTTCTTAGACTTAAAGGAACGTGTTGGACACGGAAATGGTAGATTCGGGGCTCAATACTACGGCTTTAGAGAAAGCCGGGTTCGATAAACTTTAAGAAGGAATCGAACGATATTACGTGCCTTGTGGTGGCATGTATAGACGCAAATTTCTCAAAATTGTTTTGAGAATTCGGGTGTATATGAAAGTAAAACACAACGCTCATGAAATAGTTTCAAGAGCTAGAGCGCGTTGAATGGTTCGATGCGGCTCAAAGAGTAGGTTAATTTTGAGATGCCTTATGGGTCTTTGATTAACACTCGTGTGTTGATGGTACGAGATTTGATCTTCGTGACCGAATATCATATGCATTCGATAGATAAGTCGATCCCGAAATTGCATATGATGCGATTTAAATTTGAATTGGAGATGCTCAGAGTATCCGAGGAATCCAATGCATATAGATGCGTGGATGTCCTTGTAATTCAAAAGCGGGATCGAAAGAAATGTATGTCTAAGGGTATTTTGGGAAAATGTTTTCCAAACAGAAAGTTCGGACAAGGAGTTGTCCAAACTAATGACTCAAAAAATGGTGAAATCCGAGGAGGATTAAACCTAGTAGTTGATTGCTTCTTTTGGCATTGCCGTCTTGGCCATATAAACGAGATTCGCGTATCTAGATTCCATATGATGGATTGCTAGAATCATTCGAATTAGATTTGATTGATTAATGCGATACTTATTTATTAGGCAAGACGACAAAGGGCATCATTCTCCAATGGTTGGAGAAAGATCCAACGAATTATTGGAACTTACATTCACATGTAGATGATCCAATAAGTTCCGAGGCAAGAGGAGGCTATCAGTATTTTGTTATGTTTATGGACGGTTAAATTAGATATGGAAATATCTATTTAATACGTGCCGAAACGGAGACTTTTGAAAGGTTCAAAGAGTTTCAAAAACGAAATACGAAATCAACTAAGCAAGAAAATCAAAGCTTTTCGATAGGATCGAGAAGGCGAGTATTTGAGCTAAACCTTTCGATAGGATCGAAGAGGCGATATTTGAGTTATGAATATTGATGATCATTTATGATTGTGGAATCGTTTCACGATTGCCTTATTCGGAACATTGAGATGTGTCCGAAAAGAGGAAATGAACGCATGTTGGACATGGTTCGATAAATGATAAGTCAATAGGATCTCCCAAAAATATTTTGGGGATACGCCCTTGAGACAGCGGCACTAATGAATGGTTGCATTAAGATATGGACCATAAACCTTCTAATCGGTACAAAAGACGCCATATGAGATATGGATCGGAATGGTTCCGAAGTTGTCACTTGTACAGATTTGAGGATGTGAGTGTATTTCGAAATTTGTTTCGGTTAAACTCAATCCCAAATCTGGAAATTGTTCGTGTATCATTAAGGTAACTAAAGGGTATTAGTTCTAACGTCCCGACGAAAATTAGATTTTCGTGGCTCGAAGAGATGCCTTTTTGGAGGAGGACTAGATGCGCACAAGTTTGGAACTTGGTGTCATTTATCTCTATGCGGGCTAGTGGGAGTAGAATAAATCTCGAAAGAGTTCGTGATTTGAAAATGAACATTGTACCGATGAAAGTTGACATGGCTTCATCAAGAGTTGATGAACGCAAGTCGAACACACAAAGGAATTTTTCGTAGATCAAGTAGGCTATATCATAAGCCGGTAAATACGGATTTATCGAGGCTAATGATGATAGATCGAAATCATATGATGATTCGATATCCTACAAGGATGCTATGAAAAGTTGATTCCACATGACATGGTGTCATGAAATCTGAGATTCGATCCATGTAAATTATCAAGTTCAGAACTTGATTTCATTACTTTCTGGGTTAGACCCGTGAAATGTGAGTGGGTTTTTCAAGATGACGAACCGACATGGATAGGAATACGCATATATGTAAAGCAAGGCTTTTTGCGAAGAGTTTCATGCAATTCATAGTCGGACTATGAAGAAACGTTTTCGCATGTTGCCATGCTTTCACATTCTCGAAATTCTGCTTGCCATGGTCGCATATTATGACTATGTGATGTGGCAAAATGGATGTCAAAACCGAATTTCTTGACAGAAATTTTATGAAAGGATGTGTACTTGACACAACCTTACGGTTTTGTCGATTTATAAGAATCGGGGATAAGATATGCACGTTTTAACGATCCATATGATGGATTAGAGAAAGCTTCTCGGAATTGGAATATTCGTTTTGACAAAATTATAAACTGTTATAAAATTGTCGAAACAAATGGAAACTTTGTGTACACATGAAGGTTAGTGGGAGCTGCGTTATATTTCTTGTAACGACAAAGGATTTAGATGAGACCGCTTATGAATTAAGCGTGAAGATCTATAGGATAGATCTAAGAAGTTCCTCGTTCTATGTTATAGCACATATATCGACATATTGTTGAAAATGGTTTTCAACATGTAAACTCCTTGGAGGAGATAAATCGAAATATCGAATGGCAGAAATTTTCAACGGCTCGATGTGAGACATCAAGCAGCGCGAAAAGTAATAATATGATGCCTTACATTTGATGTTAGGATCTATTATATCTGTCATGATATGTATGTGGCTATCTGTCATACAAATAAAGTGTCTAGTTCACCGTCAATAAAATTCATGGGAATCACATGAGTTTGAATGTAATTCGATTACATGAGACTAACTCTTGTGATTGTATAATGGTTATACAAATATATACATAATGGTTATGTATATTTAAAACCCATCGGGATTTGTATTGATAGAGGTGAAGTTTATCCTTGAATACTTTGCGAAAGAATTCAGGATTTATTATCTATAATGGTGTGGAGGACGTGTTGGTTATAAAGAGTTATAACAAACAACAGTTTCCAAAGATGAAGCACGTCCAAATATGTAGCACGACTTTCGATCACAAAGTGTGTACATGTTTTGCTTAAATGAAAACACGGTTATGTGGAAAGGTTCCACAAGACCAATAGTTTATGATTCTATTTACGGTGGCGAGTATATTGCGGTTATTAATCGCAAAAGGAAGTGGTATGGATCAAGGATACATGACCAAACTCTAGTAGTCACGAGTTATCGGATTTATGGTTGTTTATTGCGTGAGACGCAATAGTACAAGCCAAAAATGCCGAGGTCACAACCACTTCTAGCCAATACTCAGAAAATTTCATTTGATCCATGAAATTTTATGAAAAGATGTGATCGTAGGTATTGGAAATGTTCCAATCCTGATGATGATTAACACTAGCGGGAACGTGCGGACCCGTTTACAAGACCGCTCTCTCTAGTCGCGCGTGACTGTCATGCGATGACTATGGGTATGGAGATACCTAGAGGAGGAAGAAGAGAGTAGAGTGTAGTTATCTAATACGTTAGTCCTCGCAGGTTATGGGTATGGAGATACCCATAGGTAAACGTTGTATCACCCAAATACTTAGTCCATATGAATGCATTCCTTTTAAAATTTTTGTTTACTTAAATTAAATATGCATTCACCTTATATGAAAACAGTGTGCGGGTTGTGTAATATGATTGTTACATGAACCTTGATTTGAACTTGTGTGGACGTCGACATGGTTGAGGACCATGTGCAGCGAAACCGTCACACTTAAAGTGTCATTTCTAAACATCCCTAGTCGCGGATCAGCTTGCTTAAGAGAGAAGCATTTCTATTATTGGATAGACTGAACGCGTACACTAGTACGTTTGCCGAGGAGATGATTATGTTTTGCTAATCATGGGACAAGGTGCTTGTCGAATCGGGAACGTAGATATATGTTAGGTTACATATATTGGATATGACCAAAGCCGCGAGTCCATGACATGGTTTAGTCATTATAGATGGACTTGTGAAGGATGGGGTTTTAGATTCTTCATACTTGAGGGGATCACTGATTGCGTTACGTGCGTAACACAATGCTTTGATATGATCTTACGCTCACCGTAACAGGGAGTTAAAAGGGTCATCATTGGGTATTGTCCGAAACACGGAATTCAATGTGAGTCTCCAAGATAGGAATTGTTTATTCCGAAAGGAAGAGATATCTCTTAGGCGCCGCTCGATGAGTCGATTAACGAAATCTCTGGCCAGAGTCAATGATATTAATGGTTAATATCGATTGAAATTTGTTAAATCAACTCGGAATCGGGGAATAAGTATAGTTAATCAAATTATAAGGATGACTATTACCATGCCTTTTGATTAACGGATATCGCAAACAAGAGAACTAGTAACCGCTATTCGAGATAGGCACAATGATCACAATCATTTTTCGTTTTAACATGGGTAGCCATGATGGAGTGACTAGATCCCGCTCATGGGCTTGTAGTGCCATGGAAACGGCCTACTGCCATCGTTAAACGAACCTACACGGTCACACAACGAGTCGTACTATGTCGGGCTTGATTGCAAGTTTTTGCACATTGGATGTGCATGGCTTTAGCGTATTTGATACGCGGGCCAGATTCTCTGATATAGTGTATATGTGATATACATGAGTACCTTTTAGGTAAATCTGAAACTGAGTGGGAGACTGAAGGAAATACAGTTTTGGATCATCGCTAAAATGGTACGTAGGACAAACGAACGTACGCGTTCGTGGGCATACGAAACAGATTAGTAAAACTGGTATAACTTTCAGTAGGAAACTCCGATTTGAATGGTTCAAATTGGGTTAGTTAGATAATGAGATTATCTAGAACTTTCATGTTGTAATATATTTCATTTGAGCGAAGTATCAGTATCGTTCTAATGAAATACCGAAAGGGTGCGACAGTTTGACATACAGTCAGTAAAACGGCCGTAACTTTCGGGTCCGAACTCCAATTGGGCTGGGCCAAATTGGGTTGGAAAGATAATTAGATTATCTACAACTTTCGTAAATGTTCAAAGTCGGTTGGAACGATTTAATATTTTCGTTCTGACAGATTACTGAAAGGGTGTATGCAGTTTTCTGTTTGAAAAGGTGTATAGAAGATATACATACCTTTTGGCCCATCCTTATCCTATGGAGTATATATATAGGATGTTTCTCTCTCTCTCATCAGTCGAACAAGTTGAATAATTAGATTAGTTCAACCAGGAAATTAATGGAATTAATTCGGAATTAATCCAGAAATTAAGAGACTCTAATCGCTTGATGAAAGAGTGCGAAGAGATTGAGAGAGAAGGAGAAAAGAGTTTTTCTCCGTCTAGAGAATCGAAACGCAATCATGCAAGTTCGCCGGTGCATCGTCTAGGCAGGTGCATCCGCGACCGAGGTGCTACGACTCACGGTGGATACGGGTAGAGGAGCGACACATGTGGCTCTTCGTTGTGATCAAACCGGAGAAGTAATCGAGTAACGGGCTGTGGAATCATGCGGGCATGGAACGCACGAAGACAACCCGAGGCGTGTCGAAACGGTGGGAGACGTGCGGTATGGGACGTACGGGCTAGTCACCAACGTGACACCGAAGGAAATAGAAGGCGGCGATCAACCCTTCGTGTGCCATCAATTTGGCACTGGTATAGATCTATCCTTCTAATTGCATCGTACCATCGAAGTCGTGGCGTGATCTCGGGAATCGGGGAATCGGACCGGGCCTTCATTCCGCTGCGCGGGCCCGGGGTCGAGGATATTCCCCAACAACAACAGTCCTCGTTTGGCCAATCTCTTCGAGCTAATCTATCTTGTGTAAGCAGTTTTTGATCTAAGAGTAGCCATGCAAAAACTTTGACCTTCGCTGGCGCTTTTATTTTCCAGAATTTTGAAGCCCAGGGGACCATAACGCCGCTATTTGCGAGTAAATAGTAAAGACCCTTGACTGAAAAGTCACCTTTGGGGGTGCCGGGTGCATGGATGCCCCACATAACCGTATCTACCCCCTCTGTTAGCGGATCAAAAGATGTATTGAGAAGTGTGGATAATTCCTGTTGAGCTTGTTGTGATAGGATGTTGGTAGTTGGTATGTGGGGGGTGCCATGTCTCAATGTGTCCCTAACCGTCGCGTGATGGTTGATGAGGTATGGTGCGATAGTCGGATATTTGTTTGCCAAAGTTTGATTTCCCGCCCATTTATCGTACCAAAATCTCGTGTCGGCTCCGTTATTAACATTATGTGATATTCCAATATTTGCTAATTGCTCGAGTTTGCTTAGATCTTTGATGAAGTATGAACTTTGGTTAATCGGAATATCGCTCAGTAGTCGCGTAGCACCATATACTTCGCGGAAAGTATTTTTCCACAGACCATCTCCTGGTTGTTTCAGTTTCCCAATCCATTTTGTTAGGAGTGCCATGTTTTGTAATTTTAGGTTAATTACTCCCAGGCCCCCACAAGTTTTTGGTGAGCAAACTTTTGACCAACTACTTAGGTTTTTCCCCGCTCTATAGTGCTTGTTTCCTTGCCAGAGGAAATTCCTACGTAGTTGGTCAATTTTGTTAATTACCCATTGCGGTAGTAGATTGGCTTGCATGAAGTAGAGGGGTTGTGATGATAAAACCGAGTTAATTAGGGTTATTCGGCCGCCTAGAGATAGTAGACGGGCACTCCACCCACTGATCTTATTTCTTACAGAATCTATTAGTCTCATGTACGATGATTTCGTTGGTTTTTTAATGGTTAGCGGAAGGCCCAGATGGGTTATGGGGAAGCATGCTTCATGAAAGGCCTAAATCTAATACAATAACTGAACAACAACTATTTCGATAAAAATGTTAAGCACTATTTTTCCTATCAACAACTGAATTTAATTTTGGTGCATTAATAACTTACCATCCGACCTATTCGATTATGATATGGTGAACATAAATTTTAAGCACTATTTTTTCTAGTAATGTGCGTTGCCAAACATAGCTAATTTTCTTTGTATGCTTGATGTTTAACTCCACTGAGATTTGGACACGCTTCCGTCCCAAAAAAAATCAATAATTCTATGATGTATATGCGATCTAATAATTATTTTGTGTATATGCTTTCAAATACCAAGTTAAAAAAATATGTATCGTTCTGAGCGATATCGGTTTATAGACATGTATCATCGTTTTAAACCAAAAAAATATATTGCTATTGTATATCCGTAGGAACCAGGACCAGAAATGGCGCGATATGCAACTACCATGCCTACACATGATTGTGATGTGCTTTTTCTATAACAAACATACCCAAAAAAAAACTACGAAGTAGAAAAAGATTAGACGAGACATTCAATTTTTAACGTGGTATCTCCCAAAGGAACTAATCCATGGCACGAACACCTCTCGGTGGAGATAGCCAGGTCGGCAGCCTGGCAACTTCATTATTCTCTTTCTTTTTCTTTCCTTTCATTTTGGTGGAGAAACCCTTACAAGATTATTGTTTTTGTCATTATTATTACAATTAATAGCTCTCCACTTTACCTCTTATACATCTTATTCATTCTTTTATTTGTCTCGGTATTAAAGGGAAAAACCGCTATTATATGATAAATATTTGATCTCTTGTCGCGAAATTACTTTCTTCTTCTTAGACATATGAGATACGAGAATAGCTCTGCCAAAGGAGTAGTAGTTTTGTTAGTAATTTAATGAATTATGACTAAAATTAAGTGAATATTGTAGTTTTATGACTTGCTAAATTGTATACAAAGGTATAGTACCCATGGTACTCCACGAAATTCTCGTCAAGAGGAAAATAGTTGAGTAAGCCACTATTTTTCCTAACATATTGTTTAGCAAAAATATATGTACTACATGTATCCATATAAGCATCCGTGATCGAAATTAACTGGCAAAAAGAAAGAATGAATTCTAGTTAATTACCTAGTTTCGACCATGTTATAATCGATCAATGCAGTATTGCAGTGCCTTTAATCTCTATTACACTATATTGCATAATACATTCATATAAGCACATAATCACTACAACAATAATCCGGGGAAATAAATTTTATTAATCTAAAATATGCTAATTTTTAGATTATATGCTAATTTTTTCAACAATTTTGTTGTTGTTGCTAAACTCGGTTATATTGCAGAATACATACATATAAGGAACTTCATTATTCCCTTTCTTTTTCTTTCCTTCCATTTTGGTTTCGACAATGTTATAAATGATCACATGCTCATTTTTTCAACAAAAAAAAGAAAAATGAAAACATGGCACGGGCTGGGACAATAAATTTTATTAATCTAAAATATTTGCAAAACTCGGGTTTCGAACTCACGTAAGCACCAAGCAAGCCATACGTGTTTACCAACTGCACTAAGATACAAATATTTCTTAAAAGCAAATTAAACATATTTATCTCGGTACACATTAGTTTCTTATTCTTGCAAAAAAAAAACAATGGGGGGGAATCAAACCGCGAACCTCTCTTAGTTCTTATTCTTGCAAAAAAAAAACAATGGACAAGAATCGAACCGCATACCTCTCCATCATATGGCAAGCCACCAAACCACTGGACCAACCTGTTTTGTGATAATGTGAATTATTTGGTAATTAAGTATAAAGGACACGTGTCAACACAGAATTTTCCATCGAGCATTCGAGCATTAAAAGAAGTATATATATATTGAACTATCAGAGTCCGAATAATTTTTTCGGATTCCGAAAATTCGTATATGTTAGTTTCGCAAATTGCAATTGCAAATATTTTTGAAAGTTGTTTTTTTTTTATTATTTCTTTAGACATGTATATGGATCAAAATTTCTTAATTTGATTTGTCCCAAAAATATTAAATAATAGAATCTCGAGTAGGTAGCAGGCCGGCCCCAACTATAGATCCGAGAATTCCGGTATCTGAGTCCAAAATTTTAATAAGACCAAAATTTTCAAAAAAAAATAATTTATCCATTCAAAAAGATAATTGTTACTAAAGATCCTAATAAATATTGTGGTTTATTAGTAGAACATTTTTATTTTTTTTTTGCAAAAGGACATGAGTTCAAATTATTATAAGCCACAAACAATAATTTTTTTTTTCTCAATAATATAATGAAAATATGAGAAGAAGGGTGAAAACAAAATTTGAACTTTGTCTTCGGGTCCTTTCCAAAAATTGGCTTTGAATTTTTAGAATCCGGGGCGGGCCCTGGTGAGTAGTCATTTTAAAAGATATAATTTAAGAGATTAATTCTAATGTTTATGATAAATTATAGCTTTAAGAATATAATGTAATTTTTTTATGTTTTAGATTATTAGAACTTGTTAAAAAATAGTATTCATAATATTGAATTATTAAACCGATGATAATATAATATATATTTAATCTCATAAGAATATGAAAATATATTTTCTAAAGAAAAAACATTTTATTGTTTCTGTGATAAAATATTTATCATGTCATTTTGTTGTGTCATAATTAATGAACATGCAATCGTTAACGAATAGAAAAAACATAAACACTACAATATAATAATTGTGAAGTTAAAAATGAATAAAAAATTGAGCAAAAGATGCACTAAATTAGTAATCAAGGACCAAATTCACACTTTACTCTTGTTTTTACAAAAGGGCATAAAAATTAAACTGCTTTGAGCATGGTCCATAATTATTTTTAGAGTGACTAATTGTCATCCTCCGCCAATTAGGTGGTGCCACGCGTCATCTTATTTTACGGTACTTCTAAAAATCTATTAATAAATATACATTTTTGAAAGGCAAAATCCGGTACAAATAACCGAAGAACAACTTATCGCAACAAAAATCTCAAGCACTATTTTTTCTAGCAATTACTGATCTTTTTGGTGCATTAATGATGTATATCTGATTCGATTAGATTATAATCCGGTGAATATCATCTCATATATATATATGGCTATCGACCTTAGTTAATTTCGTCAAATGCTTTTGAGATTTTAGACGCACTTTCCAAAGATAATTCGGTAGCAACCTTATTTCAGATCACTAAATTCAAAAAAATATATAAACTTACATCGAGTGATCTAAAAACATGCATTGTAATATTTTTTGCAAAATGACTATTGCTATTGCAGATTTGTACGAATCTGGACCGGAAAATAGCGCGATATGCAGATATCATGCCTACACATGGTTGCGACGTGCTTTTCCTGTAAGATAGAGTCGACAAGACATTCAATTTTTAACGTGGTATCTCCCGAAGGAACTAATCCACGGCCTAAACACCTCCCGGGAGATGGCCAGGTTGACAGCCTGGCAACTTCATTGTTCCTTTTTTTTTCTTTCCTCATATTTTGGTGGAGAAACCATTACAAGATTACTGTTTTGTTATTATTACAATTGATAGACCTCCACTTTTCTTCTCGTTCATCCCATTCATTCTTCTATTTGTATCGATATTAAAGAGAATAAAACTATTATACGATAAGTATTTGAGCTCGTGTCGCGAAATTACTTCCTTCTTCTTATGTACGTAGGATACGAGAATACTCTGCCAAAAAAGAAGTGGTGTTAGTAATTTAATGAATTATGACTAAGTTGTGTACAAAGGTGAACATTGTAGTTTTATGACTCGCTAAGTTGTGTACAAAGGTGCACGCAAGGTGTTCGACGAAATTCCGATTAGAGAAAAATAGTTGAATACACCATTATTTTCCCTAATATATAGTTTAGCAAGAATTTAAGTATTACATGCCTCCATATAAGCATCAATGATTAAATTAACTTGCAAAAAACAAGAATGAGTTCTAGTTAATTACCTGGTTTCGACGATGTTATAATCGATCGATGCAGTGCCTTTAATCTCTATTACACTATATTGCAGAATACATTCATATAAGCACATAATTACTACAACAATAATCCAGGAAAATATAACTGCAATCACAAGAGAAGAATGATTTAGTTAGATTATATATGATGATTAATTAATTAAGAAAATAATTAAGCAAGCCCGTTAATTAATTGCCAATACGGTTGGGGATTTCTGATTTACTCTCAAACATTTTTACATTATTTTTTAGATGATGAAAATTAGATAATAATTTGTTAAGTAGAAAATACTCTTGAAGATTTCAACGGAAATGTTTATTTTAATTAGTTTCAACATAATCACTACAACAATAATCCGGGGAAATATACCGGCAAGCACAATAGATGAAATGTTTTAGTTAAATTATTTATATATGTTGATTGACTAATTAAGAAAGTAATCAAGCCCATTAAAGCTAATCCAGATAGGGATATCTAACTTACATTCAAATATTTTTACATTATTTTGAGATGATGAAATTAGATAAAAAAAATTATAAAAATGCAAAAATACCCCTGAAAATTTCAACAATTGATTATTTAACTAGTTTCAAACATGAACATATATACATAGAAGTTAGAACTTCTTTTATAATATGGTGGCCTAGATATATGTGGTAATAATATTCAAGGATAGAGATAAACATAATTGTTGATTCAGAAATGTTACCTTGTGTTGTCGTGAAGTGGCAAAGCAAATCTTCCAGTTAAAGAACAAATAGCCATTTGATACTTGTTATGTCCTTGCATTGCCTTTTTAACTCGTCACTGCAGTCAATGATATCCAGTGATTCCAGGGATGGTGGCAGGCCATTTTCTGACAAAGACTGGATACTTGGACAAACAATGATTTGAAGAGTTTTGAGCGATGAAAGGTTACACAATGAATTAGGCAATGATTGGAGGTTCTTGCAGCTATAAAATGCAAGTTGTTCGAGGGAGGTAAGGAGTCGAAGTGCTTTCTCCTGCTCTTCTGTTAGGTCAACTATTTCATCACCTTTTAAACGTAAAGATTTAAGGGTTGATAACTGCTTGCAAACTGGATCTGACAGGAAGTTAGTATGACCCAAAGTAAGCTTCTCGACTAATACGGCAGACTCGTCTGCGTTCGAATTCTCCAGCCTAGTTACAGAGTTCAAAGCTACAAAATTGGGGCATTTCCTAATATCCAAGTGCTCGAGTTGTGTGGGGAACAATAAGCCTTCTAAAGACACGAGGTTTTCACAATTAAGAATTGAAAGTCTTTTCAAAGTTGAACATGGTGGGAGTTTCAAAGTGGTCAAACTTGGACTATCCATTATATTCATATGAAGTAGGCACATCGTTAATGGTGAAAGACATGATAATATTAGATTGTCCGGCACATCGTTAAGCCTCAATTTTTTCACGCCTGGTGGAAGGAGGCAACATTCATTCACGTGTTCATCTAAATTAGTTATCGATGATAAGAGGTTTGAACCGCCTAAATGTAACCTCTCAATCGAGGTTAGTGCTCCGATTCCTTCTTTACTTGCAAAGATAAGACCCAAGCAGCCGTAAATCTGTAATTTCTTCAGAGTAGATTTTAAAAAATAAGGAATTTGCAACAATCCTTGATTATTAATTGGGTCTGTCGAGGAGGATGCCGAATTTGTGAAGCAAGATGTGGTAATGGAAGCTACTTTCAAGGCTGTTATTTGTCGACAAGTAACTATTTTCAATTCATAAAGGTTTGTCAGATTCAATAATAAAATAGATAGTTGTTTTCCTGTAATATCGGATAAGTAGATATCTAGGTATTCAAGCGACCATGGCAAAAAGCTATTTTCGACACTTTGCTCATTTGGTTCAAACGATAAAAAAAGCTCGGGACAACTTCCAATAGTTAACCTTTTTAAATTTACTAGTCCACACAAGCTTTCCCATGACAAATATCTAAGCTTCTCACATTTCCTTATTGTGAGATCATGCAGACGGGGAAACCAATTTTTGCTCGTATCACCAGAAAAATTAAGAAACTCTGTTAATTCAGGACAATTTTCAATTATTAATATTTTCAAGCAGGGAAATGCCTGCCATTGGTTGCTTCCTCTCCACTTCTCCAACTTGGGCATATCGTGTATCTCCATCGCCTCTAAAGCTCGAAATCCCATGTCCGCACCAATGCCATAGAATGGTACATCGATTTCTTTGACAGCAAACATATTCCATAATAGCAATTTATGCAGAGATAATAAATGACCAAGAGGAGGAAGTATCTCCCATGCTTTGCAATTCTCTAAAGAGAGCATTACTAAATAGTCCAAGGTATTTTCATTGACCAACCATGTGGGAGATGTGGCACCACCATACCCACTGATACGAAGTCGTTCGACATTATAGTTCGGCCTGAGTCTTTCAAGGACATCTGCATCCATAGTTGGTTCAGATTCACCAAGCTTTCTATTCCAAGACAAATACAAACTATTGAGGAATGCCTTCTCTTCAAGTCTTGCCCCAACCGCCTCCTCCTTGCTTTCTACATTCTCTAAGTTGAATATCTTCAATACACCTCTCAGATTTATCAACAATCCTAGTTGTGTTATTTCAAATCCGCTTTTTTTCTTAACACAAAACTCACGTAATTCATGAAGTGCCGTTAGTTTTCCGACCCACGGTATTTTACTATCGAACATTGGATCATGATTCAGGCACCATATAAAGTTCTCTATATCTTCCTCTAACCAGCTCGCTCGATTATTATAATCGCATATATCTATTACTTCTAGATGATAGAGCTTATTTAGATTATTAAGAACATCCCTTTGGATATCATTTCGTTGCCATGGACATCGATGAAGTTGTAAGTAACGAAGATGGATAAATTCTGAAAAATTACATGTTAAAGGATCTGCATCACCGGACATTGTATATATTACTAGCACTCGCAACCCTCTCAAACTCCGGAGAAAATCCTTTAGAGCGACAGCAAAATTTGAATTATACCTTCCAATTATAATTAAAGTACTCAGATTTTCGACTTGAAGATGTTTTTTAATATGTACTATATATTTCTCAAAATTTCCACTAGGTATAGTTGTATCATTCGATAACGAGATTGGATAAGTTTCGGTGATGATGGATAAATGACGAATAGTATATGGGATGCTTATGTTTAAATTGTTTGAGTTAACAATTGCAAAGCAATCGTGTTGTGATACTATTTGTGCTAAATCATGCATTAGATCATGGATAACATAATGAGTGTGTGAAAATGGATCTTTAACTTCTTCGAGAAATCCTGAATTTACTAAATTATCAAAATGCATATTTCCTATATCCTCAACAGGTATGTTACTGTTATTTAGAAAAACAAAACATTGGGCAATCCACATATTAACCAACTCTTTTCTGTAGTAATTAAATCCCTTATGGAATAAAGAACAAAACGAAAAACATCTTTGTTGATGGAAAGGTAGAGATTCATAACTTAGCCTTAGTGCTGGCATGATATCATCAGGTCCGGTTTGAGATTTCCACTCCTCGTTATCCCTAACATTCCTCCAATAAATAATATTTGGATTTCTTTTTAACATTGCCCCGACGGTTTTTGCCGCTAAAGGATAATTGGAAAGTTTTTTACAAATTTGTTCTCCAATTCTTTCTAAAATATCATGTTTTTCATATTTCTCGTCACTAAACGCATGTAATTTAAACAATTCCCAAAAATCATTTTCTTTCAAACCATCCAATTTAATCATGTGTTTCTCATTGATTATTTTTGCTACTGACAATTTTCTAGTTGTTAACAAAACAACGTTACCATTTTTTCCCTCCGATTGCAATAGAGAAAGGAGGCTCTCCCACTTACTTTTATCATTGTCCTCCCACACATCATCTAATACAAGCAAAAACTTTTTGGAACTTAAAAACTTTTTAAGAATTTCCAAATGTCTATTTAAGTTCCTCTCTTGTTTACACTCTTCTCCCGGGATGAACTCTAGCAACTCACGAATAAGTCTACTTTCATCGTAATCGGCGGACACATGAATCCACATTGTTAATTCAAAATATTCTTTTATTTTTGAGTCATTAAACACAAGTCGAGCAAGAGTCGTCTTGCCTACACCTCCATTCCCTACTATTGGTAATACAGAGAGATTGGTATTGGCAAAATTTACCCCTATCAGTTGACCTATTATAAATTCTTTCTCTTCATCTCTACCAAAGACTCTTGATTCCATTAAATGCGAGGATTTTAACGGGCTTAGTGTACTAGTGTTTACATTTGCCCTTACAATTTGATCTAGTTTTTCTACATTCAGTAGTTTATAGAGTTTTTTCCCAACTTCTTTTAAGTTTTCAACAACAATGTGTATTCTACGGGACAAATCGTCCTTTTGAAACTTAGTTCGTTTATTCCTAATTAAAGAATGATCTCCATCAATTTTTCTTTTAGAATCCTGAGTTTGAGCATCCTCATTTCCATAGATAGGAATATAACTTTTCAGTGTAGAGAATTTACTAACCGAATCTTGAGATGCAGAAGAAGAGGCACCAGTGGAACGATTTTCTATCTCGCATTCAATGCGATAGTACTGCATCTCATCGAGCAAGTCGTCAGCTTGATATACAAGATACTGAACACGTTGGATATATTTTACTAGGTCATAATTTTGAATCCCTTTCTTGACCTGCCCAAAACCAAGACCAATTTTAATGTATTCGAGGTTATCCTCGAGGAGTTTGTATTCCTCATTCAAACCCACATCAGATGCCCATTTCTCGAGCACATGAGTAATATATTTATCGAAGATAACTTGGATGAACCCGCCTGCCATACCAATAGCAGTCCCCAAATCCATCTTATATATAAGGCTGGAGAAAGTAAAATTTGGGCAAAGGAAGGAAAATTAAAGGAGACTTAATTAGAGGAATAAGAGAGGCCCAGAAATTGGATGATTTTTTTTCTTTTTTTGATTAATAAGATTGGATGAAGCTTTAAATAGAAAGAACGAAATTTCAAAGAGAAGAAGAGAAAATAAGAATTTATTTTTTATTTTTTTTGTGAAAGATGAGTAAGATTGGATGAAGTTTAAACTAGAAACAAGGAAATTTCAAAGAGAAGAAGAGAAAAATGATTTTTATTTTTTTTGTGAAAGATGCAGTTTTAATAGAAAGAAGGAAATTTCAAAGAGAAGAAAAGATGATTTTTTTTTTTTTTGAGATGAATGAGAAGTGAGAACAGACAAAGAAAACAACAACTAGTTGGAAAATTTTCTGAAATTGAGAAATTTGTTGTGTTTATTTTTGCAGAGAGTGATACCCTATTTATTACCCGCTGTGGGTGGGTATTGAGTTGGAAAGGCAATATAATATGTTTATCTATTTTTTTTTATTATTATTAACTTGAGACGGGTTCTAAGACCCGCACTCAGTCAGACTTATGTTTATTGTTTATCTATTTTTTCTCTCCAAATGAATCGTCGAGGAAGTTTCATGGAAGTTCTGTTTAAATTAAGAATTAACAAAACAAACAATTAAATGGACCAACTACTTTTACATATAAAATATATTTGAGAGGCCTGATTGTGCATCTTTTCTACAAAAGAGTCTTGCAGGAAGTTTTCTGAGGAAATTTCATTGAAATTAAGAACTGTAATTAATTTATGGATAATTATACCATACCCCCTCATTTTCCTACCACATCATCTATATCACCAATTAATCATTAATTAGTGATTAATTAACATGGTCATTAACAAAAGTACATTCGATTAATAGTTAATTGATATTAATTAAGAATTGTCAATGTATATGTATTTTAATTATATATTAATTAACTGTTAATGAAATGTCATTTTGTTAATTACTCTTATAATTAATCATTAATTAGGAATATAGAGAGTGTTGTGGGGAACGAAAGGACACATTATATGACCTCTTAATTTATCAAATGTTTGGTATGCTTTCACAGTCTCACCTACTGCGAAATTAAAAAGCAACTAGGAGAGTACTCGCGCTACGCGACGAGGATGTTAATTATGTTTTTCATTCTAATATAAAATACTTATAAATATGATGATATTGACAATATCATTTCCTAATATAATTATTTGAACTAATTTGTCTATGATTATGTATAATTTTTTCAATTATTTTACATTATGATGACAAAATGTTTCATTTTCTTAATCAAGTAATAACACTTATATTAATGTGATTGTACAATAATAATATATGTGGTATATAATGATTTTACAAAACTATATAACAACAAATTATACATAGCACTAATCGAGAACATAGGAGGAAATCGTGACACGTGTCAATTTTTTTTTTAATTTTCAATTGGAAAATTTATATTCTTCCCCAAATTTTACCCTAACATGCTCTATGTTCTAAGTTAATTTATTCAATTAACATGATAACGGGCACATGTTAGCTATTAATTTAATACGTAATTAACATTAGTTCGAATTCATAAATTTAAATCATTATTAATGAATTTTTAATGATATGTTCTAATTATCACGTTAATTAAATGCAATAGTACAAATATAGAGAATACGGCGGGTACATTTTGGAGCAAAGTAAAAACTTTTTTTTTAATATCAGTACACGAAATATTTTTTTATTTTTTTATTTTTTATGAATCTCCAAAATGTACTTGCCGTATTCTCCGTATTTTTCTATTGCATTTAATTAACGTGATAATTATAACATATCATTAAAGATTCATTAATATTGATTCAAATTTATAAATTCGAACTAATGTCAATTACGTATTAAATTAATAGCTAACATGTGTGAGTTATCATGTTAATTAAATATATTAACTTAGAACATAGAGCAAATCCCGCGCAACCATAACATGCTATATGTTCTAAGTTAATTTATTTAATTAACATGATAACTGACACATGTTAGCTATTAATTTAATACGTAATTAACGTTAGTTCGAATTCATAAATTTAAATCAATATTAATGAATTTTTAATGATATGTTCTAATTATCACGTTAATTAAATGTAATAGCACAAATATGGAGAATACGGCGGGTACATTTTAGAGTAAAGTATTTTTTTAAAATATCAGTTGTACTGTTCATCAATAAAAAATATATAATATTTTATGAAGATCCAAAATGTACCAGTCGTATTCTCCATATTTGTGCTATTGTATTTAATTAACGTGATAATTAGAACATCATTAAATATTCATTAATACTGATTCAAATTTATAAATTCGAACTAATGTCAATTACGTATTAAATCAATAGCTAACATATGTTAGTTACCATGTTAATTAAATATATTAACTTAGAACATAGAGCAAAACCCGCGTAATCGCGCGGGCACTACGCTAGTATTATATCATTGTTGTTCACAATATTTCATACAATATCAAATGTAAAAAATAATAAATCATACAACATACGTGGTAACATATCATTAATTATCAAGTACTAATAATTTGTTATTGATTCAAAATGTAATGAAAATTATAAACAATATCAAACTTAATAGTGAAAGTAATTTAATAAAAAATATAAAAATTATTTTAGCATAACATAAATTTATATTATTTTATGTCATATGATTTTTGTTAAATTTATATTTTTTTAAAATAATATTACTATTTTGTAAGTGTCTACAAATTTAAGAAATTTTTTCGATGGATAAGCTTTTTTTATTTCTATTATTTTTCAAAGAAAATAATATTAAATTTGTTTGATTAAAAACACAAATATAATCAACTTAGTTTATATGGTATTAGTATAGTTGTAATTTCCTGAAATAAATATTAATATTTAAAATTCTATTATGTAAATAAAATAATTAAAATTATATTTTTGTACAAATGCATTTTTTGCATTGTAATTTTTACATAATATTTTTAAAAATTCAAATTATGGAAAATAGTATGTATGAACTATGCTAATATGGATGTCAAAATAAAGAGAAAATTAAAACGAATATATTTGATGAATTTTTAAAGTTTAAATTCTAAAAATAATACTACTATATGTTGTATGTTTATAATATTAGTTATTAAGTTATTAGTATTTCATATTTTAACTTTTCATCTTCCATTGCATTCACATTTGATCATGTAAAATTATGTGAAATGATAAATAATCGAATAAACTTAGTCTACCATGAACCTAACCAATAAAAATAGTCCACGTCATTTATATATGATGATGTGGATTTCTAAATTTTTTTAAAACATAGTGTAAAATAAGAGATACTTAAATGGCTACAAAGAAAAAATGTTTATATAAAACCAATGATTAATCAATGGTCTAAATTTTGCCACATATCATTATCAATGGTTATAATGAAAGTGATGATGTTAAAAAAAATGATGATGTGGCACAAGGAAATTGCACAAAATTGGATCCAAAATAAGGGTGTGGGTAAATTAAAGATTACAACGATGGGCCTAGACTTTTTTTTTACTTTATGAAAATAGAGGGGCTCATAGGTTTTAGAATAAAAAAGAGACCATATACAATACCTCCAATTTTCCCACAACATCATTTATATCCCTAATTAATGGTTAATTAGTATGGTAATTAACCAAGTGGCACTTTATTAACAGTTAATTAATATATAATTAAAATACATATATATTAACAATTCTTAATTAATATTAATTAATTGTTAATATGATGTTCTTTTGTTAATTATCGTGTTAATTAATCACCAATTAATGGTTAATTGATGATATAGAGGATGTGGTGCGGAAATGAGGGGGTGTGACATAATTATTAACAATTCTTAATTAACCAATTGGTACTTCATTAACAGTTAATTAATACATAATTAAAATAAATATATATTAACAATTCTTAATTAATATTAATTAACTGTTAATCGGATGTTCTTTTATTAATAGCCATGTTAATTTATCACCAATTAATGGTTAATTGGTAATATAGAGATGTGGTGGGAAAATGAGAGAATATGACATAATTATCCAATAAAAAATATGTTTTGCATTCTCGGATAGGCTACTGTTTTGGAATATGCCATAGCATCTCTCATTCCAAACATGAAAAACCATTATGCCAATTACCTGCTTGAGTTGAACCGAAGCTTGTGTCGAGAATATAATCCTAAATGGGTCTGAAAAATTAAAATACCTCGAAGAATGCATATTTTCTTGTGATTGATTGTCCAAAAATAAAATTTCTACAATTGATAATCTACAGAAAAATGAATTTTAGTAAATTACTGTATGCTGTGTAAAAATAATGAAGAAACAGTAACTCAACTATTAACTGGATGCTCTTATACGATGGGCCTAGACTACTAAACTAGCTAAATATGTATGCTTCAATTTTTAATAGTTCAAGCCCACTGTCCTTTTCAAAAAATAATTAAATAAATAAAAAATCAGAGCAAGGAACACCAATGCTTAATTTTTTCAATTTTTTTTTAATTACCGGTTATTCTTTAAAATACATCTTAAGACCTCATTTTTACTTTTTTTTATATTTTATTTTAAAGCCGTGAGAATTATTAATTATCGAAATAGCACTGTGCATCGACAATTACATTAAAATATATTAAATGGACCAATCAATAATCTATTGAACAACACAAATCCAAAGCAAAAATTGAACAAAGAAGGTGGAAAAATTGAGGTCATAATTCTAGATTTGCTAATCAAAATCAGAGTTCAAAATCAGAGTTATGTGATTGACGCATTCAAAATCACACAGAGTATTTCAGTTTAAAATGGAATACAACTTTTTTTTTTATGTGATTGACGCATTCAATAAGACTATAAGAGTTTTGTGATTGACACTATCAGAGTTGGTTTGAATAAGACTTTTATTTTATTTATTTTTTTATTGTTGAATTTTGATATGAATAATTGATATAATTATTGTACACTAATGAAATAAAATGGAATAGTCACTATTCCATTCTTCTATTATTCTACATATCGCCGAACAATCCTGAGCAAACTAAATCAGTGTTTTTTTTTGTTCGTATGCCTCTTAGGAAGAAGAAATTACGAAATGCACCATTTTTATATATAATTTTATGTTTTCCCATTAGTTTTACAGGTGAAAAGGAATATAATATACCAAAAGAATACATGAATATCCCAAAAGGCTTAAATTATACCTACTATATTATTTGACAAACCTGTTATTAGTTCCTAATGATGCCACGTCATCACAGTTAATTAAATTTAAACTTTATTTTTATATTCAATATACTTGGCCTCTTTTTTTTCCTCACAGCCCACGGCCTAACCACGTCAGATAAATATCCATTAATTATTTTTTACGATTATTTTTAGGGCAGTGCTACAGTCACTCTCTCCCTCAGTCCCAAATTCCCTCCCTAGGTCTATGACATGTGGAACCCACACAGCATTTCACAAAAATTAATGTATGTGGGTCCCGCATGTCATAGACCAAGGAAGGGGATATAGGAGGGAGGGAGTGGCTAGAGCGTTACCCTTATTTTTGACCAAGACATCTTCTCCCTCCTCATTCATCCCCTTCTCGCAGAACCCTTAGACAAGACAACTTCTCCCTCCTCATTCATCCCCTTCTCTCAGAACCCTTCGCCAAGCAAAAGACAGGAATCACTCACACCGAAACACCCAGGGAGTCTTTGCCAAGAAATTATCTCTCTTCGCTGAGAAACGCCGTACCATCCCATACCAAACAAATCTCTTCGGGCCCCTCTCTCTTCGTTCTCTCCGCCCCTTCTCTGTTTTTTCGGACTCTCAGACCTCATATCTCTAAGAACTCGATCCGCCTTCGAAAATGGAAAATCTTTGAGTGTTACACGAGATTTTCTTGACGATTAACCCTAATTTCTATCTTTCTGGGCACAATCTTTTCTTGACGATTAACTTTGGATACCGCCACTTGGACACCATCTATACGGATCCGAAAAAGCCTCTGGGCGAGGGGATTGAAGTTTGACTGATTTCAAGGCAATTGTGGTAAGGCCAGTAAGTTGATTTGCATGTTATTTTGGGATTTTCCAGTTTTGTGGGATTACGAATTTACCTCTGTAGAATGTTAAAATATCGAATTCAGTTCGTGTCGAAGCTGGCGTGGAGCAAGGAGACGAAGTGAGCATGCATTACGATCCAATGATTGCTAAACTCGTAATTTGGGGCCAAAATCAAAATGCAGCGTTGATCAAATTAAAATCGCCTTTATCCTATTTCCAAGTTTAATTAATATCGTATTTACCCTCTCGAGTAAGTTTTTAACGAGTTGGGTATTATCGATATTTGTAGATTGCGGGGGTACCGACGAATATAAGTTTTCTGCAAGATTTAGTGAGTCACGAAGCGTTTGAGAGAGGAGAAGTGGAGACGCATTTCATCGAACACTTCAAAGACGATCTTTTTACCAATTCGAAATCGAAACGATTTGATGCATTCAATTCCGCCATTTTCGCCATGGCTTGTTTGTCTCACGAGCAACAAATTTCCTCTCTACGTACGTATAAAATATTTGGCATACACACCCTTTGAGAATGTGAAATATCATGAATACCTTTGGAGGTGACGAAGGACCGATTTCTTTATGGTACTCGAATCCTCCTTTCAGAACGAATCATTTTGCTAAAAAAATAATCAAATTTGAATGGGACGAAGATTTCGATGAATCTTTTACCGGTACTATAAAACTCATCTTAACTGACCGCTCTGACGGGGCCTACTACATCGAGGTTAGTTTCGCTTCCATTTATGTTTTATATTATTTTTTGTACAATTACTAATATTATAGTAAGTGTATTAAGATAATAAACTGAATTCCAATATTTAAGGTTTTAAGCATAGTTCGCAGGATCGCCGACTCAAGCCCGGAGTCGCCCGACTTGAGTCGGAGTCGGCGGTGGCCGATCCGATTCCGGGCCGATTCCGCCATTTTTTCACCGCTCCGCCATTTTTTTCATCTCGCGAGCTTTGAAGAGACGAGAATATGGTTTGGAGAGGGATGTAATGTATTATATTCACCGTCGGGTTGAAGGAGAAGAAGAGGTGAAACCCTAGATCTAAAGAACAAGAGGAACCATGAATGAAGCCGCATGTAAGAGAACAAGAAGTAAGAAGTGAGGCGTTAGGGTTGAAGGGATTTTTACATGTCCAAATTTCTGCATGAATTCCTATTCCGGGTTTCTATTTCCCATTTAGAAATCAAGTTCTAGTTTTGTTAAATGATGGTTTTTCATTTCCAGATTTTTATTTACTTCTTTTGTATGGTTTTCTTTATTGTGGAATATTAATAGGGTAATTTGGTATGTAAATTACCCTAATTAGAGGCTGTAAAATTTCTTTAAACAAGATAAGTTTTCTTATTGAAAAATAATTAATAAAATAATATAGCCTAATAAGTAGACTTCCATATAATTTCTTTAATCATTTATACCCTTAATAATTAAGAAATATGATTTACAAATATTGAAAATATAGCATTAATAAACATGCGAATTGATTTTAATTTATACTAGAATAAAGTAATATTTATTTTAATTTTATATCAGAAAATACGTATTAGAGAGGAAATCAAAGCATAATTACATCGCCCAATATTAATAAAAGGAAAATAATATATAATAAATTATAAAAACAAAAATTATACAAAGAACTAACAATTTTTGGATCCAACGATTTACGTCATAATTTATATCGTCTTCCTTATCAAAATGAGCATGATAATGATGAGGTCATGCAACTGGCGCGTCATAGTTTTTGGCACTAGTTTATTTTATGATGTATTTTTTTAGTTAATTAAGTATTACTATATATAATATAATGTAAGTTGCATTTGTGTTATTTTTTTTAAAAAAAAAATAATTAATAAGACAACATTTTCACAAAATCCGACTCTCCGATCCGACTCGGCCGATTCCGATCCGACTCACCCGACTATTACTCTTCGGCCATCGGCCGACTCCAACTCCGACTCCGACTCTAAGAACTATGGTTTTAAGGTACATTTAGAAATCAATCAATTCAGAAGCATTAAGGTTTTAAGGTTGAATTTACGTTTAATTTGTGTGTTTTCGATTTATTTCGGTACAGATTTCCTTTTGTAAATGAAAAAGTACTGACATTTGGTTTTGTATAATTCAGAGAACTGTATTGGCTAGAAGCGCATTCATACGGATTCGGGTGAGTTTTCCTTCCATTTGAATTGAATAATTTCTAGATTAGATTTTAAATTAACGAGAGAATGATTAATGGGCATGAAGCCATGTAGGTGACACTATGAATAGAAGAAATATCTTATTTCTTTTTGGAATTGCTTCTGCAATTGGCGCATCGAACGATTATCCAGGTGGCAATCCCACATTGGCCACAAAGTTTACAGAAAGTAAGTCCTTTGATAAAACCCATTTTAATATATTCGACAAATATAACTTCAATTTGTGAAATTTCTTTTTTAAATTCAGTGCCTGCTATTAGAGGAAGGATTATGGGAAAACAAATTAAAATATCCTGATTATACCGAGTTAAGCAAATTGTTTATGTGGCCAGTTAAGTAATTGAGTTAGTTTTTATGTCCATTGAAAGTTTATGATTATTGTAAAGTTTATAATTTGTCTATTAGAAGCCAAACAAATTATGTGCACTGTAAATGTGATATGAATATAAATTATAATGTAAAAAAACTCAATTAAAAAAAAAATCGGTGTAAAAAAATTTGTACTTAAATGAGAACTTAATATATGTGACTAGAAGCCCCCTCTCGCTTTGGTTCGTAAGACAAATAATATAAATTGATGATAAATATATGCTAACAACTTTGTCAACAATTTACTTTTGGTGTCAAATAATATACATTGAATGAACTATATATGTAAACAACAATTAATTAATTTGCTATAATATGTGATGAGAATACATATGGACTATTGATGATAAAATATATGTAATTCTTGTTGACTAATTCCAAGTCATGAATATTGTTTAAACTTCATTTTTTTTAGAAGAACTTAAGCCACGAATCGTAGTTATTATAGATATTTTTTTTTTATTTTTTATATTTGATGCCGCCGGAATTCGAATCCACAACCTCTACAACATGAGTGTTTATTCAACTTTATTATTAATACCATTGAGATTTGTCTTTCTTATCATAAGATGAAATTAAGAAAATTATCATTTAGATTTGTCTACTTCATTACAAATGGAATTTGATAAAAGAACGTTGAATTAATGTATGTTAATTTGTAATGCTACATTTTTCTATTTACATCCGAAATGTAAAATTTTGGAGATTTAGCATTTTGAATAAAATATATTGTCATAAATATTGTAATAGTTGTATTTGTAAAAATGAGAATATGGTGATTCCATTACCAATTTTTTTTTGACCTCTCTGTTATTGCAATGTGAGTAAAAAATAGGTAAACGTTACAAGAGAAAAAATAATTAATAGACCCGCAGCGTAGTCGCGGGCATTTACTAGTATTAAGTTATTTTGAAAGGCCTAAATCCAATACAATAACTGAACAACAACTATTTCGATAAAAATGTTAAGCACTACTTTTCCTAGCAACAACTGAATTCAATTTTGGTGCATTAATAACTTACCATTCGACCTATTCGATTATGATACGGCGAACATAAATTTTAAGCACTATTTTTTCTAGTAATGTGCGTTGCCAAACATAGCTACTTTTCTTTGTATGCTTGATGTTTAACTCCACTGAGATTTGGACACGCTTCCGTCCAAAAAAAAAATCAATAATTCTATGATGTATATGCGATCTAATAATTATTTTATGTATGTGCTTTCAAATACCAAGTTAAAAAAAAATATGTATCGTACTGAGCAATATCGATTTAAAAACATGTATCATAGTTTTAAACCAAAAAAAAGTATTGCTATTGTATATCCGTAGGAACCAGAGCCAGAAATGGCGCGATATGCAGCTAGCATGCCTACACATGATTGTGATGTGCTTTTTATATAACAACGTACCATAAAAAACTACAAAATAGAAAAAGATTAGACAGGACAATACATTTAACGTGGTATCTCCCAAAGGAACACTAGTCCACGGCCTGAACACCTCTCGGTGGAGATGGCCAGGTCGGCAGCCTGGCAACATCACTATTCCCTTTCTGTTTCTTTCCTTCCATCTTGGTGGAGAAACCCTAACAAGATTATTGTTTTTGTCGTTATTATTACAATTAATAGCTCTCCACTTTACCTCTTATACATCTTATTCATTCTTTTTATTTGTCTCGGTATTAAAGGGAAAAAACGCTATTATATGATAAATATTCGATCTCTTGTCGCGAAATGACTTTCTTCTTCTTATATATGTGAGATACGAGAATAGCTCTGCCAAAAGAGAAGTAGACTTGTTAGTAATTTAATGAATTATGACTAAAATTAAGTAAATATTGTAGTTTTATGACTTGTTAAGTTGTATACAAAGGTATACCCATGGTGTTCCACGAAATTCTCGTTAGAGGAAAATAGTTGAGTAAGCCACTATTTTCCCTATTTAGCAAGAATCTAAGTATCACCATGCATCCATATGACCATCAGTGATTAAATTTAACTAATAAAAAAGCAAGAATGAATTATAGTTAATTACCTGGTTTGGACAGTGTTACCATCGATCGATCCATGCCTTTGATCTCGATTACGCTATATAGCAGAATACATTCATTTTTTTTGAATAAATAGGGAGGATGAGCTCCCTTAAATATATTAAAGCAGGGTTTAATACATTATTCTTGTGTTTTACATTAGATCATGTAAAAAACCAAAGAAGGTAAAAGCAAGAACTAGATGAGATTAGTTATCGGTTTTACAATCCGTGATCCTTTGTATTGGGATAGAAGTAACAGAAGAAGATTTGCCGTTGTCGCAGAGATTTTTTAACAGTGTCGCAACCAATTTGTACCCTCGAAAATTATTTTGGCCGATGTTTTGGATGCCGTATTTCGCTTGTTCCTAAAAACTCTTTCGTTGCGTTCTTTCCAAATTCCCCAAATTGCCGCGAGAACGAAGGTATCTATTTTGGTCTTTTCTTGCTTGCTACAGTTGCTTCGGTTTTCGATCCAAAAATCTGTGATTGTGTCTTTCAAGACGAGCGATAAATTTAGGTGAGCCGATATATCATTCCAGACCCGTCAGGCATATGGACAATCCACCAAGAGATGATGTGCCGTTTCCTCTACCGCGTTACAATTCTTGCAACCCGGTACATTTGGCCAATTCCTTTTCCTTAAATTATCTCTGGTTAGTATTCTTCCAAGGCTTGCTAACCAACCGAAATTTTTTACCTTTATTGGGGCCTTAATTTTCCATTGTTTGGAGCCCCAATAGCTTTGTATGCCCGGATTTATGAGGAACCCGTAAGTTGCGGAGGCAGAATACATTCATATAAACACATAATCACTACAACAGTAATCCAGGGAAATATAACTGCAAGGAAAATTGATGAAATGCTTCAGTTAGATTGTATATGATGATTAATTAGTTAAGAAAATAATTAGTCAAGCCCATTAATTAATTATCAATACGGTTGGGAATTTCTGATTTAATCTCAAAACATTTTTACATTATTTTTTAGAGGCGGAATTTCAGGTGTACCCCTGGAAAACATCAAAATTTCACATATACCCCTCAATAATATGAAATTTCATGAATAACCCTACAAACGTCTCAAAATATCATGGATGTCCCTTCCAAATCCTTCAAATATTATTATTACCCCTATAAAATTCTTAAAATATCACATATACCCCTATTATATCATTTAAAAACCATCAACGTATTTCTCGTTGGTAATATGCCAATTACCTGATTTTTTAAATTATTTTTCTATGATAACGAATAATTTTTTCTCAAAAATAATATTTAAAACCATAAAAAATCAAATATTTTCAATTCTATCTCATAATTTCTTTCCAAAAATCATTGTTGAAATCAATACTATTCTCAAAATTTTAAGTAATTATTATATTTTATATAAAGGTAAAACGAAAAAATATTTTGAATGAAAAATTAACAAATTATTAAATAAAAGTTTAATTTAGGGGTATTCATGATATTTGCAGGATTTTCTGGGGGTATTTATGAAATTTCATGATTTTGAGGGGTATACATGAAATTATGATGTTTTGTAGGGGTACACATGAAATTCTGCCTTTTCTAGATGATGAAAATTAGATAATAATTTGTAAAATGCAAAATACTCCTGAAAATTTCAACATAAATGTTTATTTTTAATTAGTTTCAACATAACCACTACAACAATAATCCGGGGAAATATAACGGCAAGCACAATGGATGAAATGTTTTTGTTAAATTATTTATATAAAGGCGATAACGATCTATAAATTACTCTCAAATATTTTTACATTATTCTGGGATGCTGAAATTAGATAAGAATTTGTAACAACGCAAAAATACACCTGAAATTTTCAACAAATGTTTCTTTTAACTAGTAATTCCAAACATGAATGTATACATAAAACTTATTTCGAAATATGGTGGCAATATTGAAGAATACAGATAAACATACATGCTGATTTAGAAATATTACCTTGTGTTGTAGTGAAGTGGCAAAGCAAATCTTTCAATTAACGAACATATAACCATTTGATACTTGTTATGTCGTTGCACTGCCTTTTTAACTTGTCACTGCAGTTATTGATATACAGTGATTCCAGGGATGGTGGGAGGCCATTTTCTGGCAAAGACTGGATACTTGGACAATTAACGATTTCAAGAGCCTTGAGATATGAAAGATTACACAATTGATTAGGCAATGAATTGAGGTTCTTGCAGCTCAAAAATTGAAGTATTTCGAGGGAGGTAAGGAGTCGAAGTGCTTTATCCTGCTCTTCTGTTAGGTCAACTATTCCACCATCTTGTAAACGTAAAAATTTAAGGGTTGATAATTGCTTGCAAATTGGAGCTGACAGGAAGTTAGTATGACCCAAAGTAAGCTTCTCGACTAATACGGCAGACTCGTCTGTGTTCGGATTCTCCAGCCTAGTTACAGAGTTCAAAGCTACAAAATGGGGGCATCCCATAATATACAAGTCCTCAAGTTGTGTGGGGAACAATAAGCCTTCTAATGACACGAGGTTTTCACAATTAAGAATTGAAAGTCTTTTCAAAGTTGAACATTGTGGGAGTTTCAAAGTGGTCAAACTTGGACTATCGATTATATTCATATGAAATAGAGAGGTTAATGGTGAAAGCAATGAAAATATTATATTGTCCGGCACTTTGTAAAGACTACAAATTTTCACGCCTGGTGGAAAGAGCCAACATTCATTCATCACGTCTTCATCGAAATTAGTTATAGATGATAAGAGATTTGAATTGCCTAAACGTAACTCCTGAATCGAGGTCAGTGCTCCAATGCCTTCTTTACTGGCAAAGATGAGATCCGAGCAGCCGTAAAACTGTAATTTCTTCAGAGTAACCTTTTTAAATTTACTAGTCCACACAAGCTCTCCCATGACAAATATCGAAGCTTCTCACATTTCCTTATTGTGAGATCATGCATATGGGGAAACCAATTTTTGCTCGTATCACCAGAAAAACTAAATTCAAAATTAAGAAACTCTGTTAATTCAGGACAATTTTCAATTGTTAATTTTTTCAAGCAATGAAATGCCTGCCATTGGTTGCTTCCTCTCCACTTCTCCAACTTGGGCATATCGTGTATCTTCATCTCTTCTAAAGCTCGAAATCCCATGTCCGCACCAGTGCCATAGAATGGTAGATTGATTTCTCTAACAGCAACCATATTCCGTAATTCCAATTTCTGTAGAGATAATAAATGACCAAGAGGAGGAAGTATCTCCCATGCTTTGCAATTCTCTAAATAGAGCAATACTAAATAGTCCAAGGAATTTTCATTGACCAACCATGTGGGAGATGTGGCACCACCATACCCACCGATAAGAAGTCGTTCGAGATTATAGTTTGGCCTGAGTCCTTCAAGGACATCTGCATCCATAGCTGGTTCGTATTCACCAGGCTCTCTATTCCAACATAAATACAAACTATTGAGGAATGACTTCTCATCAAGTCTTGCCCCAACCGCCTCCTCCTTGCTTTCTACATTCTCTAAGTTGAATATCTTCAATAAACCTCTCAGCTTTATCAACAATCCTAGTTGTGCTATTTCAAATCCGCTTTCTTTCTTAACACGAAACTCACGTAATCTACGAAGTGCCGTTAGTTTTCCGACCCACGGTATTTTACTATCGAACTTTGGACTTTTAGGCCCCCATAGGAAAGAGTTGTCTATATTTTCCTTCAACCCTCCTCGAATAATGTTATTGTTTATATCTATTACTTCTAAATGATAGAGTTTATTTAGATTATTAAGCTCATCCCTTGGGATATCATTTCGTTGCAATGGCCAGTGATGAAGTTGTAAGTAACGAAGATGGATGAATTCTGAAAAATTACATGCTAAAAGATCTACATCACTGGACATTGTATATATTACTAGTACACGCAGACCTTTCAATCTCTTGAGAAAATCCTTTAGAGCAACAGCAAAATTTGAATTATACTTTCCAATTATAATTAAAGTACTCAGATTTTCGACTTGAAGATGTTTTTTAATATGTACTATATATTTTTCAAAATTTCCACTAGGTATAGTTGAATTATGCAATATTGAGCTTAGATAAGTTTCGGTGATGATGGATAAATGACGAATAGTATTTGGGATGCCTATGTTTAAATTGTTTGAGTTAACAATTGCAAAGCAATCGTGTTGTGATACTATTTGTGCTAAATCATGCATTAGATCATGGATAACATAACGAGAATATTCTCCCTCATGAACTTTTTCGAAGAAACCTGCATTTACTAAACTATCGAAATACATATTTCCTATATCCTCGATTGGTATGTTATTGTTATTTAGAAAAAAACCTTGGGCAATCCACATATTAACCAATTCTTCTTTGTGGTAATCAAAGCCCTTATGGAATACAGAACAAAATGAAAAACATCTTTGTAGGTGGAAAGGTAGAGATTCATAACTTAGTCTTAGTGCTGACATGATATCATCAGGTCCGGTTTGAGATTTCCACTCCTCGTTATCCCTAACATTCCTCCAATAAATAACACTTGGATTTCTTTTTAACATTGCCCCGACCGTTTTTGCCGCTAATGGATAATTTGAAAGTTTTTTACAAATTTGTTCCCCAATTCTTTCTAAAATATCATGTTTTTCATATTTCTCGTCACTAAACGCATGTAATTTAAACAATTCCCAAAAATCATTTTCTTTCAAACCATCCAATTTAATAATGTGTTTCTCATTGATTATTTTTGCTACTGATAATTTTCTAGTTGTTAATAAAACAACGTTACCATTTTTTTCCTGCGATTGCAATAGAGAAAGGAGGCTCTCCCACTTGCTTTTATCATTGTCCTCCCACACATCATCTAATACAAGCAAAAACTTTTTTGAACTTAAAAACTTTTTAAGAATTTCCAATTGTCTATTTAAGTTCCTCTCTTGTTTACACTCTTCTCCAGGGATGAACTCTAACAACTCACGAATAAGTCTACCTTCATCGTAATCGGCGGACACATGAATCCACATTGTTAATTCAAAATATTCTTTTATTTTTGAGTCATTAAACACAAGTCGAGCAAGAGTCGTCTTGCCGACACCTCCATTCCCTACTATTGGTAATACAGAGAGATTGGTATTGGCAAAATTTACCCCTATCAGTTGACCTATTATAAATTCTTTCTCTTCATCTCTACCAAAGACTCTTGATTCCATTAAATGCGAGGATTTTAACGGGCTCAGTGTACTAGTGTTTACATTTGCCCTTACAATTTGATCTAGGTTTTCTACATTCAGTAGTTTATAGAGTTTTTTCCCAACTTCTCTTAAGTTTTCAACAACAATGTGTATTCTACGGGACAAATCGTTCTTTTGAAACTTAGTTCGTTTATTCCTAATTAAAGAATGATCTCCATCAATTTTTCTTATAGAATCCTGAGTTTGAGCATCCTCATTTCTATAGATAGGAATATAACTTTTCAGTGTAGAGAATTTACTAACCGAATCTTGAGTTGAAGAAGAAGAGGAACCACTCGAATCATTTTCTATCTCGTGCTCAATACGATAGTACTGCATCTCATCGAGCAAGTCATCAGCTTGATATACAAGATACTGAACACGTTGGATATATTTTACTAGATCATAATTTTGAATCCCTTTCTTGACCTGCCAAAAATCAAGACCAATTTTAATGTATTCGAGGTTATCCTTGAGGAGTTTGTATTCCTCATTCAAGACCATATCAGATGCCCATTTCTCGAGCACATGAGTAAGATATTTATCGAAGATAACTTGGATGAACCCGCCTGCCATACCAATAGCAGTCCCCAAATCCATTTTATATATAAGGCTGGAGAAAGTAAAATTTGGGCAAAGGAAGGAAAATTAAAGGAATAAGAGAGGCCCAGAAATTGGATGATTTTTTTCTTTTTTTGATTAATAAGATTGGATGAAGTTTTAAATTGAAAGAACGATATTTCAAAGAGAAGAAGAGAAAAAAGGATCTTTTTTTTTTTAATTTTTTGTGTGAAAGATGAATAAGATTGGATGAAGTTTAAACTAGAAAAACTTGGAAATTTCAAAGAGAAGAAGAGAATAACGGATTTTTTTAATTTTTATTTTTTTGTGAAAGATGAGTAAGATTGGATGAAGTTTAAACTAGAAACTAGGAAATTTCAAAGAGAAGAAGAGAAAAATGATTTTATTTTATTTTGTTTGTTTGTTGTTGTTGTGAAAGATGAAGTTTTAATAGAAAGAAGGAAATTTCAAAGAGAAGAAAAGATGATTTTTTTTTTTTTTGAGATGAATGAGAACAGACAAAAAAAACAAGAACTAGTTGGAAAAATTTCTGAAATTGAGAAGTTTGTTGTGTTTATTTTTGCAGACAGTGATACGCAATTTATTACCAGCTGTGGATGGGCACTGAGTTGGAAAGGCAATATAATATGTTTTATCTATTTTTACTTTTTTTTTATTAAAGACCTGCTCTCAGACTTATTCAGACTTTCTTTTTATCTATTTTTTCTCTCCAAATGAATCTTCGAGGAAGTTTCATGGGAGTTCTGTTTAAATTAAGAATTAACAAAACAAACAATTAAATGGACCAGCTAATTTTACATATAAAATACATTTGAGTGGCCTGCTTGTGCATCTTTTCTACAAAAGAGTCTTGCAGGAAGTTTCTTGAAAATTTCATTGAAATTAAGAACCGTAATTAATTTATGGATAATTATACCATACCCCTCATTTCCCCACATCCTCTATATGACCAATTAATCATTAATTAGCAATGTTTTAAATAGCGTGTAGAAACACGCAACGTTTTGACGTTTAATTTAGCGGTTAGCGTTAGCGGACGATATAGCGCCGCTTCAACATCGCAGCGGATTTTGATCAAAATTATTATTTTTATAATACTACAATATGCATATAAATATAAATTAACGGTCCAATATTAAAAATAAAATAATATTGAATGCTTATTTATATCAACCTCACAAACTAACATAAATTAAAAATTCATCTCTAAGAAAAATATACAATTATTATTATTATTATTATTATTATTATTATTATTATTATTATTATTATTATTATTATTATTATATTGTATTATAATAAGGCTATTAACAGTTGTTGTTGTTGTTATTATTATCTTATTCTTCCTATAATTAAAAAAAAAAAAAAATAATAATAATAATAATAATTATTATTATTTTTTATTTTTATTATTATATTATTGTGATTATAATAAGGCTATTAATAGTTGTTGTTGTTGTTGTTGTTGTTGTTGTTGTTGTTGTTGTTGTTGTTGTTGTTGTTATTATTATTATTATTATTATTATTATTATTATTATTATTATTATTATTATTATTATTTAATAAAAATGATTATTATTGTACACTAATAATATTTATAATTATTAGTATTATTATTTTTATTATTATTTAGTACCACTAATAATAATAACAATAATAATAATTAGTATTATTATTACTATTATTTACAAACAATTATTATTATTGTGTAATGATAATAGTGATTATTATCATTGTTAATATTATTTAATAACAATAATTATTATAATAATAATTATAATAATAATAATTATTATTATTATTTGTACTATTACTATTATTATTACTATTATTATTTTATTATTATTGTTATTATTACTATTGTTATTATTAGTTTTAACATTATTATGATAATAATAATAATAATAATAATAATAATCATCACGCTATAGCACCGTTACGGCCGCTATATTTGAACGCTTCATGCTATAGCGGTCCTCTATAGCATTGCAGCGGAACAAAATGCTACAGAGCTAAATTTCGAAGCGATGCAGTGTTTACCTCCAAAAATCCTCTATAGCACGCTAGAGCGCCGCTATTTAAAACATTGTTAATTAATGATTAATTAATATGGTCATTAACAAATGTACATTCAATTAACAGTTAATTGATATTAATTAAGAATTGTTAATGTATATGTATTTTAATTATATATTAATTAACTGTTAATTGAGTGTCATTTTATTAATTGCTCTAACAATTAACCATTAATTAGGGATATAGAGAGTGTTGTGGGGGAAATGAAGGGACACTGTATATGACCTCTTAATTTATCAAATGTTGGGTATGCTTTCCCACTCTCACCTACTGCGAAATTAAAAAGCAATCAAAGATTACAACGACGGGCCTAGACTTTTATTTTATTTTATGAAAATAGAGGGGACACATAGGTTTTAGAATAAAAAAGAGACCATATACAATACCCCCAATTTTCCAACAACATTCTTTATATCCCTAATTAATGGTTAATTAGCATGGTAATTAACCAAGTGACACTTTATTAACAGTTAATTAATATATAATTAAAATACATATATATTAACAATTCTTAATTAATATTAATTAACTGTTAATAAGATGTTGTTTTGTTAATGACCATCTTAATTAATCATCAATTAATGGTTAATTGATGATATAGAGGATGTGGTGGGGAAATCAGGGGGTATGACATAATTATTTACAATTCTTAATTAACCAAGTGGTACTTAATTAACAGTTAATTAATACATAATTAAAATACATATATATTAACAATTCTTAATTAATATTAATTAACTATTAATCGGATGTTATTTTGTTAATAGCCTTGTTAATTTATCATCAATTAATGGTTAATTGGTAATATAGAGATGTGTTGGGGAAATGAGGGAATATGACATAATTATTCAATAAAAAATATGTTTTACATTCTCCACTCGGATAGGCTACTGTTTTGGAATATGCCATGGCATCTCTCATTCCAAACATGAAAAACCATTAAGCCAATTACCTGCTTGAGTTGAACCGAAGCTTGTGTCGAGAATATAATCCTAAATGGGTCCAAAAAATTAAAATACCTGGAAGAATGCATATTTTCTTGTGATTTATTGTCCAAAAATAAAATTTCTACAATTGATAATCTACAGAAAAAATGAATTTTAGTAAATTACTGTGTGCTGTGTAAAAATAATGAAGAAACGGTAACTCAACTATTAACTGGATGCTCTTATACGATGGGCCTAGACTACTAGTTAAATATGTATGTTCCAATTTTTAATAGTTCTGCCTTTTCCAAAAAATAATTAAATAAATTAAAAATCAGAGCAAGGAACACCAATGCTTAATTTTTTCGATTTTTTTTAATTACCGGTTATTATTTAAAATACATCTTAAGACCTCATTTTTAGTTTCTTTATATTTTATTTTAAAGCCATGAGAATTATTAATTATCGAAATAGCACTGTGCATCGACAATTACATGAAAATATATTACAATGGAACAATCAAAAATCTCAATTAATCTAGTGAACAACACAAATCCAAAGTAAATTTCATATATTAAACAAAGAAGGTAGAAAAATTGAGTTCAGAATTCTCATAATTCTAGATTTGCTAATCAAAATAAGAGTTATGTGATTGACGCATTCAAAATCACACAGAGTATTTCAGTTTAAAATGGAATAAAACTTTTTTTTTATGTGATTGACACATTCAATCAGACTATCAGAGTTATGTGATTGACACTATCAGAGTTAGTTTGAATAAGACTTTTATTATTATTATTTTTTATTATTGAATTTTGATATGAATAATTGATATAATTATTGTACACTAATGAAATAAAATGGAATACTCACTCTTCTATTCTTCTATTATTTAATTTTATGTTTTCCCGTTAGTTTTACAGGTGAAAAGGAATATAATATACCAAAATAATACATGAATATCCCAAAAGGCTTAAATGTTGAGTTATTTTGGAAGGCTTAAATCCAATACAATAACTGAACAACAACTATTTCGATAAAAATGTAAAGCACTATTTTTCTTAGCAACAACTGAATTTAATTTTGGTGCATTAATAACTTATCATCCGACCGATTCGATTATGATACAGCGGACATAAAATTTTAAGCACTATTTTTTCTAGTAATGTGCGTTGCCGAACATAGCTAATTTTCTTTGTATGCTTGATGTTTAACTCCATTGACATTTGGGCACGCTTCCGTCCAAAGAAAATATCAATAATCCTATGATGTATAGGCGAACTAATAATTATTTTATGTATATGCTTTCAAATACCAATTTAAAAAATATGTATCGTAGCGATATCGATTTAAAAACATGTATCATAGTTTTAAACCAAAAAATGGTATTGCTATTGTATATCGGTAGGAACCAGGACCAGAAATGGCGCGATATGCAGCTACCATTGCCTACACATGATTGTGATGTGCTTTTTCTATAACAACATAGCAAAAAAAACTACAAAATAGTAAAAGATTAGACAGGACAATACATTTTAACGTGGTATCTCCCGAAGGAACTAATCCACGGCCTGAACACCTTTCGGTGAAGATGGCCAGGTCGGCAGCCTAGCAACTTCATTATTCCCTTCATTTTTCTTTCCTTTCATTTTGGTGGAGAAACCCTTACAAAATTATTGTTTTTGTCATTATTATTACAATTAATAGCTCTCCACTTTACCTCTTATACATCTTATTCATTCTTTTATTTGTCTCTTTATTAAAGGGGAAAAAGGTATTATACGATAAATATTTGATGTCTTGTCGCGAAATTACTTTCTTCTATACGAGAATAGCTCTGCCAAAAGAGAAGTAGGCTTGTTAGTAATTTAATGAATTATGACTAAAATTAAGTAAATATTGTAGTTTAATTCTGACTCGCTATGTTGTGTACAAAGGTGCACCCTGCCATGTTCTACTAAATTCTCGTTAGTGGAAAATAGTTGAGTAAGAATCTAAGTACTAGCGTGCATCCATATAAGAATCAGTGATTAAAATTAACAAATAAAAATCAACTTGGTTTTCTAAAAGGGAGGAATATTGCAGAAAATTATGTATATGCTAGAGAAGTTTTATGTTTAGCAAATAGAAATAAAATACCCCTAGTAATATTAAAACTTAATATACACAAAGCTTTTGATAGTGTATCATGGGACTTTTTATTAAAAAATTTAAATGCAAGGGGTTTTGGGAAATTTTTCATAAACTGGATAAAAAGTTCAGTATTACCAGGTACTACAATAGTTATATTAAATGGGAATCCTCGTAAATACATACACTAAAAAAGAGGGTTAAGACAAGGTGATCCTACATCTACACATCTGTTTTTATTAATTATGGATGTATTATCTAAATTAATTGAGGACTTAAGTGAAAAACAATTTATACAAAAACCTATTAAAAATATTTATATTAGTTTTTATTATGCTGATGACTCAATATTGTTCCTTAAACCATAATTAAATAATATTAAAAGAGTTAAATTTATTCTGAATTTATTTGGTCAAGAATCTGGTTTAAAAATGAATTTTAATAAATCAGAGGTGATAAGATTAAATATATGTAATGATGTTATGGAAAATATTTCACAAGAATTAAATTGTACAATTGGAACATTACCTATAAAATATTTAGCATTACCTCTACATTTTAAAAGACCATCCAAAGAAGATTATTTAATTCTAATTGAAAAAATAAATAATAAATTAAATGGATGGAAAGGTAGTATGCTAAGTCAGGATGGGAGGTTAGTTTTAATGAATTCTGTTTTGACTTCCATGCCCATTTACTACTTTAATGTATTTAAATTTCCAAAATGGGTAATTAAAGAAATAGATAAAATCAGACAAAACTTTTTTTGGAAAGGCAGTAATAATACTGGTTATAATTTAGTTGATTGGGAAATGGTCTGTCAATCTAAAGAAAAAGGAGGACTAGGAGTAATTAATTTAAATATTTTTAATCAAGTTTTATTAATAAAATGGTTATGGTTATACTACAATTCAGAAGGGAATTAGACTGGTACAATTTAATACACACAAATAATGATAATGATTTAGACCAAAAAACCATAAAAAATACTCATATTTCTGGAATGATGTTATGAAAAATATAGATTTTTTCAATCAGAACTTAAATATAATAACTGGTAATGGGTCAAAAACAAGTTTTTGGAAGGCTAGATGGTGTGAGAAACCATTAATATATAAATATTCAGAATTATATTCATTTTCAGAAAATAAAACTGGTACTTTACAATACTTTTAAAAAATCATGAATGATCAAAATCTTTATAGTAGTTTAGGAATTAACATACCTTTATCAAGTGTTGCTTTTCACCAGTTTGTTCAATTGGAACAGCTTTGCAAAACTCTTGATTTCAACTCTCGGCTAAAAGACATCTTTAAATGGTCTTGGAGCAACAGTCAATTATCCACCTGTAAAAGCACATATAGAGTATTAGTGAATGGTGTGTATATTAAAGCTCATTATCATAAAATCTGGAAATTAAAAATTGAATTAAAAATTAAATTATTTATTTGGTTAATATTTTTAAATAAAGTCCTTACAATTGATAATTTAAAAAAAAAAAAAAGAGGATGGAATATGGTAAATAGATGTGTCCTATGTCATAAAGCTGAAGAAAATATAGCACATTTAATATCAGAATGTGAGTATATTAAAGCTATATTGTCAAAAACTCGTGGATTATTGGGGATAGAAAATATAAATCAGATAAGTGCACTCCAATTAATACTTAATCCAAAAAAAAAAAAATGAGTATAAAACATTAATATGTCTCATATTATATCATGTTTGGCTTGAAAGATGTAGAAGAACATTTACAAATCAAAAGTTTACTGACAGACAAGTTGTTGACTATATAATATATGAATTCAAATTAAATCAATTAACTAAACAATCTAAATTAAATTCATATATATACAATGATGTACGCAATTATGATAAACAGCAACATTATGGTTCGGATTCTAGTATGAGTGATGAAATTGATATAAATGATACAATGGAAATGATATATGAAGATAATTACTACACTAACAATTTAAATGATGCAGATATGGTAACAGAAATGGACATGCAAAGCTCTGGAGAAGCACAAGTTGAAGATACAAGCCTTATTGAAGCAGATCTACTGAGATCTATTCAACACAATGCGAATCATGAAGAAATAGATTTAACAGAAAGAGCTACGGATGCAATAGTTCACAAATCTAAACTCATACCAGGTTTTGATCTAAATTCGGTTTCAGAACCGGGGGAAAATTGCATGAAAATATAGTGGTTTGAATAAGAATTAACGACAGAAGAAAGAGTTTTAAAAAAATTTAAATTGAGAGATAGAAGAATGAGGGGATAGACATATCTTGAAATTGATCTCGGATGGATGTCATGACCTCCTGATGGAGTCTGAGGTACAAAGCGAGAAATCTTCTTCATTTCAATTGAATTGCATAGCTTCCACCAGCAGAGAGAGAGCAAAGGCGTCAACGGCGACAGAGTTGCAAGAATTGGAGGAGTTAGGGTTTGTTCTTTAGTAAGAATTGAGAGGAGAAGAGCGAGGGTTTCCTGAAGGTAGCGGGGAGAAGATGATCTTCTGGCGGCTATGGGAGAGAGAAGATGGAAATGGAGCTTATATATTAACCTAGAAGAAAGGGAATCCTGGTTTTACAAATAGCTAGGAATTAACTTCCTGGTTCCAAATTCACAGGAATTCAAATACTGAAGCTTAATTATATAATTAGAGCTTAGAATTATAATGTAATAGATAGTTCATATAGATAGTTAAGAGGTGTTTAGGATTAGTTTTTTTTTTAATTTAGGGAAAACATCTCTATTTGTATGAACTCATATATTATTAATAACAACAATACAAGTAAGGCGTAAGAACCTACTCTATTTTTCTCAACAAAAAAGAAAAAGAAAAGAAAGAATGAATTATAGTTAATCACCTGGTTTGGACATTGTTACTATCGATCGATGCATGCCTTTGATCTCGATTACGCTATATAGCATAATATATTCATATAAACACATAATGACTACAACAATAATCCAGGGAAATATAACTGCAAGCAAAATTGATGAAATGGTTTAGTTAGATTATATAAGATGATTAATTAGTTAAGAAAATAATTAATCAAGCCCATTAATCAATGGAGCATTTCTGCATATAACCCTATTTAGAATCAAAATTTAAAAAATAACCCCCTTTCTAAAAATATTCCAAAAATAACCCAAACCGGGTTTTTAAATCCCGCCGGAATTTTTTTTATTTTTTTAAAATTTTTTAAATATGATATATTTCCCAAATTGTACCATAACATCTTTTATGAACTAATTAATACACTTAATTAAAATGATAACTAGTACATGTTAACTGTTAACTTAATACGTAATTAATATTTATTCGAATTCATAATTTTGAATAAATTTTAATGAATATTTAATTATATGTTTTAATTATCACGTTAATTAAATGTAATTTTTCAATAATGGAGAATTCGGCGGGTACATTTTGGGGTGCAATAAATTTTAATATTATTTTTTGATGAACGGGATTTCGATCACTTTTAATTTGAGATATCGTTGTATGTGAAAACCCGATTCAATCAACAAGTTTGGAAATGTATGTGTATAGTGGAAATATGGAAGTTCGTTCCACGAGGAGTATATGCGTCGAATAATGAATCAAAACAAGCAAGAAAAAGGCAGGAACTTTTCCAGAAAGTTGTCCGTTACAACGGAGTAGTTTCTGTTTTGTTTCTTGTTTACTTTGTTTTGGGTTTGTATTGAGAGTTGATCAGAGATTATTTTGAAGGATTTCATGACGTTCGTCGGAGTAAATATTAAAAATTTATTCCCACAAAGTCGGGAATCGTCTTACTTAAGCTAACTTTCTACTCTAATTTATTTTATCTATCCTACAAGAAGGATTAGAATACAATACCAAAGATCTTTAACGTAGGTCTGGTCCTCTTTGGTTCACCCTTGAATCCGAAACAAGAACGGCATCGAGTCCGTGCTAGCGTCCTCTTGTCCGCACCTAGCTCCGTCGCCCGTTTCTGATTGATTCCTTAATGAACGTTTCAACAAACACTTCAAGAGAAAGAGAGAGAGAGACTGGTTATAGAGAGAAAACTCTTATTACATTCATATACTCATATATCTTCTATATAAAATGCATAGCCAGGTCTCATATTTATAGTCCCTCAACATTAGGTCAAGACCCTTTCAAATTCGTATGGCATTTAAGGCATGAACAAAATTCGAAACAACACATTAACTTCTGACCATTGTTCATTGTTTCTATCATAACTTCTTCTAGAAAACTCCAAATGACTTGAAACCTTCGCCATTAAAAACTGCATTCAAATGGCTACAATTTGCATAGGTCATTTGTACAGAATGGTAAATTTTTGCTATTTCAAATATCTGTTCACATATGCCTCAAAATCTGTCTCGAATTTATGGTCATGATCCATGTTAATTTGGACTTCTCAAGTTCTCTTCTCAATTTGTTTTGGGTTTGGGCTTGAAACAAATTATGATATGTGCTACATATATTATCCTCATAATATGCACATTTCATTTAATTTATTTCCATGCTTGGTAGTCATCTCATATGACATAATATTTTACATATTTCTATTTGTATCTCTATTTCATACAACATGAAATCTTTATACATAGAAAATATATATAATATATTTCTTGTTTCCCGTTCAGTTGGTGTGACCTATATCGAGGATCTATCTTATGTTGGCAATGGAATAAAACATTTTATTCCACAAACCGTAAGCGGTATTCTAGCTATACATTACTGTTACCCAAATAACTTAGATGTTTTAGTAATCTTTTTACGAAACGTGATCCTTGTGATATTGATTGTGTCCATTCCTTGCCTTTATGATATTGTGATTAATATACAAAGTAGTGATGTGTCATCTTTGTATTATAGTCATTTCTTGATCTCTATTAAGTAAATTATAAATATATAACTGCACTTTAGTTATATTGGATCCGTTCATAATTCTACTTTATCAAGGGGCCCATAATATCATTTCTCATAATGAATGAGTGGCAATGATGTTATTGACATGTACTCTCTTTCCAGCATAAGTTACGTATAAAGAACTATTACTTTTATCACCACTTATTAATAAGCAGCTTTTAATAATAATTACGTTATGCATTCCTCATGTGAAAGTGATACATCTCTCAATCTTAGAACCAGAGACACGATGAAAACATTAATGACACTAACACAATCCATATAATGTTTCATCTATTAGGTCTGTTCAATATATGAAGCTTTTCATATATTCGTGTTATTAAATGATAATCTTTTATCAACGTTTGCAGAACTGCAACGTACTTTTAATCAACACGACATTCTTATTATGTATATTAGTGTTCCTGCTAATATCCAAGACATGTGAACATTTTTAGAGTTCAATATTTATTATCACTTAAAGTTCTGCGGTTCAAGACCAAGTGCATCTTCTTGAACACTTCTAAATGAAAAATATAAAAGCTCATGGAACAAAATGTAAATAACATCCAATTCATAAAAATAACATATAAAAATTATCCACATATGATAACTTTTTAGAACACAAATCTAACAATCTCCCACTTGTTCTTAAAGTTATATCTTATACATTCTTATGTATTTTTCTCTTCATTGAAATCAAGGTAGCCTTTTAGATTATTCTACTCTGTCCATTCTCTATGTTCCATCAGACCCATGGAATCAAAATGGACTTCGCCTTTTGCGTGAGATAAAGGCTTTGTTAGAGGATTTGCTGTGTTGCTGTCCGTGTCCAGCTTTAAAAGTTTTATTCTCCCTTCATCTATGAAGTCTCGAATGACAAAATACTTTCTATCCATGTGTTTGATCTTGTGGTGTGCTTTTGGCTCCTTTATTTGTGCAATAGCTCCACTATTATCACAAAATAATTCCAATGGACCTTCGATAGAAGGTACAACACCAAGTTCCTCAATGAACTTCTTGATCCAAACACTTTCTTTGCTGGCTTTAGCAGCAGCCATCACTTCAGACTGAGTGGTTGAGTCAGCTGTGTTTGAAACTTTTCCAACTAACAGCACCTCCATTCAGAATGAAGACATATCCAGACTGTGACCGCTTATCATCATAATCAGTCGCAAAACTAGCATCGGCGTAGCCTTCTACAACGAGCTCTCTTTTCCCTCCATACACAAGAAACTTATCCTTAGTCCTGTTAAAGGTACTTGAGGATATTCTTGACTGCTATCCAATGAGCTGGACCTGCATGGGCTTGGTAACGACTTGTCACACTCAGAGCATATGCGACATCAGGTCGTGTACACACCATAGCATACATGATGGAACCAATTGCAGAAGCATATGGTACATCCTTCATGATTTCAATATCTTTACGTGTCGTAGCACATTGAGACTTGCTAAGTGTTACACCTTGAGTCATTGGCACATTTCCTTTCTTGGAATTCTGCATGTTGAATCTTTTCAACACTTTATCAATGTATGTACGTTGACTTAAGCCAATGAGTCTACGAGACCTATCTCTGCATATTTTAATCCCCAAAATATATTGGGCCTCGCCCAAGTCTTTCATTGAGAAAACATCTTTCAATGAAGTTTTGGTTTGCTCCATTAAGGGAATAAAGTTTCCAATAAGTAATATATCATCAACATAAAGAACCAAGAAAAGCACATAGCTCCCACTGACCTTCTTGTATACACAAGGTTCCTCTTTGCTTTGAATGAATCCAAGACGTTTAACCTCGTCATCAAAGCGCTTGTTCCAACTCCTGGATGCCTGCTTCAATCCATAAATGGATCTTTGAAGCTTGCATACTTTACTGGCTTTATTTGGATCTTCAAAACCTGGAGGTTGCACCATGTATACATCCTCTTCCAAGTTCCCGTTAAGAAACGCTGTTTTGAAATCCATTTGCCATATTTCATAGTCATGAAATGCGGCAATAGCTAGTAATATCCGAATTGACTTAAACATTGCAACTGGCGAGAAGGTTTCATCATAATCAATCCCTTGAACTTGACTAAACCCTTTCGCTACAAGTCTCGCCTTGTATGATGTCATGTTTCCATCCATGTCCATCTTCCTCTTGAAAACCCATTTGTTTTGAACGACTTTCTTTCCTTGAGGAAGATCAACCAATATCCATACTTGGTTATCATACAGGGAATGCATTTCAGATTTCATGGCTTCATGCCATGATTTGGAGTCATCTCTACTTATTGCTTCTTTATAAGTGGTCGGATCTTCGGTATCCATTCACTACTAGAAAACAGTTCTTCAGCGGCGGGGAAATATTATCACCGTCGGTACCCCCGCTGATAATAGTTTCAGTGGCGGTACCGCCCTTGAAAAATACAACCCCCACTGAAAGGTTATTTTTACCGGCGGTACCGCCGCTGAAAATAAATACCCCCACTGAAAGTTTAACTTTCACCGACGGTACCGCCCTTGAAAGCTAAAATACTTCCACAACACTTCTTTTACCGGCGGTACCGCCATTGAAAAAAAACAACCCCCACTGATTGTTTCACTTTCACCGGCGGTACCGCCATTGAAAATACGTACCCCCACCGAAAATTTAACTTTCACCGGCGGTACCGCCACTGAAAATATGTACCCCCACTGAAAATTGTAGAATAATAATAATAATCATAAAAATAATAATAAGAATAATAATAATCAGAAAAATAATGTAAATAATCATAATAATGAAAATCATACAATAATCATAATAATAAATAATCCTAATAATTATAATCATAATAATCATAATCATCATAGTAATAATAATCATCATCATATTTTCATAATAATAATTAATATTAATCATAATATTATTATTATTATTAGACAATTTACTTGGTCGAGTAATCGTCATTTTCCAACTTTCTCAAAACTTGATAGAATTCCAACTTCAAACGATATCGATCTAACGCTCGATTCTACATTTTCACTAGAAGCCTTTGTCTATAATAATAATAATAATAATAATAATAATAATAATAATAATAATAATAATAATAATAATAATAATAATAATAATAATAATAATAATAATAATAATAATAATAATAATAATAATAATAATAATAATAATAATAATAATAATAATAATCATATCAATAATCATCATGAAAATAATCATAATAATGAAAATCATACAATAATTATAATAATAAATAATCCTAATAATTATAATCATAATATTAATAATAATAATAATAATTATTATTATTATTATTATTATAATAATAATAATAATAATAATAATAATAATAATAATAATAATAATAGTAATAATCATAATAATCATAATAATCAAAATCATCATAGTAATAATAATCATCATCATATTTTCATAATAATAATTAATATTAATCATATTATTATTATTATTATTATTATTATTATTATTATTATTATTATTATTATTATTATTATTATTATTAGACAATTTACTTGGTCGAGTAATCGTCATTTTTCAACTTTCTCAAAACTTGATAGAATTCGAACTTCAAACGATATCGATCTAACGCTCGATTCTACATTTTCATTAGAAACATTTGTCTATCATAATAATAATAATAATAATAATAATAATAATAATAATAATAATAATAATAATAATAATAATAATATCAATAATCATCATGAAAATAATAATCATCATAGTAATAATAATCATCCACATATTTTCATAATAATAATTAATATTAATCATATTATTATTATTATTATTATCATCATCATATCGATTCTACATTTTCACTAAAAGCCTTTGTCTATCATAATAATAATAATAACAATAATAATCATCATATCAATAATCATCATGAAAATAATCATAATAATGAAAATCAAACAATAATCATAATAATAAATAATCCTAATAATCCTAATAATAATAATAATAATAATAATAATAATAATAATAATAATAATAATAATAATAATAATAATAATTTAATAATAATAATAATAATAATAATAATAATAATAATATTAATCTAAATAATAATAAGAGTAATAAAATAACGATAATAATATTAATAATATAATTATCACCGGCGGTACGAACCTATACCGCCGCTGATAGACAAAGACTGATACGTTGATGGACAAAGGCTGATGATTATCACCGGCGGTAGAAGCTAATACCGCCGCTGATACAAAGGCTGAAGATTATCACCGGCGGTAGATATTTATACCGCCGCTGATATTGTTGATAGCTTTTAAGTACTGACTGCAGCCGCGATTTCTTTTACAAACACAAACCCTAACCCTTCTTCTTCGAGTTCTTTCAAGCCGCGAGTTCTGAGTTCTTTCTCCTTCGAGTTCTTTCAAGCCTTCTCCGTCGTCTCTACTCCAGCCCCACAACTCCGGCCTACCAGGTGTTTTCCTTCGAGTTCTTTCAAGCTTTCTCCTTCGAGTTCTTTCAAGCCGACGCTTGGTGATGATGAAATAGGACGAGAGGATGCAAGTGGCGAAGAGGTAGGCGACTGGAGAAGGACGACGACTGGAGGTGGATTTTGGCGACTTCGTCCTGATTTTGGCGACTTCGTGCTGGCGATGAAACCCTATGGGGCTCGCGCGACCTGTTGGGATTCTTCACCGTTCGTCGAAGTCACAATAAAGCAAAACCTAGGCGGGCACAACTGGCGATTCTTCGTTGTCTTACTTCAGGTTACGAAAACGAAACACATTTCTGTATTTTTTTCTCGCATTTTTTTGCCGTTTGATCTTATAATTTCTTCCGTAAAGCAAAAGCTACACTTAATTGTTCGATTTTTTTTATCGGTATTGTCAATTTCAGTTTGATTGAGGTCTTATTTTGATTAATTACAAGTTAATTAGGCCTAATTTTAGATTAATTACAAGTTAGTTGGTCAAAAAAGTCAATTTCGGTTTTATTGAGCTCTTATTTGGATAAATTAGAAGTTAATTAGGGTTAATTCCACAGCGAAATGACTAATCGGAGTAATTCTGCTGCGTAGGGCAACTCTTGGATCCTGTTCACCTATCCGTGATCCAAGTGTCCAACATCGGTACCGATCTCGATGGTACCAGCATTTGGGAATTTTATGAAATTAATGGGTATTTTCGTAATTTTCAGAAATTTAGGGGTACCACAAAGAATTTTATGCACTTTAATCTCCTAAATATTCTGTTTAGTGGATTAAATGATTAATAGTAATAATAAATGATGAATTGTGCAGTTATTGAGGTGCAAGGAAAGGATTATGTTACGCCGAAGGTGGTCGAGACGTGGGGCCCATGTGATGCATCGAGATCCGTGCTCGGTACCTGTCATCTGGATCGTTCGAAGAATCTGGTATGCACGAGAATTCTTTTATTATGAATTTATATAATCTATTTGTTGTGTGTATTGATTTTATACATTTTTGTATTGCGTGATTATAGTTTGTACTTTTAGGCTCTATTGCTTATTTTCGAATTTTGCAAGGTATTTTCGAAATTTCCATAAGGGTTATTATTTATATTGCAGGGCTGAGGCATTAATAAAACTTCCCCAATAGAATTTTTCTCATTTATTGCATATATTGGAGTGTATTTGAGAAGGGTTATTTATTGTGTTTGGAAGGGTATGTATGATATTTTTGAGTTTTATATTATGGCAGGAAAGAAATCGAGACGGAACAGGTGTGTGATTAAACGCCACAGTCGAGTTCATGCACGATGGAGTCTCCTCTGACGAAACGGGTCGACCCATCTCAAGAGGACAGGGCTTGCGTGAGCGATTCGATACCCTACCCGTTAAGTGAGGATAATATTGCGCGAGCGATTCAGGATATTTTCTAAGGTAAAAATGATATCTTTATTTTTTAATTATAAATATGTTTTTGATTTATAGAAGGATAAATATGTAAATTCCTTTTTCTGATAAAACGAGTACTAATTTCTGTAGAAAAAAACCCTAATTTCAGGATAAAGAGGGGATACCGCCAGATCAACAAAGATTGATATTCGCAGGAAAACAACTCGAAGATGGGCGAACTTTGGCCGATTACAACATCCAGAAGGAATCGACTCTGCATCAGGTTCTCAGGGTGAGAGGAGGCACGATGATCAAGGTCAAAACCCTAACTGGCAAAGAGATTGAAATTGATATCGAGCCCACCGATACTTCGCCTCGCAGGTTTAGTTATTTTATTAATTCATTTTTAAATATTTAAGAAGTTAAAACGTTAATTTTACATTTTTTCAGGGACTAAAGTGGAAATTCGTGCCTCGCAGGTTTTGAGACGCCTTCTCAAAATCAACTGGATATCGAAACTCGTGAAGAACACCGAGCAAATGGTTAACTGGTGCAGTGGAGAGGATGGAGATTATGTGCCGCTAGGGTTACGAGAGTGGATGTAGTGGAGAGGATGGAATTATTTGCCGCTAAGGTTACGAGAGGGTGGAGCGCTAGGGTTACGAGAGAATAGAGAGCAATTAAGTGATGTGTTTATAATTGTGTTTAAAATATTTGTATGATTTACAAAAAAATATTGTTGATTATGTATGATTTAGATAGTATCATTGTGGAATAATTAAAAATATTGTCACAGTAAGATTTTTTTTATTTTGTTTTTTCTCATTTTTTAAGATATTATGGAATAATTAAAAAACAATCTGAAAAAAAAAGTTTCAGTGGAGGTACCGCCGGTGAAAATAAAGAACCGCCGCTAAAAATAAAGAAAATGCGAATAAAAATAGCGCCGCTAAAAGTAAGAAACCGCCGTTCAAAATAAAAAACCGTCCTCGAAAGTACCGCCGGTGAAAGTAATAAACCGCCGTTGAAAATAAAAAACCGCCGCTGAAACTAATGAAACCGCCGCTGAAAATAATGAACCGGTTAGCATATTTTCAGTGGCGGGAAAGATACCGCCGGTAAAAATAATAGGTACCGCCGGTGAAAATTTTCAGCGGCGGTCCATTTTCAGCGGCCGAGTATCAGTGGCGGTGTATCACCGGCGGGTCCCCGCCGGTGATAGTATTAGCGGCGGTTTTGGACTTTTCAGCGGCGGTATTCCACCGCCGGTGAAAGTGTTGTTTCTAGTAGTGATTACCAAAATCTCATGAAGACCTATATAGAAATCAGATTTCTTTCTAGATCTTGTTGACCGTCTTACCCTTTGTGGCTCTTCTTGTTCGTCTAGAACCTCCTGAACCTCTTCCACGATTTCGGGTGAAATTGATTCAATTCTAGATTGAACACTATGTGGTGATGCGTGAACCTCTTCCTCAATCGTTTGAGGAGCACGTACACTCACGCTCCCACTAGCCATAGGAACTATGGTTGGCTCACTTTGATCTACATGAACATCGTCCATGACATGATCAAGGTCTTGTAGTGTGTCTTATGTTTCCTCAAGTGTAACACTACTTCCACTACTTTTGATCCTTTTGAGAAATTCTCTTTCTAGGAAAGTTGCACCCCTTTCAACTAATATTCTGTTAGTTGTCTTGTGCCAAAAGTAGTATCCTTTTGTTTCTTTCGGATAACCAATGAAGAAGCACTTGTCCGCTTTGGGTTCAAGCTTGGTTGACATCAATCGTTTGACGTAAGCCTCACATCCCCAAATCTTGAGAAAATTTAAGTTAGGGACCTTTCCTGTCCATAACTCATAAGGTGTTTTCTCGACGGATTTAGATGGAACATTATTCAGTGTGTAAGCCGCGGTTTGCAATGCATATCCCCAAAAATAAAGAGGAAAATCTGTTTGGCACATCATTGATCGAACCATATCGAGCAATGTCCTATTTCTCCTCTCAGATACACCATTCCATTGTGGTGTTCCAGGAGGAGTCAATTGTGGTACAATACCACATTCCTTTAGGTATGCGCCAAATTCATTGCTCAAGTATTCTCCTCCATGATCAGTTCGTAAAGCTTTAATTCTCTTACCAAGTTGGTTTTCAACTTCATTCTTGAATTCTTTGAACTTTTCAAATGATTCACTCTTATTCTTCATCAGATAAACATAGCCATAACGACTACAATCATCTGTGAATGTAATGAAGTATCGAAAGCCATCTCGTGCATTAGTACTCATTGGACCACATACATCAGAATGTATTAATTCCAATAAGACTTTCGTCCTGACACCTTTCTTCTTGAAAGGTTTCTTGGTCATTTTACCTATCAAGCAAGGTTCGCATGTATCTATCATATCACAATCATGAAGACCAAGGAGATTGGCTTCTTGTAATATTTTGATGCGTTTCTCGCTTATATGTCCTAGACGGTAGTGCCATAAGAGAGTTTCATTTTCATGAGATATCTTGAGTCGCTTGTTATTGACATTCAGAACATGTTTATTATTTATTTGAAGTAAATATAAACCATCATGAACAACAGCATTTGTATAAAATAATCCATCTTTCGAAATACTCATACATGAGTTTGAAATAGTAAATGCATATCCATCTTTGTCCAAACATGACACAGATATAATGTTTTTACATATAGATGGAACATAATAAACACTGTTCAAAGTAATTATTAAACCACTAGTTAAATGAAGGTGAATCGACCCAATGGCCATAGCAGAAATACTAACACCATTTCCCACCTTCAAAGTGACTTCTCCTTTCTTGAGATGTCTTCTATCCATTAGTGACTGCATATTTGCACAAATATGAGCACATGACCCGGTATCTAATACCCAATCGTGAATAGATGTGGTTAAATTAATTTCAATAACATATATACCTTTTGAAACTTTGGGGCGTTTGCGCTCTATTTTTCCACTGTCCAAGTCATCCTTGTACTTCGGACAATTTGCCTTGAAGTGTCCCAACTCGTGGCAATAAAAGCACTCAGTTTGAGAAGTTGGCGAGTTTTTCTTTTTGCCTTTGGAGATGTTCACTTGAGCTCCTCCCTTCTCTTTGTTCTTTGCTGGCATTTTCCTTTTGCCCTTTCCTTTGATGATTTTCTTACTATTTTGAGAGATCGCAAGAACGTTCTTCTCTCCCTTGTGCATGTTCATATCAGTCTCTGCTTGCTTCAAGGTCTGATGGATCTCATCCAAGGTCATTGCCTTTTCACGCAGATAAAGATGCATGACAACATCTCTATAAGATGGGGGCAATGAACCAAGGATTATATCCTCAGCCGAGTCAGCATGCATTGGAGCATTGAGCTTCTCCAATTTCTCGAGATAACCCAACATTTTCAACATATGCTGGTTTACGGAAGATCCTTCCGCCATGTTACACTTCGTGAATGCTAGAGTGATCTTAGAACGCTCTTTACGAGCATTCTCCAAGAACATTTTTGGAGAGGCGGTCGAATATCTCTTTGGGAGCATTATTTAAGAACTTTCGAGTAAGTTCAGTTGCCATACTCTCCAACATGAGACCTTGAACAGTCAGTTCATCCTTGCGAAATTTTTCTGCTGCGACCGTTTCCTCTGCAGTGGGTTCATTGCCTAGCACTGGTGCACTTTCGACCAACACATCTGCAAGATCCTCTGCCCGGATGATTAGTTTGAGTTTGAGTTCCCAATCATGAAAATTGGAACCGTCACCCTCCAATGGAGATTTTTCAAGTATGGATCGGATAAGTACGTTGTTTGCCATTCTATGATAATTTAAAGGATTTCATGTTAATATTTATGTAAAACTCATACTACATATATTTAATGTCCTTAATGCAGTATATTCAAGATCCTATCACAAATAAAACGAACTCATCCGATTTATTCACTCAAGGTAAGTAACATATACTAATCATAACCTTTTAGAAAATTCATTTGCGATAATTTGCAATTTTTCTAAACTTTATGACTCTTGTCAAATTCCCGAGACGTCAAGCCTAGATCTTGACTTCTCGTTAAGCAAAACTCATTTTATTGGTCAATAAGTTTGGCCATATCATCTCCAAAAAATAAATATAACAAATGCCTCACATATGATACACTTATCAATGGCCTGATCATATATCCTAACATATTCCACAATTTCTAGAAAATATAAATTACACTCATGCATATTATAGTCCCTAGCTTAAAGTGGATAAAATGAGAAGGAAATATACTTAATTTTTCAGTGGACTTTCGGAATGTATCTATAGACGTTAAGTTGGTATGTCGTGTATTCATATACCCAAAAATAAAGAGAGCAGAAATTTGCATAACAATGCACTACTTTGTACCTCGTAATTAATTTCCTTTTCTTAAGTATGTGCGGTTCTCTTAAATCATTTAAATCACTTCAAAAAAATGATTTACAAATATTTTGAAACAAGGTTTGAAAATGATAATTACAATCCTTTAAACATTTAAAGGAAACACAAACCATTTGAAAACATTTTTAATCGCCCACAAATAAATTCTGTACACTGTTACCATTATGTATCTTTTACAAAAATTATAACACTTTTGTATAGAGAATTTACTTTAACTCAAAACTAGACATGATGATTCAAATTTAAAAACTGGTTTCATTCAAATCCAATAAATCGTTTGAAAGATTTCGCGATTTGAGTATTAGCAAAAACATCCCGTCGATGCTGGAAATTCCAGCAACTCACTGTTTTTGTTTTATTTTGTTTTAGCTATATAGATCTGTCCTAAGACCTTTGATCTATATGTTTTCTCCATTCCAAACATCTATGAAGATGTAAGAATTTTAGAAAACACAAAAACAAATAACCATTAAATCTAGTACAACGATTAAAACTCAAAATCAAAAATTCAGAACCGCAACACAAAAAGATCAATCAATTAAGCATTATGCAATAAACAATTTCATCATAAAATAGTCTAATTAGCTACATAATAAGAACCTTGCTATGATATCAATTGAAGGATTTCATGACGTTCGTCGGAGTAAATATTAAAAATTTATTCCAACAAAGTCGGGAATCGTCTTACTTAAGCTAACTTTCTACTCTAATTTATTTTATCTATCCTACAAGAAGGATTCGAATACAATACCAAAGATCTTTAACGTAGGTCTGGTCCTCTTTGGTTCACCCTTGAATCCGAAACAAGAACGGCGTCGAGTCCGTGCTAGCGTCCTCTTGTCCGCACCTAGCTCCGTTGCCCGTTTATGATTGATTCCTTAATCAACGTTTCAACAAACACTTCAAGAGAAAGAGAGAGAGACTGGCTATAGAGAGAAAACTCTTATTACATTCCTATACTCATATATCTTCTATATAAAATGCATAGCCAGGTCTCATATTTATAGTCCCTCAACATTAGGTCAAGACCCTTTCAAATTCGTATGGCATTTAAGGCATGAACAAAATTCGAAACAGCACATTAACTTCTGACCATTGTTCATTGTTTCTATCATAACTTCTTCTAGAAAACTCCAAATGACTTGAAACCTTCGCCATTAAAAACTTCATTCAAATGGATACAATTTACATAGGTCATTTGTACAGAATGGTAAAGTTTTGCTATTTCAAATATCTGTTCAAATATGCCTCAAAATCTGTCTCGAATTTATGGTCATGATCCATGTTAATTTGGACTTCTCAAGTTCTCTTCTCAATTTGTTTTGGGTTTGGGCTTGAAACAAATTATGATATGTGCTACATATATTATTCTTATAATATGCACATTTCATTTAATTTATTTCCATGCTTGGTAGTCATCTCATATGACATAATATTTTACATATTTCTATTTGTATCTCTATTTCATACAACATGAAATCTTTATACATAGAAAAAATATATAATATATTTCTTGTTTCCCGTTCAGTTGGTGTGACCTATATCGAGGATCTATGTTATGTTGGCAATGGAATAAAACATTTTATTCCACAAACCGTAAGCGGTATTCTAGCTATACATTAATGTTACCCAAATAACTTAGATGTTTTAGTAACCTTTTTACGAAACGTAATCCTTGTGATATTGATTGTGTCCATTCCTTGCCTTTATGATATTGTGATTAATATACAAAGTAGTGATGTGTCATCTTTGTATTATAATCATTTCTTGATCTCTATTAAGTAAATTATAAATATATAACTGCACTTTAGTTATATTGGATCCATTCATAATTCTACTTTATCAAGGGGCCCATAATATCATTTCTCATAATGAATGAGTGGCAATGATGTTATTGACATGTACTCTCTTTCCAGCATAAGTTACTTATAAAGAACTATTACTTTTATCACCACTTATTAATAAGCAGCTTTTAATAATAATTACGTTATGCATTCCTCATGTGAAAGTGATACATCTCTCAATCTTAGAACCAGAGACACGATGAAAACATTAATGACACTAACACAATCCATATAATGTTTCATCTATTAGGTCTGTTCAATATATGAAGCTTTTCATATATTCGTGTTATTAAATGATAATCTTTTATCAACGTTTGCAGAATTGCAACGTACTTTTAATCAACACGACATTCTTATTATGTATATTAGTGTTCCTGCTAATATCCAAGACATGTGAACATTTTTAGAGTTCAATATTTATTATCACTTAAAGTTCTGCGGTTCAAGACCAAGTGCATCTTCTTGTACACTTCTAAATGAAAAATATAAAAGCTCATGGAACAAAATGTAAATAACATCCAATTCATAAAAATAACATATAAAAATTATCCACATATGATAACTTTTTAGAACACAAATCTAACATATTTAATGTCTTAATTAAGCACTAAAATGCAATTAAAAGGAGAGCAACAAAAGAACACAAAGAGAGCCGAAAGGAAAGAATCCTCGAGTCACAGACTAACTAGATGAAAGGTCACCAAAAGGAGAGGCTCCGAGTCATGGTTGACACCTTCACTAAGCTCCGAAAGAGCAAACCACCAAGTCAAGGTTTCAACACAACTCCACAAGTCCCAAAAGGAGGAAATCCCCGAGTCACGGTATAGTCTTGAGAAGGGTCGATTCGCCGAAAGGAAGGATGTCCAAGTCACGGTCGAATCTCCCGAGCAATCGAGTCGGATCTTGAATGGTTCTTGATGTTCTTGACGGTTCTTGGAAGTTCTTGAGAGAGAGAGAGAGAGAGAGCGTGTAAAAAGTGCTCCGAAGAGCGTAAAACTGCCCATAGGCCTTGGGGTCTTATTTATAGTGTCATTGGGGCTTTCCCATTCGCCGAAAGGAAGGATGTCCAAGTCACGGTCGAATCTCCCGAGCAATCGAGTAGGATCTTGAATGGTTCTTGATGTTCTTGACGGTTCTTGGAAGTTCTTGAGAGAGAGATAGAGAGAGAGAGAGAGAGAGAGAGAGAGAGAGAGAGAGTAAAAGAGCGTGTAAAAAGTGCTCCGAAGAGCGTAAAACTGCCCATAGGCCATGGGGTCTTATTTATAGTGTCATTGGGACTTTCCCATTGGGACTTTCCCAGTAGAGTTTGGTGCAATCTCTTATGTTGATGATTATTTGCCTTCTCCTTCACACGTGTACCGAATTGGTCGGTATGATATATCGATTTTAACGGCGCGAGGAGATGAAGGCAACTACACTCTTGGATTGCCGAGAATTCCCTCCTAAAACCTGTAATTAAGCAATAAAACACACTTAGTGAAGAAATATTCTTGTTATCTCAAATATGAACAATAGTATATATAAAAAAGGTGCTTTATTTTCCTCTTATCATTTTTTCAAAGTTGTCAGTTGTCAGTAACTTATTTTTTTTTAAAAAAATCACTCCCCAAAATATACCCGCCGAATGCTCCTTTATAAAACAATTACATTTAATTAACGTGCTAATTCAAAGATATAATTAAATATTCATTAAAATTTATTCCAATTTATGAATTCGAATAAATATTAATTATGTATTAAGTTACCATCCAACATGTACTAATTATTATTTTAATTAAGTGTATTAATTAGTTCATAAAAGATGTTATGGTACAACTTGGGGAAATATATCATATTTTAAAAAAAATAAAAAAAATTCCGCCGGGATTTAAAAATCCGGTTTGGGTTATTTTTAGAATATTATAAAAAATGGGGTTATTTTTGGAATATTTTTAGAAAGGGGGTTATTTTTAAAATTTTGAAAAATAAGGTTATATGCAGAAATACTCCTTAATTAATTACCAATACGTTTGGGATTTCTGATTTACTCTCAAACATTTTTACATTATTTTTTAGAGGCGCAATTTCAAGTGTACCCTGGAAAACATCAAAATTTCACATATACCCCTCAATAATCTAAAATTTCACGAATACCCCTGCAAACGTCTCGAAATATCATGGGTACCCCTTCAAAATCGTTCAAATATCATTATTACCCCTATAAAATTCTTAAAATATCACATATATCCCTATTATATCATTTAAAAACCATCAACATATTTCTCGTTGGTAATATGCCAATTACCTATGTTTTAAATTTATTTTTTTATGATAATGAATAATTTTTTCTCTAAAACAATATTTAAAACCATAAAAAAATCAAATATTGTCAATTCTATCTCATAATTTCTTTCCAAAAATCATTGTTGAAATCAATACTATTATCAAAATTTTAAGTAATTATTATATTAATATAAAGGTAAAACGAAAAAAATAATTTGAACGAAAAATTAACATATTATTAAATAAAAATTTAATTTAGGGGTATTCATGATATTTGAAGGGTTTTCTAGGGGTATTTATGAAATTTCATGATTTTTAGGGGTATACATGAAATTATGATGTTTTTACAGTGGTACACATGAAATTCTGCCTTTTTTTAGATGATGAAAATTAGATAATAATTTATATAATGCAAAATACTCCTGAAAATTTCAACGGAAATGTTTATTTTAATTAGTTTCAACATAATCACTACAACAATAATCCGGGGAAATATAACAGCAAGCACAATAGATGAAATGTTTTAGTTAAATTATTTATATATGTTGATTGACTAATTAAGAAAATAATCAAGCCCATCCAGATAGGGATATCTAACCTACTCTCAAATATTTTTTACATTATTCTGAGATGCTGAAATTATATAAGAATTTGTAAAAATGCCAAAATACACCTGAAAATTTCAACAAATGTTTTTTCTATCTAACTAGTAATTCCAAACATGAATTTACACACAAAACTTCTTTTAAAATATGGTGGCGTAGCGTAGATATATGTGGTAATATTCAAGAATACAGATAAACATACATGCTGATTTAGAAATATTACCTTGTGTTGTTCATGAAGTGGCAAAGCAGATCTTCCAATTAACGAACATATACCGATTTGATACTTGTTATGTCGTTGCACTGCCTTTTTAACTCGTCACTGCAGTAAACGATATGCAGTGATTGCAGGGATGGTGGGAGGCCATTTTCTGGCAAAGACTGGATACTTGGACAATTATCGATTTCAAGAGTCTTGAGAGATGAAAGATTACACAATTTATTAGGCAATGATTGGAGGTTTTGGCACCAAGAAAATTGAAGTATTTCGAGGGAGGTAAGGAGTCGAAGTGCTTTCTCCTGCTCTTCTGTTAGGTCAACTATTCCATCATGTCGTAAACATAAATATTTAAGGGTTGATAATTGCTTGCAAATTGGATCTGACAGGAAGTTAGTATGACCCAAAGTAAGCTTCTCGACTAATACGGCAGACTCGTATGTGTTCGAATTCTCCAGCCTAGTTACAGAGTTCAAAGCTACAAAATTGGGGCATTTCCTAATATCCAAGTGCTCGAGTTGTGTGGGGAACAATAAGCCTTCTAATGACACGAGGTTTTCACAATTATAAATTAAAAGTGTTTTCAAAGTTGAACATGGTGGGAGTTTAAAAGTGGTCAAACTTGGACTATCGGTTATCTTCATTTGAAATAGAGAGGTTAATGGTGAAAGCCATGAAAATATTATATTGTCCGGCACATCCTTAAGCCACAATTTTTTCACGGCTGGTGGAAGGAGGGAACATTCATTCACATGTTCATCTAAAAAATAAGGAATTTGCAACAATCCTTGATTATTAATTGGGTCTGTGTGTTGAATAAATAAACTTAATTATTAATTAGTAGTAATAGAATAATTAGAGTGACAAGTGTCCACATGCATGTAATTTGGGTCAATGAGTCAAAGTCATGACATGTGTTAGTATGCATGAAAGAGAGTGGACAAGTGTTAGATGCATGCAAAAGAGTGGACAAGTGTTATTAGGGTAGTGACAAGTGTTAGTATGCATGTGAGTTGTTCATACTATATAAACACCTCCATGGTGTTCATTATTGTATCATTCAAGTTAGTAAGCAAGTAAGAGAAATAAGAAAGAAAAGCTTGTAAGGTATCCCTTCATCTTCTTCCTCTTCCCTCTTCTCCATAGAAATATAGCCATTATTATCCAACAAACTGGTATCAGAGCGAGCGAGAGCAATATTGCAATGGCGAGTTCGAATTTTCCGTTTCAATTCCCTCGTCTTACGAAAGAAAATTACGAGAATTGGTGTATACGTTTGAAAGCTTTACTTGGTTGTCATGAATGTTGGGATGTCGTCGAAAGTGGCTACACCGAGTCGGAAAACGTAAATCGGTTAACCGCTGCCGAAAAGGACACGTTGCTTAAGAGTCGAAAGAAGGATCGACAAGCGCTCACTCTCATTCATCAAGGTTTGGATGAATCGATGTTCGAAAGAGTAGCTAATGCGACGAGTGCTAAGGAAGCATGGGAGATCCTACAAAAATCCAACCAAGGGGCAAATAAAGTAAAAAAGGTACGTCTTCAAACGTTAAGAGGTGAATTTGAAGGATTGCGGATGAAAGAGTCCGAATCTATTGCGGATTTCTTTTCGAGAATATTGGCTATAGTGAATCAAATGAAACGATATGGAGAAGTTTTGGAGGATGTTCGGGTCATAGAGAAAGTACTTCGCTCGTTGCATGCAAAGTTCGAGCACATTATAGTAGCAATCGAGGAGTCCAAAGACTTGGACGCTATGGTCATTGATGAGCTTATGGGTTCGTTGCAAGCCCATGAAGAACGCATGAACAAGAAGAAGGAAGAACCGGCCGAGCAAGTCTTCGCAGTGAAGCTCTCTTTAAAGGAGAAAGAAGGAGCTCGCGAAACAAGCCAACGTGGCAGAGGACGAGGACGCGGAGGACGAGGCCGAGGAAGTGGAAGGGGAGAACAAAAGCAAACTTTCAATAATGAAGGTAAATCATTTCGAGGTCGCGGTAGAGGAAGCTACCCGAGACAAAATTTCGAGTGCTATAATTGTCACAAGACTGGACATTATGCTCGAGATTGTTGGAATACACCAAACGATGGTAAAGAAAAGGCAAATTATGCCGAAAATAAAGAAGTCGATGCCACTTTATTGGTAGCTTACCATGAAGGAGAAGGAAAGAAGGATTTGTGGTGTCTCGACAATGGAGCGAGTAACCATATGTGTGGAGACAAAAGTAAATTCGTCGAGCTTGATAATTCGGTAATGGGTCATGTTACTTTTGGAGATCACTCAAAAGTGCAAATCGAAGGAAAAGGAACGATTTTGATTCGTACGAAGAATGGCGGTCACGAATACATGAGTAACGTCTATTACATACCGAACATGAAAACCAACATTTTGAGTTTGGGACAACTCCTCGAGAAGAACTATGAAGTTCACATGAAGAATCGTGCTCTCATCCTTCAAGATGATCGAGGAAAGGTAATTGCGAAGGTACCCATGACGAAGAACAGGATGTTCTACCTCGAAATTCAAACCGATGTAGCGAAGTGTCTCAATGCATGCGTGAAAGAAAATTCTTGGATTGGGCACTTGAGACTTGGACATGCAAATTTTGAAGGCTTGAAGTTGATGGCACAAAAGAGGATGTTAAAGGGGTTACCGGCTATCGAAGAGCCGAATCAAGTTTGCGAAGGATGTCTCATGGGAAAACAATCCCACAAGAGGTTTCCAAAGGAAGCCACTTCAAGAGCACGTGGACCACTTGACCTCATTCATGCCGACGTGTGCGGTCCGATCAAGCCATCTTCATTTGGTAAAAATCGGTACTTTCTACTCTTTATCGACGATTTTAGTAGAAAGACCTGGGTCTATTTTTTGAAAGAAAAATCGGAAGCGTTTAATTCTTTCAAGAACTTCAAGGCCCTTGTGGAAAATGAAAGTGGATGCCATATTAAGTCGTTGAGAACTGATAGAGGTGGCGAGTTTTGCTCCAACGAGTTTAACAAGTTTTGTGAAGAACGAGACATCAAACGATTCTTGACCGTTCCGAGGTCTCCTCAACAAAATGGCGTAGTTGAGAGGAAGAATCGAAGCATTCTCAACATGGCGAGAAGCATGTTGAAGACGAAGAACATGCTGAAAGAGTTTTGGGCTGAAGCAGTCACTTGCGCGGTGTATCTATCGAATCGATGTTCGACGAAGAGTTTATTCGAGCAAACTCCTCAAGAAGCTTGGAATGGGATAAAGCCGAATGTTTCGCATTTGAGAGTGTTTGGGTGCATCGGATATGTCCATGTACCGGATCAAGAACGATCAAAACTCGACTACAAGAGCAAGAAGCACATATTTGTTGGGTACTCTCAATGTTCGAAAGGATACAAGCTCTACAATCCAAATAACGGTAAAGTGATTGTTAGTCGAGATGTGGAGTTTAATGAAGAAGATGAGTGGAGGTGGAGTAATGAAGACAAAGAGAAGTATGATTTTCTACCATTTCAAGGCGATGATGAGGAAAGAGATGAAGTTCCTCAAGGACCGGTCACGCCTCCTCATTCTCCAATTAATCCGAATATACCTTCATCATCATCTTCAAGTGATAGTTCGAGCGAAATACCACAAAAGACGAGAAGTATCCAGGAACAATTGGAGTATTCACCAATTAGATGTCAAGTCAGCTTTCTTGAATGGAACAATTGAAGAAGAGGTGTTCATTGAACAACCTCGTGGATACGCGATCAAAGGTCATGAAGATAAGGTGTTGAAATTGAAGAAAGCGTTGTACGGCTTGAAACAAGCACCTAGAGCATGGAATAGTCAAATCGACAAATATTTTTTGAAGAATGGGTTTGAAAAATGCCCACATGAGCATGCTCTCTATGTGAAGACAAACAAAGAAGGAGATATTTTGATTGTTTGTCTCTATGTGGATGATTTAATCTTTACAGGTAACAATCACCGCATGTTTGAAGAATTCAAAGGAGCAATAGCTAGAGAATTTGAGATGACCGATATTGGTCTCATGTCATACTATCTCGGGATCGAAGTCAAGCAAACGGAAGAAGGGATATTCATTTCCCAAGAAGGATTTGCTAAAGAGATTCTTAAGAAATTCAAGATGGACAATTGCCAATCGGTGACTATTCCGGTCGAAACCGGATTAAAATTGTCCAAGCACGAAGAAGGAGATCTTGTGGACCCATCTACCTACAAAAGCGCAGTTGGTAGCTTGAGGTACTTAACTTGTACAAGACCGAATATTTTTTTTGGAGTCGGTCTTGTGAGCCGATTCATGGAGAAACCAACCGAGACGCATTTCAAGGCGGTGAAACGAATCTTTCGTTACATCAAGGGTACAAGTGATTACGGATTAAATTATTCTTCTTCGAATGAGTTCAAGCTTGTGGGATACAGCGATAGCGATTGGGCAGGCGATATAGATGACCGAAAAAGCACAACCGGTTTTGTTTTCTTTATGGGAGATACTGCATTCACATGGAGATCGAAGAAACAGTCAATCGTGACACTTTCGACGTGTGAAGCCGAGTACGTCGCTGCCGCATCATGTGTCTGCCATACCATATGGCTTAAAGATTTATTGAAGGAGTTGAAGATCAAGCAAGATGAAGCTACGGAAATTTATGTTGACAACATGTCAGCTATTGCACTTGCGAAAAATCCGGTGTTTCATGATCGCAGCAAGCACATCGATACGAGGTATCATTTTATTCGAGATTGCGTTGCAAATGATGAAGTCAAGGTGAAATATGTGAAGACTCAAGATCAAGCTGCGGATATCTTCACGAAGGCGCTCAAGCATGATGTTTTCATCAAGTTGCGGATGATGCTTGGAGTTGCAAGGAATTAAATTTAAGAGGGGGTGTTGAATAAATAAACTTAATTATTAATTAGTAGTAATAGAATAATTAGAGTGACAAGTGTCCACATGCATGTAATTTGGGTCAATGAGTCAAAGTCATGACATGTGTTAGTATGCATGAAAGAGAGTGGACAAGTGTTAGATGCATGCAAAAGAGTGGACAAGTGTTATTAGGATAGTGACAAGTGTTATTAGGGTAGTGACAAGTGTTAGTATGCATGTGAGTTGTTCATACTATATAAACACCTCCATGGTGTTCATTATTGTATCATTTAAGTTAGTAAGCAAGTAAGAGAAATAAAAAAGAAAAGCTTGTAAGGTATCCCTTCCTCTTCTTCCTCTTCCCTCTTCTCCATAGAAATATAGCCATTATTATCCAACACTGTGAAGGAGGATGCAGAATTAGTGAAGCAAGATGTGGTAATGGAAGCTACTTTCAAGGATGTTATTTGCCAACAAAGAGTTATTTTCAAATCATAAAGGTTTGTCAGATTCAATAATAGAATAGATAGTTCTTTTCCTGTAATATTGCATGTGTCGATCTCTAGGTATTCGAGCGACTGTGGCAAAAAACTACTCTCCACACTTTGCTCATTTGGTTCAAACGATAAAAAAAGCTCCGGACATTTTGCACTAGTTAACCTTTTTAAATTTACAAGCCCACACAAGCTCTCCCATGACAAATATCTAAGCTTCTCACAGTTCCTTATTGTTAAATTTTTGCTCTTATCACCGGAAAAAGCAAATTCAAAATTACGGAACTCTGTTAATTCAGGACAATTTTCAATTGTTAAATTTTTCAAGCAAGGAAATGCCTGCCATTGGTTGCTTCCTCTCCACTTCTCCAACTTGGGCATGTCGTATATTTCCATCTCCTCAAAAGCTCAAAATCCCATGTCTGCACCAGTGCCATAGAATGGTACATCGATTTCTTTGACAGCAAACATATTTTGTAATATCAATTTCGTGAGAGATAATAAATGTCCAAGAGGAGGAAGTATCTCCCATTCTTCGCAATCCCCTAAATAAAGCAATACTAAATGGTCCAAAGAATTTTCATTGACCAACCATGTGGGCGATGTCGCACCACTATACCCATTGATATGAAGTCATTCGAGATTATAGTTTGGCCTGAGCTGCATCAATAGCTGGTTCAGATTCACCATTCTCTCTATTCCAAGACAAATACAAACTATTGAGGAATGACTTATCTTCAAGTCCTGGATCTTAGATTTATCAACAATCCTAGTTGTGCTATCTCAAATCCGCTTTCTTTCTTAACATGAAACTCACATAATCCAGAAAGAGCTGTTAGTTTTCCAACCCACGGTATTTTACTATGGAACATTGGATCGCGAATCAACCACCATAAAAAGTGGTCTATTTTTTCCTTAAACCTTCCTCGAATATACTCATTGTTTATATCTATTACTTCTAGATGATAGAGCTTACTTAGATTATTATGAAAATCTTTTTGGATATCATTTCGGTTCCATGGACATCGATAAAGTTGTAAGTAACGAAGATGGATAAATTCCGAAAAATTACATGTTAGAAGATCAACATTGTCGGACATTGTATATATCATTAGTACTCTCAATCCGTTCAATCTCCGGAGAAAATCCTTTAGAGCAGCAGCAAAATTTGAATTATACCTTCCAATTATAATTAAAGTACTCAGATTTTGAACTTCAATATGTTTTTTAATATCTACTATATGTTTCTCGAAATTTCCACAAGGTATAATTGAATTATGCGATAAATGAGTACATATCATGTATAAATGAAGAATAGTATTGGGAATACCTTTGGTTAAATATCTTGAGTTATCTATTTTATAGCAATCGTGTTATGATACGTTTTGTGCTAAATCATGCACTAGATCATGGATAACATAATGAGTCCTTGAAAAAGGATTTTAAACTTCTTCGAAGAAACTGGAATTTACTAAACCATCGAAATACATATTTCCTATATCCTCGACTGCCATTACGTTACTGTTATTCAGTAAAACAAAACCTTGAGCAATCCAGATATTAACCAACTCCTCCCTGTAGTAATGGAAACCCTTACGAAATAAAGAACAAAATGAAAAACACCTTTGTAGGTGAAAAGGTAGAGATTCGTAACTCAATCTCAATGCTGGCATGATATCATCAGGCTCAATTTGAGATTTCCATTCTTCGTTATCCCTTACATTCTTCCAATAAATAATATTCGAATTACTCTTTAACATTGCACCTACAGTTTTTGCCGCTAAAGGATAATTTGAAAGTTTATTGCAAATTTGTTCCCCAATTCTTTGAGAAATATTATAATTTTCATATTTCTCATCACTAAATGCATGTGATTTAAATAATTTCCAAAAATCATCTTCTTTCAAACCACCCAATTTAATCATATTTTTCTCACTGGTTAATTTTCCTACTGATAATTTTTTAGTTGTTAACAAAACAACGTTACCATTCCCCCCCCCCCCCCCCCCCCCCTTATTCCAATAGAGAGAGGAGGCTCTCCAACTTGCTTTTATCAGTGTCCTCCCACACATCATCTAATACAAGTAGAAATTTTTTCGAACTTAAGAAATTTTTAAGAATTTCCAAATGTCTAGCAACTCACGAATAAGCCTACCTTCATCGTAATCGATGGACACGTGAATCCACATTGTTAGTTCAAAATATTCTTTTATTTTTGAGTCGTTAAACACGAGTCGAGCGAGAGTCGTCTTACCGACACCTCCATTCCCTATTATGGGTAATGCAGAGAGATTGATATTGGCAAAATGTGTCCCTATCAATTGAGCTATTATAAATTCTTTCTCTTCATCTCTACCAAAGACTCTCGATGTTAATAAGCCCAAGCCCATACAAATATTTATCAAGTTTAATTAGCCCAAATAATTTTAGGGAAAGATTATTTTAAGGAAAGAAAGTTAGGAAATAATTATGGGGAAGATTTTAATTATAAGGAAATTAGTTTAGGAAATAGTTTTTAAGGCAATGTTTAATTCCTTGTATTTCAAGTTTATGGAGCCTATAAATAGGGTTTGGATGGTTAGCAATAATATATCAAATATCAATTAGAAAAGAGAGAAAGAGTTGTAAGAGCTTATTAGAATTACAAGAGAGAGTTTTGTTTATTAGAAATCCATATTTGAATCCATATTCGAATCCCGTATTACCAACAAATTGGCATCAGAGCGATGGCGAGTTCTGGGAGTGCTTTTGGCCATATACCGCTACCGCGATTGACAAAGACGAATTACGAAGTATGGAGTATCCAGATGCGAGCGTTACTCGGTGCGCAAAATGTTTGGGAGATAGTCGAAGCTGGCTACGTGGAACCGGTTGCCGAAATGGAGCAGACGGTAAACCAATTAGAAGCAATGAAAGAGAAACGAGTGAAGGACAAGACCGCCATATACCTGTTGTACCAAGATGTAGACGAGTCGGGTTTTCAGAAGATTGCCGAAGCAAAAACGAGTCGGGTTTTCAGAATTGGAGTCCATGAAGATGAAGGAATCGGAAGGAGTGTCCGATTACATCTCGCGTGTACAAGGAGTGGCGAATCAGTTAAAGGGCAACGGAGAAGCTCTAACCGACGCAAGAGTTGTTGAGAAGATTCTACGGTCTTTAACCGAGAAGTTCGAAAACGTGGTGTGCGCTATTGAAGAGGCAGAAACTATAATTCCGAAGAAAAGAAGCAACCGAATCAGCAAAATTGGCACGGCCGAGGACGAGGTCGTGGACGAGGAAGCTAGTCGAGTCGAGCAAGTGTCGAGTGTTACAACTGCGGCAAGCCTGGACACTACGCGAAGGAGTGCTGGTCCGAGAAAAAGGTAAAAGAAAATGCCAACCTAGTAGAGAAGGAGGCAAATGATGGTGTTCTCATGATGGCTCACAAAGACACCACATGAGAGAGCGATACGATCTGGTACCTCGACCCCGACGCAAGCAACCACATGTGCGGGCACAAACACCTTTTCGTAGAGATGAAGGAGCTAGACGATGGGCACGTTTCATTTGGAGATGCGTCAAAGGTCCAAGTAAAGGGCAAAGGTAAAATTCGATTCTATCAGAAGGATGGTAAAGAAGGACATATCAAAAATGTCTATTACGTACCTGAGACGAAGAGCAACATAATCAGCATGGGACAACTATTGGAGAAAGGATACTCGGTCTTCATGAAAGATTGAACGATGCAGCTGAAGGACAAGCAAGGTCAATTAGTTGCGCGTGTTGAGATGGCGAAGAATCGAATGTTCAAGCTCAACCTGAGAAGTGTGAAGAGAATGTGCTTACGAGTCGACATGGAGGATAAAGCTTGGTTCTGGCATTTGCAGTTTGGACATTTGCACTATGGAGGCTTGCGAGAGTTGGCCAAGAAGAACATGGTGCACGGTCTGCCAGATATGGACTACACGAGCAGATTTTGCGAAGGTTGCGTACTCGGTAAACATGCAAGAGTCCCATTTCAGAAGAAGGCGAAATATGAAGCAGCAAACCCTCTCGAGCTGGTGCACACCGACATTTGTGGTCCGATCACACCGAAATCGTTTAGTGAGAAAAGGTATTTTATTACATTCGTTGATGATTACACTAGGAGGACCTGGGTTTATTTTTTGAAGGAAAAATCCGAGTCATTCGAAGTGTTCAAGAGGTTCAAGGTGCTTGTCGAGAAGATGACCGGGCGATACTTCAAAGCTTTGCGGTCAGATAGAGGCGGTGAGTACACGTCAACCGCATTTACGAGCTTTTGTGAGGAGCAAGGGATTAAGAGATTCTTAACTGCGCCATACTCGCCTCAGCAAAATGGTGTGGCCGAGAGGAAGAACTGGACCATTCTCGACATGGTTCGGTCGATGTTGAAGAGCAAAGGAGTGCCAAAAAAATTTTTGGGCCGAGGCGGTACAGTGTGCGGTGTATGTACAGAATCGATGTCCTCATGCGAAATTGGGCGAGAAAACACCTCAAGAAGCTTGGAGCACTCAGAAACCGACGGTGTCGCATTTCAAGGTGTTCGGAAGTGTGGCATATGCACATGTACCGGATCAAAGGAGGACGAAGCTCGATGATAAAAGCAAGAAGTTCGTGTTCATTGGATATGATGAGAAAACGAAGGCATACAAGTTGTACGACCCGATTGAAAGAAAGGTTGTGGTGAGTCGAGATGTCCATGTGAATGAGAAGAGCGCATGGGACTGGAGTAAGAAGTGCGAGATGGATGATGAGGACGCCGAGTCAGACGAGTCCTAGAAAGAAGAATCCTCAGCTATTGTACCGACTAGCCCCGCAATACCTGATGAAGAAGATGAGCCGAGACAAACACGCACGAGGAGCTTACGAGAGTTGTATGATGCAACTAGTGAGGTACATCTTGTTTGTCTTTTGGCAGATGCGGAGAATATTTCCTTTGAAGAAGCCGTGAGAAACAAGAAATGGCAAACCGCGATGGATGAAGAGATTGGGGCTATCGAGAAAAACAAGACGTGGGATTTGGTCGAATTACCAGAAGGATGCAAGCCCATAGGAGTCAAGTGGGTGTACAAGAAAAAGATGAATGCTCAAGGCGAGATCGAAAGGTACAAGGCTCGATTGGTGGCGAAGGGGTATCGTCAAAAGGCCGGTATTGATTATGATGAGGTTTTTGCTCCTGTTGAGAGAATGGAGACGATCCGACTTCTCATATCTCAAGCAGCTCAATTCAAGTGGCCGATCTACCAGATGGACGTGAAATCGGCATTTCTGAATGGCGTGCTCGAAGAAGAAGTCTATGTCGAGCAACCACCTGGTTACGTGAAAGCTGGAAAAGAAGAAAAGGTGTTGAAGTTGAGAAAGACGTTGTACGGGCTCAAACAGGCACCTCGAGCATGGAATACCCGAATCGACACATACTTCAAGAAGACCGGCTTTGTACAATGCCCATATGAGAATGCATTGTACGTGAGGAAGAAGGAAAAAGACGTGTTGTTTGTTTCTCTATGTTGATGATCTGATTTTCATGGGGAGTAATGAGAAGATGGCGAAGGAATTCAAAGAAGCGATGACGCGAGAATTCGAGATGACAGATTTGGGTCTGATGAAATACTTCCTTGGCCTCGAAGTTAAACAAGGTGAGTCAGGGATTTTTGTATCACAGGAGGCGTACGCGAAGAATATCTTGAAGATGTACAAGATGGAGGACAACAACCCAGTGGCGACCCCGATGGAGCTCGGTGCGAAACTCTCTAAATTTGAGGGAGGAGACAGAGTTGATCCGAGCAAATTTCGAAGTTTGGTTGGGAGCTTGCGGTACCTTACTTGTACTAGGCCTGACATTGCGTATAGCGTTGGGGTGGTGAGTCGATTCAAGGAGGAACCGAGGCATTCCCACTGGAAAGCGGTAAAAAGGATTCTTCGGTACATTCGAGGTACAGAATCACTCGGGTTATGTTACTCGAGGACAGACGAATACAAGCTAGTGGGCTACTCGGACAGTTATTGGTGTGGAGATGTTGAGGATCGAAAAAGCACAGTAGGTTATGTGTTTTACATGGGAGATACTGTGTTTACGTGGCTTTCGAAGAAACAGCCAATAGTGACGCTATCGACGTGCGAGGCGGAATACGTGGCAGCATCGTGGTGTGTGTGCCATGCGACATGGCTAAGGAATTTGTTGCACGAGTTGAAGATGACGCAACACGAGGCGACTGAGATACGAGTCGACAATAAATCCGCAATCGAGCTAGCAAAGAATCCGGTCCATCATGAGAGGAGTAAGCACATTGATGTGCGTTTTCATTTCATTCGAGAGCAGGTGAAGAAAGGCAATATGCGAATGATTCATGTGGCGAGCCAGGATCAGGTAGCAGACATCTTCACGAAGCCGCTTCCGACAGCGCTGTTCGAGAACTTCAAGACGATGATCGGGATGAATAACAGGCTTGAGCTTAAGGGAGGAATTTGTTAATAAGCCCAAGCCCGATTAATAATTATTAAGTTTAATTAGCCCAATTTATTTTAGGGAATATTTATTTTAAGGAAAGTAATTTAGGAAATTATTATTGGGCAGATTTTAATTATAAGGAAATTAGTTTAGGAAATAGTTTTTAAGGCAAGGTTTTAATTCCTTGTATTTCAAGTTTATGGAGCCTATAAATAGGGTTTGGATGGTTAGCAATAATATATCAAATATCAATTAGAAAAGAGAGAAAGAGTTGTAAGAGCCTATTAGAATTAAAAGAGAGAGTTTTGTTTATTAGAAATTCATATTTGAATCCATATTCGAAACTTGTATTACCAACACTCTATTCCACTAAATGTGAGGATTTCAACGGGCTTAGCAAACTAGTGTTTACGTTTGCCTTAACATTTTGATCTAGATTTTGTAGATTAAGTATTTTATAGAGTTTTTTTCCAACTTCGTTTAAATTTTCAACTATAATGTGTATCCTACGGGACAAATCGTCCTTTTGAAACTTAGTTCGTTTATTCCTAACTAAAGCATGATCTCCGTCAATTTTTCTTTTAGAACCCTCAATTTGGGCATCCTCATTTCTATATATAGGAATATAACTTTTCAACATAGATAACTTACAAACCAAATCTTGAGATGGAGATGAAGAGGAACCCGATTGAACGATTTTCTATCTCGCACTTGATGCGATAGTACTGCATCTCATCGAGCAAGTCTTCAGCTTGATATACAAGATACTGAACACATTGGATATATTTTACCAGGTCGTTATTTTGGATCCCTTTCTTGATCTGCCCAAAACCAAGGCTTATTTTGATGTATTCGAGGTTATCCTCAAGGAGTTTGTATTCCTCGGTCAAACCCATATCGGATGCCCATTTCTCGAGCACGCGAGTAAGATATTTATCAAAGAGAACTTGGATGAACCCGCATGCAATACCAATAGCAGTCCCCAGATCCATCTTATATGTATGGCTCAAGAAAAGAACTAAAATTGTGACAAGGAAGGCAAACTAAAGGAGACGAATTAGATGGATAATAGTGTTTGAGAAATTATAAATATGATAAGATAAGCAAATGCATTCACGAGATGGTAAGGATCATGATGAATCAAAGTAAAGATTGGTTGAAGTTTAAATAGAAAGAAAGAAATTTCAAAGAGAAGAAGAGAAAAAAGAAAAGGGATTTGTTCTGTGTGGAAGATGAAGAGGAACGCACGAGTGAACAAAGAAAGCAAGAACTATAAGCACTGGCCGCTATTTGTTCCTCAAATCCATACTAAATATACTCCTCAAGAAAGATATTAAAATTGGGACAAATAAGGATTAGATGAAGTTTATAGATAAAACAAGATTTTATTTTTTGTGAAAGATAAACTGAAACAGGAACAGACAGTGGACATAAAGAAAGCAAAAATTATTAAAATTAATGCTTTTATATAATAATATTATTAATATTTTGGGGCAGGATAATTATGTTAAATAAATAGAAGTGTCTAGAATATATGTCTAAAATTAAGGAGGATGTATATTGAATAAAAAGGTGTCTCTTAGATACATAAATAGGTGTCTATTTGAATAGAAGTATCTAGAATTTTAGATAGATATGATGTATGGTTGAAAGAGTGTATTTAGGGGATGTATATTGAATACTATTAAATGGATGTACTGTAGCGAAATCAATTAAGAGAGTAATAAAAAAACTTTGTTCCAATTCTCTTCTCTCCAGCGTGAGATAATAAAAAAGGGAGAAATTATTCCCGGGCCCCTGGTTGAGATTGAATCCCCTATCTTTCCATTGTCTTTGATGAAAAATCCCCCACACACTCTCTATTCTTCTAAAATTCAAGCCTAAATTCCAACAAATTGGCATCAGAGCCACGGTTGTTTGTGAGTGTTTGCGAGAGTGAGTTTGACGAAGTTTGGAGAAGGAGAAAGCCATGACAAACCAAGGCGGTGTTTTCCGGCTCCCACAAATTTCGCAACTTATTTTCGATGGAGAAAATTACGATTATTGGAGTATTAAAATGAAGACTCTTTTGATCGCGCAAGATCTATGGGAAATAGTAGAAGAGGGAGTGGACACGGCAAAAGAAGGAGAAACGTCCGATGCGTTGAAAGCAAATAAGAAGAAAGATGCAAAAACCTTATACTTGATACAACAAGTAATTTCGGATAAATTATTTCCGCGAATAATTGGCGCTAAAACTTCGAAGGAAGCGTGGACGATTTTGCAACGAGAATTTTAAGGAAACGAAAAAGTGGACGGTTAAACTCTTGACGCTTAAGAGGGAATTTCAAAACTTGAAGATGAAGGAGAACAATACCCTCAAAGATTTTTTCTCGAATATTTTGGAAGTGGTAAACCAAATAAAAGGCTTTGGCGAAAATTTGACCGATAAATCGGTTTGCGAAAAAAATACTTATTAGCCTTTCTTCAAAATACAACAACATGGCGTCTATTATCGAAGAAACCAAAGACCTAGCGACTCTTAGTGTGCACGACTTGATGGGTTCTTTAGAGAGGCACGAACAACGATTAAATCGAGACACCGAGCAATCTTTGGAGAGTGCGTTCCAATCAAAAACTGCCGTAACCGAATCATCAAACCAAAATACGGTTAAGGAAGAATCATTTCGTGGTGGTCGAAACGGTAGAGGTCGAGGTCGAGGAAAATTTGGAAGTGGAGGAGGTAGAAGCAATTACCAAAATAACCAAGAGAGATGGTGCGGTGTGTGCAAAATCTCGACTCATGCCGAAAAATATTGTTGGAATAAAGGGAAGCCTCAATGCTACAATTGCAAGAAGTTCGGCCATATGAAAAAGGATTGCCGAGTTAAAGCAAATGAACAAGCCAACTATACCGAAGAGAAAATCGACAACGAAAATATTTTTTACGTGTGTCAAGCGGCCTTTGAGAAGAAAAATGATGTGTGGTACGTCGATAGCGGGTGTAGCAACCATATGACCGGAATCGAATCGGTCTTTAGCGAAATCGACAAGACGGCGACTACTCAAATTACCATGGGAAATGGTGCAGTGGTTTGATCTAAAGGAAAAGGAACGATTGCGATTGAGTCGAAGAAAGGACGGATGTTCATTCGAGATGTGATGTTTGTTCCGGAGTTGGCGCAAAATTTGTTGAGTGTTGGACAATTGGTATAGAATGGACACATGGTCATTTCGAAGGCGATTGTTGCAGAATTTTTGAGAAGGCGAAAAACGGAAGTCAAGTAATAGCGAATATTAAAATGGAGAAAAATCAAAATTTTCCTCTCACTCTAAAAGCATCGAAATTTGTCGCTTTGGCAGCCTGTGCGGAAGTTGTGTCGTGGTTGTGGCATAAAAGGCTCGGCCATGTGAATTTTGGGAGTTTGAAGTTCTTGAGTAAGAAAAATATGGTCTACGGTTTACCGAATATTGAAGAAAAAGATGATGTGTGCGAGGCGTGTGCTCTCGGTAAAATACATCGAGAATCATTTCCGAAAGAAAATGCATGGAGGGCGACAAAGCCGTTGGAGCTAGTGCATACCGATGTTTGTGGTCCGATGAAGACACCTTCACAAGGCGGTAACCGATATTTCATTATCTTCATAGACGATTACTCGAGGATGTGTTGGATTTATTTCATTAAACAAAAATCCGATGCGTTTTCTATCTTCAAGAAGTTTCAAAGGATGGTTGAGAGGCAAAGTGGATGCTTCATCAAGAAGTTACGAAGTGATCGAGGCGGTGAATACAACTCTAAAGAGTTCGACAAATTTTGTGAAGAAATCGGGTTAGAGAGACAATTGACGGTTGGGTATACACCCGAGCAAAATGGTGTTGTCGAAAGGAAGAATAGGACAATCGTTGAGATGTCACGAGCGATGTTGAATGAGAAGGGCCTTCCGACTAATTTTTGGGCCGAGGCAGCGAGTACCTCGGTTTATTTGTTAAATCGATGTCCGACAAAAGTGGTGAAAGATAAAACGCCGTTTGAAGTATGGTCCGGTGGCAGAAAAACATCGGTCAATCACTTGCGAATTTTTGGATCTATTTGCTACGCGCATGTTCCGAAAGAGATGAAACACAAGCTTGAAGAAAAAGGTGAAAAATGTGTCTTCGTGGGTTACAGCTCACAATCAAAGGGTTATAGACTCTTTAGTTTGAAAAGAAATAAATTAATAACGAACCGCGATGTGATTTTCAATGAAAAAGATAAGTGGAATTGGAAAGGAAAAGGAGTTGACGATGTCCCCGTTGTAGTAGAAGAAAAACAACCCGAGCCGCGAGTTGAAAAGAATGATGATGAAGACGAAAGTGAAGAAGAAGAAGAAATACCGCGATCTCCTCCGACAAATGTCGCGTCGAGTCCCTCAACACGGAAACCAACACCGGTAAAAATGAGAAGATTGAGTGATATTTATATGAATTGTAATTTTTGTGTCGTAGAACCGGCATGTTTCGAGCAAGCGGTTCAACAAGAGGTTTGGAGAAATGCGATGGAAGAAGAAATAAAAGTGATCGAGAAAAACGAAACTTGGGAGTTAGTTGAGAAACCGAACGAGAAAGGTGTAATCGGGTTAAAGTGGATCTATAAGACGAAAACGAATCCGGATGGATCGGTTCAAAAATATAAGGCGAGACTAGTTGCGAAAGGATACTCTCAGCAACCCGGTACCGACTATCAAGAGACGTTTGCGCCGGTGGCAAGACACGAGATGATTCGTTTGTTGATTGCATTGGCGGCGCATAAAGGTTGGAGACTATACCAACTTGATGTGAAATCTGCTTTTCTTAATGGCGTGTTGAAAGAAAAGGTCTACGTGGAACAACCGCAAGGGTTTGTGCTTGACGAAGACGACAACAAGGTGTACAAATTAAAGAAGGTTTTGTATGGGCTGAAACAAGCACCCCGTGCATGGTATAGCAATATCGATTCTTACTTCACCGAAAAAGGGTTTAAAATGAGTCTGAGTGAACCGACCCTTTATATCAAGCAAGACAAGACCGGTATGATTATCGTTTCTCTTTATGTTGATGATTTAATTGTGACCGGTAGTGATGAAAAGATGGTACGAGAATTCAAAGAGGATATGTTGAAGAAATATGAGATGAATGATTTGGGATTACTTCACTATTTTTTGGGTATCGAGATTAATCAAAGAGAAGATGGAGTTTTTATTTCGCAAATGAAGTATGCTCAAAATATTCTCGCTAAATTTAAAATGGAGAATTGTAATCCGGTGACGATACCGATTTTGGTGAATGAAAAGATGGTGAAAGAAGATGGAAGTGGTGATGCTGATGAATCGATCTATAGAAGCTTAGTTGGTAGCCTATTATACCTTGCCGTTACCAGACCCGACATTATGTATGGAACGGGTTTGTTATCTCGGTTCATGAGTAAGCCGAGTAAATTACATTTTGGAGTTGCAAAGAGGTTGTTGCGATACATACTGTTAGGAATTCGGGCATGCATATTGCACAGCGGAACTTAACCGAACCCCTTAAGCCATTGATCTGTGTATCACTAATTAGATACGAAGGAAGAGTTTCAAGAATTTCACCTCAGATTTAGTTCAAATCTGGTTGAAGGAAGCTTGCAGAGATCACGTTGGTGTGCTCGAACCGGCACCACCCTCTATCGGTATCCACACGCGACTTGTCTAGACTGGATGTGAAGACCTCCGATGCTAGTCGGATCCTTCCTCCCTTCAGAAAATCCACTTGGCTTCTATTTTCTTTCACAAAGAAATTCTGCCTCAAAGATTGAATCAATCTCTTTCATAAAGAGGTTTGGTGTGTATTAATAATCAAGTGGAAAACTCTTAGGATTCCAAATCAAGTGGAAAACTCTTAGGATTCCATCCCACAAAATATCTTCATCAAATGAATGATATTCCTGAGTATTAATACCATGCATCCATACATGCACGTATCATTCAATTAATGATTTACACCTTTCTGTTCGAACAGAATAATATCCTCGTTCGAACAGAATAATATCCTCGTTTGAACAGAATAATATCCTCGTTCAAACAGAATAATATCCTCGTTTGATTTTCTGTGTCCAGTCCAAACTTGTCTTTGTGTGTGACCCTATAGGTTTATTTAATGTTGGCAGCATATTAAATCTCTATTTAAATATGCAAATCATAATTGGCCTCTAGCAAGGCATTATGACTACCCAAATTAAATAAATGATTTGTGATCATAACCTATTTATCAAATAGACAAATTACTAGCTCTCTTGTTCATACGATATCTGTTGATCAAAGACATGGTCAAATGTCATCCTTTCTAAATCAACTTAACTATTTCCCGATATAGAATTAGATTGAATGTTCAATTAGTATTAACAACACATGTTAATCTTATTGAGCGTGGCCACGCATTTCCTTCAATCCTAATTCATCAAGGGGCCCTGAGAGATATCTCTTTCAATCATGAAAGGAACAACTTCCATCTTGGTTATTCACATCCTCCAACATGCTTCATGTAATACCCAATGATGATCTTGATTACCCGGTTAAAGATAACAAAGAAACATATCTAAGTATCACAATTCACAGGTGAGAAATCTAATGATAACCTCAGGTCAAAGAACTAAAATTCTATTTGTTTATGAGAATATATATAATGACAATAACCATGTATATTCTCATAAGTTGGTCAGTCCAATATGTAGTCTCTAATACATATCTATATTCCATATTTGACATCACTACATCTCTATGTATTCCATGTCCATGATCAGTAAAACATAATCATCTCATATGTGAATATACTGGTGTACATATATATTATATTTCCTTAGACATGTATATCTCTATATACATCATATATATGACCAGGGACATTTAGAATCGTATTACGTTCATTGATACAGTTTTACTATCATAATCACATATTATGATGATGTATAAACTAGTGATACAATTCAAGGCTTATTCACATATTCATAAATATGTTAAATAACCAGTACACGTATTAAATGAAACTTTAATTCAATATTAAAATATTAGATCAACAAACATAAATAATAATGATCATTCGTTTACATACAAACTGAACAGTTCAGCCTAGGGTATTATTTAGTTCAGCCCAGGGCATTATTTCATTCAGCCTAGGGCATTATTTCCTTCAGTCTCCCACTTGCACTAGGGTGAACTGATACTAATAATACACAATCAACTCTCCTCTCTGAGGTAATCCAAACCAATAGCTCTAGCATGACGATCATGTTTCGCTATCGAGAGCGGCTTAGTAAACGGATCAGCTATATTATCATCAGTTGGAATTTTGCACACATTCACGTCTCCTCTCTCTATTATCTCTCGAATAAGATGAAAATGCCGAAGTATGTGTTTGGATCTGTGGTGTGACCTTGGCTCCCTAGATTGCGCAATTGCTCCATTGTTATCACAAAAGAGAATCACAGGGACCAACACACTTGGAACTACACCTAGTTCTGCCACAAATTTCTTGATCCAAACAGCTTCCTTAGCTGCTTCTGAAGCTGCTATATACTCCGCTTCCGTTGTAGAATCTGCGACAGTTTGCTGTTTGGAACTTTTCCAAACAACTGCTCCTCCGTTCAAACAGAATACGTAACCACTTTGCGATCTAAAATCATCTATGCAGGTTTGAAAGCTAGCATCGGTATAACCCTTTATCACCAGCTCACTTTCCAAACCTCCATAGATTAAGAATACATCTTTAGTCCTTCTCAAGTACTTAAGAATATTCTTTACTGCTATCCAGTGACTCTCACCTGGATCTGATTGGTATCTGCTTGTTACACTTAATGCATATGACACATCTGGTCTAGTACATATCATCGCATACATAATAGATCCAATTTCCGAAGCATATGACACTCTATTCATTCGTTCTCGTTCATCTCTCGATGTCGGACATTGAGATTTATCTAACGAGATACCATGCGACATCGGCAAGGATCCTCTCTTGGAATCTTGCATATTGAACATCTTCAATACCTTGTCAATGTATGTACTTTGACTCAGACCTAGAAGCTTCCTTGATCTATCTCAATAAATCTTTATGCCTAATATATAGGCTGCTTCTCCTAGGTCTTTCATTGAAAATTGATTCCCCAAATATTTCTTAACACTTAAGAGTATAGGTATATCATTGCCAATGAGCAATATGTCATCCACATAAAGAACTAAGAATACATGTGCACTCCCACTGAATTTCTTGTATACACAAGCTTCTTCCACATTCTTGATGAAACCATAATCCTTGATTACTTCATCAAAACGAAGATTCATGGCATCTTGCCATTTCTGCGAATCTTCACTCATCATAGCATCTTCGTAGGATGTTGGTTCATTATCTATGGCCAACACATCGTCATCATTAGTCACGAGAAATCTATATCTCTCGGGCTCCTGACGATTCCTATTGGATCTACGTGGTGGTTCTCGTGTCACATTTTCTGATTCTCCAACATTTGGTGAACCTGAAACATCTTCCATCTCATGTTCATTTTCAGTTTGGGAATCTTGAACTTCTTCAAGATCAACCTTACTCCCACTAGCTTTCTTGGAAATGAACTCCTTCTCTAAGAATGCTCCATTTCTAGCTACGAAAATCTTATTTTCAGAGGGGATGTAAAAGTAATACCCTTTAGTTTCCTCAGGATATCCCACGAATAAACATTTATCCGATTTGGGTCCAAGCTTATCTGACATCATGCGTTTAACATATGCCTCGCAACCCCAAATTTTCAGAAAAGACTAACTCGAAGTTCTTCCTGTCCATATCTCATATGGAGTCTTTTCTACGGATTTAGATGGAATTCTATTCAGTATGAATGCGGTTGTTTCAATGGCATAACCCCAAAACGATTTCGGGAGATCAGTTTGACTCATCATTGATCGAACCATGTCCAACAAGGTACGATTTCTCCTCTCGGAAACACCATATCATTGAGGTCTACCGGGTGGAGTTAATTGTGAAACAATTCCACAAACTCTTAGATAGTCATCAAAATCTTGGCTCAAATATTCACCACATCGATCTGATCGAATGGCCTTTATTTTCTTGCCTAGTTGATTCTCTACTTCATTCTTAAAATCTTTGAACCTTTCAAACGATTCTGACTTTTGCCTCATTAAGTAGATAAATCCATATCTACTATAGTCATCAGTAAAAGTAATGAAGTATCTATAACCTCCTCTGGCTTCCATGCTCATTGGGCCACATACATCATTATGTATGAGCTCCAACAAATCACTTGATCTTTCTCCAACATTTGAGAAAGGTTTCTTAGTCATCTTGCCTAATAAACAAGACTCACATGTCTCATATGATCTCATATCAAATGAGTCTAAAAGTCCATCAGTATGGAGTTTAGAAATGCGTTTCTCGTTTATATGGCCTAAACGACAATGCCAAAAATAGGTTTGATTATCAACATTAGACATTGTCCTTTCGGTATTGATATTATATATGGATTTGTAATTATTCAGATCAAGCACGTAGAGACCATTTTCTAATAAAACATTTCCATAGAAAATTTCTCCTTTACGGATAGTACAATTATTATCTTCTATAATAAATTTATAACCATCCAAAGCTAATCTTGAAATAGAAATGATATTCCTGTTCATAGCAGGTACATAACAACAATTGTTCAATTCTAATACAAATCCATTAGGTAAAGTTAAATGATAATCTCCTACGGCTAATGCAGCAACTCTTGCTCCATTTCCCACGCGTAGGTCCAATTCTCCTTTAGCTAATTTTCTTCTACTTCGTAGTGCCTGCACATCTCTACATATGTGAGTACCACATCCGGTATCTAATACCCAGTTTGACAAAGTAGATAAATTAATTTCAATACCTGAGGCACTTGCTGACACTGCTTTCTTCTTCTTTACTTCTTCCAAGTAAAGTGGGCAGTTTCTTTTCCAATGGCCATCCTTATGACAATGGAAACAAGTGGTCGGTTCAGATTTCTTGATCTTTGGTTTGGGCAACACCTTGCTCTTACCAGTGTTCTTGCCTTTGAACTTCTTCTTAAACTTTCCCTTTTGAACCATCAAAACCTCATTGGCACCTGATGCCTTGAAGTCTCCGGACTTATAGGTAGCCTCAAAATTCTTGAGCATACCATGTAATTCCGGTATTGTTTTATCCATAGAGTGCATGTTGTAGTTTGAAACAAACTGTGCGAAATTCGGAGTCAAGGACTCAAGAATCAAGTCAGTTTTCATCTCATGGCTGACTTTCACACCTAGTTTCTCAAGATGATCGACATATCCTTTCATCTTTAAAACATGCGCACTCACAGATGTACCATGGGCCATTTTGCAGTTGAACAACGCCTTGTGGGTGTTAAACCTCTCAAGTCTGGCTTGCTCTTGGAACATTTCCTTGAGCTGTCTGTTCATAACATATGCATGCGAATCAACAAACTGCTTTTGAAGATCCGATGACATAGTAGCCAACATGAGACAAGTTACTTCAACATCATCATCTATGAACTTTTCATAGTATTCTTGGTCCACATGGTCAGCATCTGCTGGTGGTTTTTCAGTTGGGAGAGGCTCATCAAGAACATAACCCTTATGTTCGGCCCTAAGAACAATTCTTATATTTCGTTCCCAATCCAGAAAGTTTTTACCATTCAACTTCTCCTTCTCAAGGAGAGATCGCAAATTTAAACTGTTTGAGGACATTTTTCTACATGGAATAAAATGTGCAAAATTAATACATTTATAGATGATAACATTTATGTTTTAGTTCATTTAAAATACTCCCACTATTTTTATCAAAGCAACAACCCTCACTGTGTTGGTTCGGATACATTCCAACTACATGTACCATAGTGGCTCAAGATCCATATTTCGCAAAATCCTAAGCGTGCTTTGGCTCGTCTTAGAATTCTGTTATTTAGGTAGGATCAAATCCAATTGCATCTCCATGCAACTCTTGAGATCATTTATGAGATCGTGGTTTTTGAGTCCAACTCAAAATCCATGTGTGTACATATCTCATCTTATGCCCTAAGTTCAAGTCCGACTTGCTACTTAGTTAAGTACTAACCATAACTGATTATCATCCAATTAATCTACCAACACACCCAGCTTTGGCATGACCTATGTTGGTAATTAATCAATGCATATTCTCCCGCCAACTATATAAGCTCACACACCCAGCTTTGGCATGACCCATGTGAGTGATATAAAGGCCCTGAGAATTTCAGAATATGGGAGGCATTTTCTCAACTTAATAATTAGTAGAGGGATTTCTAATTTATTTATCACATGTATAAGCATATCACATCACACATCACAGAATAATTAAATGATATAGCATGACCATGATCTTTATAAGCCACTATAAAAATCTCTAATTAATTACTTATAATGAACTCTTTCATTATAACGGCGGATGTGGCAATGAACTCCTTCATTATGTGACCGGTTATGGCGGTGAGCTTCTTCATCATGTGATCGGTTGTGATGATGAACTCCTTCATCTTGTGATTGCTTGTGGCGATGAACTCCTTCATCTTGAGAATAGTTGCGTCGATGAACTCCTTCATCTTCATTTAAATAAAATAACAACCTATTCTACTTTTACAACTTGGACAACTCACCGGTCGCCATAAATTAAATTTACAACTTGGACAACTCACCGGTCGCCATAAATTAAATTTACAACATGCAATCACATCATTCAATCACAACACAAAGTTTTGGCCATGCTATATCATATATCGTTGAATTATAAAATACATATATACATTTCGACTAATACATATGCAATAATCTCCACGTGAGACCAGAATAATATCCTGCATCTCATGCAATAATATCCTGCATCTTATGCAATAAATCTCAGCGTGAGACAGTGCACCTTTTGTTTGAACAGAATAATATCCTCGTTCAAACAGAATAATATCCGGCATCTCATGCAATAATATCCTGCATCTCATGTAATAATATCCTGCATCTTATGCAGTAAATCTCAGCGTGAGACAGTGTACATTTCTGTTTGAATAGAATAATATCCTCGTTCAAACAGAATAACATCTTGCATCTCATGCAATAATACCCTGCTCGAGACAGTGCACCTTCTTATGCATAATATCAATCAAAATACATATGTAGTTTTATAATCCTCAGAAACTCTAAACTAGTACATCTAATATACTAAATCGATCTAATAAACGATACACGTGGCTCTGATACCACTGTTAGGAATTCGGGCATGCATATTGCACAGCGGAACTTACCCGAACCCCTTAAGCCATGGATCTGTGTATCACTAATTAGATACGAAGGAAGAGTTTCAAGAATTTCACCTCAGATTTAGTTCAAATCTGGTTGAAGGAAGCTTGCAGAGATCACGTTGGTGTGCTCGAACCGGCACCACCCTCTATCGGTATCCACACGCGACTCGTCTAGACTGGATGTGAAGACCTCCGATGCTAGTCGGATCCTTCCTCCCTTCAGAAAATCTACTTGGCTTCTATTTTCTTTCACAAAGAAATTATGCCTCAAAGATTGAATCAATCTCTTTCATAAAGAGGTTTGGTGTGTATTAATAATCAAGTGGAAAACTCTTAGGATTCCAAATCAAGTGGAAAACTCTTAGGATTCCATCCCACAAAATATCTTCATCAAATGAATGATATCCTGAGTATTAATACCATGCATCCATACATGCACGTATCATTCAATTAATGATTTACACCTTTCTGTTCGAACAGAATAATATCCTCGTTCGAACAGAATAATATCCTCGTTTGAACAGAATAATATCCTCGTTCAAACAGAATAATATCCTCGTTTGATTTTCTGTGTCCAGTCCAAACTTGTCTTTGTGTGTGACCCTATAGGTTTATTTAATGTTGGCAGCATATTAAATCTCTATTTAAATATGCAAATCATAATTGGCCTCTAGCAAGGCATTATGACTACCCAAATTAAATAAATGATTTGTGATCATAACCTATTTATCAAATAGACAAATTACTAGCTCTCTTGTTCATACGATATCTGTTGATCAAAGACATGGTCAAATGTCATCCTTTCTAAATCAACTTAACTCTTTTCTGATATAGAATTAGATTGAATGTTCAATTAGTATTAACAACACATGTTAATCTTATTGAGCGTGGCCACGCATTTCCTTCAATCCTAATTCATCAGGGGGCCCTGAGAGATATCTCTTTCAATCATGAAAGGAACAACTTCCATCTTGGTTATTCACATCCTCCAACATGCTTCATGTAATACCCAATGATGATCTTGATTACCCGGTTAAAGATAACAAAGAAACATATCTAAGTATCACAATTCACAGGTGAGAAATCTAATGATAACCTCAGGTCAAAGAACTAAAATTCTATTTGTTTATGAGAATATATATAATGACAATAACCATGTATATTCTCATAAGTTGGTCAGTCCAATATGTAGTCTCTAATACATATCTATATTCCATATTTGACATCACTACATCTCTATGTATTCCATGTCCATGATCAGTAAAACATAATCATCTCATATGCGAATATACTGGTATACATATATATTCTATTTCCTTAGACATGTATATCTCTATATACATCATATATATGACCAGGGACATTTAGAATCGTATTACGTTCATTGATACAGTTTTACTATCATAATCACATATTATGATGATGTATAAACTAGTGATACAATTCAAGGCTTATTCACATATTCATAAATATGTTAAATAACCAGTACACGTATTAAATGAAACTTTAATTCAATATTAAAATATTAGATCAACAAACATAAATAATAATGATCATTCGTTTACATACAAACTGAACAGTTCAGCCTAGGGTATTATTTAGTTCAGCCCAGGGCATTATTTCATTCAGCCTAGGGCATTATTTCCTTCACATACAAGGTACCAAAGATTTCGGACTTATGTATGAGAAGGATGAGAAAGCGAAAATAGAATTGGTTGGATTTTGTGATAGCGATTGGGCCGGTAGTGTGGATGACATGCGAAGCAAATCCGGTTACGCATTTACCCTTGGATCGGGTATATTTTCATGGGCCTCGAAGAAGCAAGAACGAGTCGCGCTTTCAACGGCGGAGGCGAAATACGTGTCGGCAAATGAAGCCGCGAGACAAGTTGAATGGTTGAGAAATGTGTTAGAAGACATGGGAGAGAAACAAGAAACCGCGACGATTCTTTTTTGCGATAATCAATCCGCGATAGCCATGTCAAAAGATTTCGTTTTCCATAGTCGAACCAAGCATATCAAGCTACGACATCACTTTATTCGAGAAGTGGTTGGAGATGACGAACTCATGGTCAAGCATGTCAAATCCGAAAATCAATTGGCGGATATTTTCACCAAGGCGCTTCCAAGCGATAAGTTCATTCGCTTTCGAGAAATTATGGGAATGACGAGTAAAAACATTAAGGGGGAGTATTAAAATTAATGCTTTTATATAATTATATTATTAATATTTTGGGACAGGATAATTATGTTAAATAAATAGAAGTGTCTAGAATATATGTCTAAAATTAAGGAGGATGTATATTGAATAAAAATGTGTCTCTTAGATACATAAATAGGTGTATATTTGAATAGAAGTATCTAGAATTTTAGATAGATAGAATGTATGGTTGAAATGGTGTATTTAGGGGATGTATATTGAATACTATTTAAATGGATGTACTGTGGCGAAATCAATTAAGAGAGTAATAAAAAAACTTTGTTCCAATTCTCTTCTCTCCAGCGTGAGATAATAAAAAAGGGAGAAATTATTCTCTGGCCCCTGGTTGTGATTGAATCCCCTATCTTTCCATTGTCTTTGATATTAATCCCCAAAGAAAAATCCCCCACACACTCTCTATTCTTCTAAAATTCAAGCCTAAATTCCAACAAAATTGTCAATGGTCTCATAGCCTAGATGGTTGAGTGCTTAGCACAATAAAACTCTCATGTTGTAAAGGTTGTGGGTTCGAGTCCCGCCGGCATCAATATAAAACTCTCTCTCTCTCTCTCTCTCTCTCTCCTCATTATGAATGTTAAAATAGATCACTTTCATTTATCCAATATATTTGAGGCCTCGACAAATTGTTGATCCTCCTTCAAAAAAAATTCCAACAAAATTTAGTTGTTGAAAGTTTAGAAAACTGAAGTCGGCGTGGTTTATTTTCTTACGTATCGATGCTATTTATGTACGATATCTGGGGCAAAATTGTAATTGTAACTTTAGTTATAAAATATGTTTATTAGAGAAATATAAAATAATATTATGTTGTGCATTTTTTGTAATTGCAATTGTCTTTTTGTAGTTTGCACAGAGAATGATGGAAGTTGCAATGTTGAAAAATGGATGCAAGATTATAATTGAGTGAATAGAGTTAAATCACCCGGTTTTTGATGGAGAAATATGAGAAATACCGTTGCATGTATGACAGGTTTTGTGGATGCAGTCAAATTTATCACCATCACTCTATTTAATTCTGAGATGTATCATGTATTCAAAAGTCTTGAGAAAGATTTACTTACCGGAAGCTTCTATCTACATCTTCTTTGAAAGAGAATATTTTCGGTACTAGCAAATTTATTTAATATCTACATTTTATTTCTCCATTTCATTAATTGTTGGTCTCTGTGTTATTTCTTTTTTTTCTCCCTATTTCAATCATTTCTGATCATCCTGTGATAAAAGTTCATATGTCTTGTTTGTTTTACTCAAAGTGAGTTTCGCCTTAACTCAAATTGTATCAACATTCAAAAACATGTGAATTGTAAATAACTTTTTACTGAAATTGAGTATTATTTATGATTTATGATATTTATGATTAAACTCAAATGGTTCAAATCTATGCTACGTAATAAATTTCCATTTTTCTTCATGTTCATCTTCGATTTAAATATTTGAAATTATTTGGTTCCTACCCCTTCTTTAGTAGTTAAGTAGCACTGTGATTTTGAGACCAAATCAAACGAGTAATTAATATATATTATATATGGAAGGATTGTTCATGATTTATATAAATACACGATTCAAGCTATTTTTTTAATTTACAAGTAGTGATATGTTTGATTGTGTGAAACAAAATTCAGAAACAAAAAATAAATAAATATGACGCTATTGCAAAATCTAACATGACTTAATATAGTGATTTCAATTTTTTTTTTCCAAACGACTATTATGCCACTATGAATGATGTTTGATATTTATTAGTACATTTCTTAATTAGTTTATTATCTCCCATAAAAGTATATTAGAATTAAGAAATATCAAAATAACATGTCTCATAATCATAATAATAATAATAATAATAATAATAATAATAATAATAATAATAATATTATTATTATTATTATTATAAGATGACGTTATTTACAAATTCAAAGACTAAATAGTCATTTTTCGGAAGAAGATTTAAGATTATTGACATCAATAAAAAAAGTGCATGAATATTTGGTATAATTGGATTAAAGAATCATTGATGAAAATCTATCCAGAATTATATTCCTTTGTGCAGAAGAGAGATCTCACATTATTTGATATAATTAATCAATTGCATGAGGTAGAGATTAATACATTATTTAATTTATTGGAGGCTTTATCAGATGTATCAAATAACCAGTTGCAATTGATCTACCAACTTTACCAGCTTTGATCATATGTCCATTTAAATCCTCTAATTAAAGATAGAGTGTTGTGGCAAGGTACCTCAAAAAAAATTTATCAAACAAAACAATGTTATAAATCTCAATTTGAAGATCCATCTAGCGAATCAAATCGAATATGGAAAATAAAATTACCTTATAGACTCAATGTATTTCTCTGGTTTTGTATCCAAAATAAAATCCTCACTGGACAGCCTTCAAAAGAAGGGTTATAATTTGACGAGTCAATGTACTTTGTGCAAAGTGGATGAGGAATCGGTACACCACATATTAATGAATGCTCTTATGCAAAATCGACTTGGAATAAGATATCAGGACTTCTAAATTTTAATTTGCCTCAAAAATCCAGAATCTTTTAATGTGATTTTATCGATTAATGCTCCAGGACCATTAAAACCATGGTTCCTAATATCGGCCGAGTTAAAAAAAACCGGGCCTAGTATATCGGAGTGACAACCGAGACGAGTCTTACCCGATAATATCGCACCCGAGTCACCGAATTTTTTTTTATATTTTTTATTTTATAGAGTGATCCATGAAAACATTGCATGCTTAGGATCCGAAAATTGGAGAAGTTCTATTTCCAAATCGAAGAGAACCTTCAAGAGGAAGATGAAGTTTGAATCAATGGAGGAAAAGAAGAAGTGGAAGAAACGAGTGAGGCATCTTGGACAAGAAGGGGTGAGTGGGTGTTAGAATATACAAGTGCATGTACCTGGTCCATATATACCACAAGTGTCCTTACTCTCTCGGCTCACCACTTTATGCACCATAGACTTGAATCCATAGAAAAGTACACACGCGATTTCCATGACAGGCTTTTGGTAAAAAATAATTCAATTATTTTGTCAAATTAAAACCATATAAATAAACTTCCATCTTTTTTTATCTGATCATGGATGAAACATCCCTTTCATTTTAATAAAAAATATATAATATTAATTGTTTACCAATTATGAGGTAGAGTTTAGCATCTAGTTTATATAGGTTTTATGGGCAAAACATATATACTTTTGATTGATTATCAATTGTATATCTATTGTATTGTTGGTAGCATAACTCGTAACTCGTTTGTCGCAGTTTGAGACAATAGTAAAAAAAAAATCTTGTTGATAATGTAATGTAGTATTTTTTATGTCGTAATTTTAGTTTTTATTAGTAGAATTTGTTCTTATAATGTTTTTCAATTTTTTAAATATTTTTTTATTTCTTTTCAATTTTTTCCGATTTTTTTACCTACTGTCCAATTTTTTTTATTCCGTTCAGGTCGATTCGGGCAATATCCGTCCAATTGACACCTCTAACTACAAGACAATTTTGCTGACAATTCAAAATATTTATTGTATTATTATGTACAAACTAATTGTATTTTTTGTATGACATAATATTTTTGTTAGTTTTATATAATCTATGACGCGCAAATCCTACATACATGTTATATGATTCATTACTTCTAGATTTATTATTGCATGAACTATTCTAAATAATAATGATATAATAATATTTTCATATTTGTCATAAAATTGGATATATCTCAAATATAATTATATCGTGGTACTACTATATGTATTAATCAAGAAATTTGTAGATGATCATACATAACCGAATTATAAAATATAACGATCTTAATATAATGTGATATAACTTTATTTTAAAATGATATCGTCTTTAACATTGTAAATAGTGGATTTATATTAAAAATGAAAAAAAAAAATATAATTATCATGTTCGCCGCATAACGCGATTATTGTCCTAATATTTTTTAATTTTTGAGTCATTAAAACAAGTCGCGCGATTATTGTCCTAACATTTTTTAATTTTTGAATTTTTGAGTCATTAAAACAAGTCGCGCGATTATTTTCCTAATATTTTTTAATTTTTGAGTCATTAAAACAAGTCGAGCAAGAGTGATTTATCAACACTATTCTCTACTATCGGTAGTCGGTAATACATATTAAAGAGAGAATGGTATTGGCAAAATGTGCCCCTATCATTTCTCTTCATCTCTACCAAAGACCTATTACGATTTCTTTTAAATTTTCAACAACAATGTGTATCCTACGGGGCAAATCGTCCTTTCGAAACTTAGTTCGTTTATTCTTTTTAGAATCCTGAGTTTTGGCATCCTCATTTCTATAGATAGGAATGAAACTTTCCGTTGTAGAGAATTGACTAACCGGATGTTGAGGTACCGAAGAAGAGATGCCACCGGAACGATTTTCTCTCTCGAACTTAATGTGATAGTACTCCATCTCATCGAGCAAGTCTCCAGCTTGACATACAAGATACTGAACACGCAGGATATATTTTACTAGGTCATAATTTTGAATCTCTTTTTTGATGTATTCGAGGTTATCTTCGAGGAGTTTGTATTCCTCGTTCAAACCCACATCAGATGCTCATTTCTCAAACATGTGAGTATGATATTTATCAAAGAGAACTTGGACGAACCCGCCTGCTATACCAATAGCTGTCGCCAAATCCATCTTATATGTATGGCTCAAGGAAGTAAAATTTGGGCAAGGAAGGAAAATTAAAGGGATTTTATTAGTGACAAGTTAACGATCATGCTGATTCGAAGAAGTAAATGGATGGTTTTTTTTTATTAATAAGATTGGATAAAATTTAAATAGAAAGAAGGAAATTTCGAAGAGAACAAGAGCAGAACGGATTTTATTCTTGGTGAAGATGAATAAAATTTGATGAAGTTTGTGTGCTGTCACAGTCTCAAGTAAAGAAATATAGCATAATATCATTTGTTTGTGCATTTTTTTTCTACGACCAAATTTTTTGGAAGTTCCATTCAAATTAGAAACTATAATTAATTCATCACATGTTTAGCTCAGGGATGTCAAAGGAACGGATCGGGTTCGATAAGCCTTCTTTACCCGTATCCGAATTTTGAAGTATTATTCGTACCCGAACCATAAATATTCGCGAGTAAAAAAAATTTCGTTCCCGAACTCTTTAGTAAATTTGTACCCGTAGGTATGATCCGTTATCCAAAAATACGAAACAAATATATAAAATCACCAAAAATTTCAAATACATAAAACAAACAACATATTCAAATACATTGAAAATTTAAGTATTACATTACGAATAGTTAACTCGTAAAACATCCAAAATATTCAAATAATTAAGTCATAAAACATCTCAAATATTTAAATTACTAGGTATTTTCTGGTATTTTTGGGTATGGCTTCGGATCGGGTATTAAAATAATTAAGTTTCGGCATCGTCATTTCTATAGATAGGAATGTAACTTTCCATTGTAGAGAATTGACTAACCGAATGTTGAGGTTCCGAAGAAGACATGCCACCTGAACGATTTTCTCTCTCAAACTCAATGCGATAGTACTCTATCTCATCGAGTAAGTCTCCAGCTGGACAAACAAGATACTGAACACGCTGGATATATTTTACTAGGTCATAATTTTGGATCTCTTTCTCGATCTGCCCAAAATCAAGACCAATTTTGATGTATTTGAGGTTATCCTCAAGGAGTTTGTATTCATCATTCAAACTCACATCGGATGCCCATTTCTCAAACACGTGAGTAGGATATTTATCAAAGAGAACTTGGATGAATCCTCCTGCTACACCAACAGGGGTGTCAACGGTTCGGATACGGTTCGGATAGTGGTCATACCATATCCATATCCATATTTTTTACCGGATACGAATCCGGATACGATATTATCCGGATCCGGATACGGATACGGTTCGGATATTGTCGGATACGGATACGGATACGGATCATTCGGATATTAAAACGGCTATTATGATATAATAAGATAATAATATTTTTAGAATTCAAGTCTTGATTATTTTGTAATTTTAAAACAAATTATATATATATATATATATATATATATATATATATATATATATATATATATATATATATATATATATATATAAGGAAAGCTAAACTACTTAATTAAGTACGACCATTTTGGTACTTAATGTTTTTCCATCATTGGATTTGCATTGGGATTTGTGTTTTTTCACGATGATCATGAAAGTTTGTGCAAATCATTAAATGCACAAACATCAATACAAATCAAATGGTTAAAAAAGCATTAAGTACCAAAATGTTGGTACTTAATTAAGTAGTTTAGCCTCCCCTCTCTCTCTCTCTCTCTCTCTCTCTCTCTCTCTATATATATATATATATATATATATATATATATATATATATATATATATATATATATATATATATATATATAGTGATTATTGATTATTAAGTATTATTATGAATTAAAATATAGTTGTTTTCTATTATGTATTACTATGATTTTTATCGTGATATCAACAAAACGGTTATCCGTTTACAAATTTCATTCGGATCCTGATAGTATCCGGATCCATCAAAAAATTAATTCCTAGATCCGGATCCATACCCGTAAAAACGGATATGGATCCGGATTTTTTTTTCGGATCCGGATATTTCTTCGGATACGGTTCGGGTCGGTTCGGACAATATCCTCCCCATTGACACCCCTATATACCAATGGAAGTCGCCAAATCCATATGTATGGGTCTAGAAAAAAGTAGAATGGTACAATGCAGGCAAACTAAAGGAGACTGAATTAGAGGGATAAGAGAGTCCGAGAAACTATAGTTTGGATCAATGTTGTAAAATACGGAAAACGGTACGGAACGGTCGGGGACCGTAAAACGGGATTATCGTAAAACGGTGAAAAAACGGTGGAAAAACGGTGAAAAAACGGTGGAAAAACGATAGTAATTTAATTAAAATTTATAGATGAAACCAAAAAAATATATAATAATGTAATTTTTTAATAGTAAAAAAATAACATAAACAACATCCAACATAAAACATAACATCAAAACGAATGTTTAACATAAACGTAACATCAAAACGAATGTTTAACATAAACGTAACATCAAAACGAATGTCCAACAAAACGTAACATCAAAATATAAACACAAATCCAAAAATAAACTAAATAGTAAAATCATTAACATCATTCGGGACAACCATAAGTAAAAAAAATGATAATTTTATTGGGCTGGAAAAAAAAATGGGCCAAAAAAGGTAAATAATCAAAATTTTAATTTTTTTGTTGTGAAAAACGTTTTTTCCCAAAAAAAAACGGTCAAACACGGTAAAAAAACGTTTGACCGTTTTTTCAAACTGTCTTGTAAAAAAAGGAACGTTTTTCCACCGAAACACCGTTTTTCCACCGTTTTTCACCGTTTTTCATCGTTTTTTACAACAGTGGTTTGGATAAGATGATCAAATGCATTCAGGAGATGTTAATGATCATGATGAATCGAGAAAAATATTGGATGATTTTTTTGTTATTAACAAAATTGGCAAACAAAGCCGTCAGCCAAAACCAAGACGATGAAGTATTTGCAGTTCAAGATTAGTGGGATGGTGGATGTCGTTTAAATAGAAATAAAGAAATTTTAAAGAGAAAAATGGTTTTTTTTTTGTGAAGATGAATATAGTTTGATGAAGTTTAAATTGAATGATGGAAATTTCAAAAAAAAGTCAATGGTCTCATAAAGCCTCATGTTGATGGTTATGGTTCGAGATCCCATGGTATTAATATATAAAAGAATTTTATAATGACCACGACTTCAAAAAGAAATTTCAAAAAGAAGAAGAGAAGAATGGACTTTTTTTTTATTCTCAAGTCAATGGACCTTTTTTAAACCAGTATTTGTATTATTGAATTATTAAACCGATGATAATGAATATGAAAATATATTTTCTAAAGAAAAAACATTTCATTGTTTATGTGATAAAATATTTGTCGTGTCAATTTGTTGTGTCATAATTAATGAACATGCAATCGTTAACGAATAGAAAAAACATAAACGAGGCAATATAATAATTGTGAAGTTAAAAATGAATCAAAAATTGAGCAAAAGATGCACTAAATTAATAATCAAGGACCAAATTCACACTTTACTCTTGTTTTTACAAAAGGGCATAAAAATTAAACTGCTTTGAGCATGGTCCATAATTATTTTTAGAGTGACTAATTGTCATCCTCCGCCAATCGGGTGGTGCCACGCGCCATCTTATTTTACGGTACTACTAAAAATCTATTAACAAAGATACAATTTTGAAAGGCAAAATCAGGTACAAATAACCGAAGAACAACTTATCGCAACAAAAATCGCAAGCACTATTTTTTCTAGCAATTACTGATCTTTTTGGTGCATTAATAGAATTTCAAAATGATGTATAGCTGATTCGATTATATTATAATCCGGTGAATATCATCTCATATGTATATATGACTATCGACCTTAGATAATTTCGTCAAATGCTTTGAGATTTTAGACGCACTTTCCAAAGATAATTCGGTAGCAACGTGATTTCAGATCACTAAATTCAAAAAATATATAAACTTATATCGAATGATTTAAAAACATGCATCGTAGTATTATTTGCAAAATGTGTATTGCTACTGCAGATTTGTAGGAATCTGGACCGGAAAATAGCGCGATATGTAGATATCATGCATACACATGGTTGCGACGTGCTTTTCCTGTAAAATAGAGTCGACAAGACATTCAATTTTTAACGTGGTATCTCCCGAAGGAACTAATCCACGGCCTGTACACCTCTCGGGAGATGGCCAGGTCGGCAGCCTGGCAACTTCACTGTTCCATTTTTTTCTTTCCTTATATTTTGGTGGAGAAACCATTACAAGATTATTGTTTTGTTATTATTACAATTGATAGACCTCTACTTTTCTTCTCGTTCATCCCATTCATTCTTCTATTTGTATCGATATTAAAGAGAATAAAACTATTATACGATAAGTATTTGAGCTCGTGTCGCGAAATTACTTCCTTCTCCTTAGGTACATAGGATACGAGAATACTCTGCCAAAAAAGAAGTGGTGTTAGTAATTTAATGAATTATGACTAAAATAAAGTGAACATTGTAGTTTTATGACTCGTTAAGTTGTGTGCAAAGGTGTACGCAAGGTGTTCGACGAAATTTCGATTAGAGAAAAATAGTTGAATACACCACTATTTTCCCTAATATATAGTTTAGCAAGAATCTAAGTACTACATGCCTCCATATAAGCATCAGTGATTAAATTAACTGGCAAAAAACAAGAATGAATTTTAGTTAATTACCTGGTTTCGATGATGTTATAATCGATCGATGCAGTGCCTTTAATCTCTATTACACTATATTGTATAATACATTCATATAAGCACATAATTACTACAACAATAATCCAGGAAAATATAACTGCAAGCACAAGAGAAGAATGGTTTAGTTAGATTATATATGATGATTAACTAATTAAGAAAATAAATAATCAAGCCCGTTAATTAATTGCCAATACGGTTGGGGATTTCTGATTTACTCTCAAACATTTTTAATTTATTTTTGAGATGATAAAAATTAGATAAGAATATGTAAATGCAAAATACTACTGAAAATTTCAACGAAAATGTTTATTTTAACTAGTTTCAACATAATCACTACAACAATAATCCGGTGAAATAAAACTGCAAGCATAAAAGATGAAATGTTTTAGTAAAATTATATATGCTGATTTTTTGATAAGCCCAAGCCCAAAATAATAAATCAAGTTTAATTAGTCCATATAAGTTTAGGAAAAGTTATTTTAAGGAAAGAAATTTAGGAAATAATTATAGGGCAGCTTTTATTATAAGGAAATTAGTTTAGAAAATAAGTTTAAGACAAGGTTTAATTCCTTGTATTCCAAGTTTATGGAGGCTATAAATATGCCTTAGATGTTTAGGAATTAATTACATTGAAAAGATATATCAAAATATCAATTAGAAAAGAGAGAAATACTTGTAAGAGCCTGTTAGAATTATAAGAGAGAGATTTATTTATTAGAAATCACTATTTGAATTCATATTCGAATCCCGTATTACCAACAAATTGGCATCAGAGCGATGACGAGTTCTGGAAATGTTTTTGGCCATATACAGCTACCGCGATTAACGAAGACGAATTACGAAGTATGGAATATCCAGATGCGGGCATTACTCGGCGTGCAAGATGTTGGGAGATAGTCAAAGCTGGCTACATGGAACCGGTTGCCAAAACGGAGCAGACGGTAAACCAGTTGAAAGCAATGAAAGAGAAACGAGTGAAGGACAAGACTGTCATGTATCTGCTGTACCAAACTGTAGACGAGTCGGATTTTCATAAGATTGCCAGCGCAAAAACTTCGAAGGAAGTATGGGACACTTTGGAGAGAGTGTTCAAGGGTGCCGACCGAGTGAAGCAAGTGAGGCTCCAGACTTTGCGAGGCGAATTGGAGTCCATGAAGATGAAGGAATCGTAGGGAGTGTCCGATTACATCTCGCGTGTACAAGGAGTGGCGAATCAGTTAAAGGGCAACGGAGAATCTCTAACTGACGCAAGAGTTGTTGAGAAGATTCTACGATCTCTGACCGAGAAGTTTGAAAACGTGGTGTGTTCTATTGAAGAGTCGAAAGATTTAGATCAAATAATCGTTGATGAATTAGCAGGTTCACTCGAAGCACACGAGCAGCGAAAGAAAAAGAAGGAGAACGAGTCACACCAGGAGCCTCTACAAATAAAGGCGACCACAGATGAAGAGAAGGCGATGCAGCTGAGAACAATCGAGGAAGAGGGCGTGGCCGAGGAGGTCGATTTGGTGGTCGAGGCAGAGGCGGAAACTATAATTCCGAAGAAAAGAAGCAATTGAATCAGCAAAACTAACTCGGCCGAGGATGAGGTCGTGGACGAGGAAGCTGGTCGAGTCGAGCAAGTGTCGAGTGTTACAACTGCGGCAAGCCTGGACACTACGCGAAGGAGTGCTAGTCCGAGGAAAAGGTAAAAGGAAATGCCAACCTAGTAGAGAAGGAGGCAAATGATGGTGTTCTCATGATGGCTCACAAAGACACCACATCGGAGAGCGATACGATATGGTACCTCGACACCGGCGCAAGCAACCACATGTGCGGGCACAAACACCTTTTCGTAGAGATGAAGGAGATAGACGATGGACACGTGTCATTTGGAGATGCGTCAAAGGTCCAAGTGAAGGGCAAAGGTAAAATTCGATTCTATCAGAAGGATGGTATAGAAGGACATATCAAAAATGTCTATTACGTGCCCGAGATGAAGAGCAACATAATCAGCATGGGGCAACTATTGGAGAGAGGATACTCGGTCTTCATGAAAGATCGAATGATGCAGTTGAAGGACAAGGAAGGTCGATTAATTGCGCGTGTTGAAATGATGAAGAATCGAATGTTCAAGTTCAACCTAAGAAGTGTGCAGAGAATGTGCTTACGAGTAGACATGGAGGACAAAGCTTGGTTCTGGCATTTGCGGTTTGGACATTTGCACTATGGAGGCCTGCGAGAGTTGGCAAAGAAGGACATGGTGCACGGTCTGCCAGATATAGACTACACGAGCAGATTTTATGAAGATTGCGTACTCGGTAAACATGCAAGAGTCCCATTTCAGAAGAAGGCGAAATATGAAGTAGCAAGCCCTGTCCAGCTGGTGCACACCGACGTTTGTGGTCCAACCACACCGAAATCGTTTAGTGAGAAAAGTTATTTTATTGCATTCGTTGATGATTACACTAGGAGGACCTGGGTTTATTTTTTGAAGGAAAAACTTGAGGCATTCGAAGTGTTCAAGAGGTTCAAGGTGCTTGTCGAGAAGATGACCGGGCAATACATCAAAAAGGTGTGGCCAGATAGAGGCGGTGAGTACACGTCAACCGCGTTTACGAACTTTTGTGAGGAGCAAGGGATTAAGATATTTTTGACTGCGCCGTACTCGCCTCAGCAAAAAGGTGTGGCCGAGAGTAAGAACCGGACCATTCTCGACATGGTTCGGTCGATGTTGAAGAGCAAAGGAGTGCCAAAAGAATTTTGGGCCGAGACGGTACAGTGTGCGGTGTATGTGCAAAATCGATGTCCTCATGCGAAATTGTGCGAGAAAACACCTCAAGAAGCTTGGAGCAGTCAGAAACCGATGGTGTCGCATTTCAAGGTGTTCGGAAGTGTGGCATATGCACATGTACCGGATCAAAGGAGAACAAAACTCGATGATAAAAGCAAGAAGTTCGTGTTCATTGGATATGACGAGAAAACGAAGGCATACAAGTTGTACGACCCGATTGAAAGAAAGGTTGTGGTGAGTCGAGATGTCCATGTGAATGAGAAGAGCCAATGGGATTGGAGTAAGAAGTGCGAGATGGAGGATGAGGACGCCGAGTCAGACAAGTCCGAGGAAGAAAAATCCTCAGCTGTTGTATCGACTAGCCCCGCATTACCTGATGATGAAGACGAGCCGAGACAGACGCGCACAAGGAGCCTACAAGAGTTGTACGATGCAACTAGTGAGGTACATCTTGTTTGTCTTTTGGTAGATACGGAGAATATTTCTGTTGAAGAAGTTGTGAGAAACAAGAAATGGCAAGCCGCGATGGATGAAGAGATTGGGGCTATCGATAAAAATAAGACGTGGGACTTGGTCGAATTACCAAAAGGATGCAAGCGCATAGGAGTCAAGAGGATGTACAAGAAAAAGAAAAAATTTCAAGACGATGATTGGGATGATGAAGAGGTTTGTGGTTAAGGGAGGAATTTGTTGATAAGCCCAAGCCCAAAATAATAAATCAAGTTTAATTAGTCCATATAAGTCTAGGGAAAGTTATTTTAAGGAAAGAAATTTAGGAAATAATTATATGGCAGATTTTATTATAAGAAAATTAGTTTAGGAAATAAGTTTAAGGCAAGGTTTAATTCCTTGTATTCCAAGTTTATGGAGGCTATAAATATGTCTTAGATGTTTAGGAATTAATTACATAGAAAAGAGAGAAAGACTTGTAAGAGCCTATTAGAATTATAAGAGAGAAATTTATTTATTATAAATCACTATTTGAATTCATATTCGAATCCCGTATTACCAACATGATTGACTAATTAAGAAAATAATCAATCTCATTAAAGCTAATCCAGATAGGGATATCTAACTTACATTCAAATATTTTTACATTATTTTGAGATGATGAAATTAGATAAAAATTTATAAAAATGCAAAAATACCCCTGAAAATTTCAACAATTGTTTATTTAACTAGTTTCAAACATGAACATATATACATAGAAGTTAGAACTTCTTTTATAATATGATGGCCTAGATATATGTGGCAATAATATTCAAGGATAGAGATAAACATAATTGTTGATTTAGAAATGTTACCTTGTGTTGTCGTGAAGTGGCAAAGCAAATCTTGCAATTAACGAACATATACTGATTTGATGCTTGTTATGTTGCTACACTGCCTTTTTAGCTCGTCACTGCAGTCAATGATATACAGTGATTCCAGGGATGGCGGCAGTCCATTTTCTGGCAAAGACTGAATACTTGGACAATAAAAGATTTCAAGAGTCTTGAGAGATGAAAGATTACACAATTGATTAGGCAATGATTGGAGGTTCCGACAGCCAAAAAAATGAAGTTTTTCGAGGTAGGTAAGGAGTTGAAGTGCTTTGTTCTGCTCTTCTGTTAGGTCAACTATTTCATCGCCTTGTAAAGATAAACATGTAAGGGTTGATAACTGCTTGCAAATTGGATCTGACAAGAAGTTAGTATGACACAAATTAAGATACTCGACTAATGTGACAGACTCATCTGTGTTCGGACTCTCCGACCTAGTTACGGAGTTCAAAGCTACAAACTTGGGGCATCCATTAATAAGCAAGAGCCGGAGTTGTGTGGGGAACAGTAAACCTTCTAATGACACAAGGTTTTCACAATAATTAATCCCAAGTGTTTTCAAAGTTGAAGAGGGTGGGAGTTTCAAAGAGGTCAAACTTGGACTATTGAATATAGCCAGATCGGATAGAGAGGTTAATGGTGTAAGCAATGAAGATATTATATTGTTCGGCACATCCTCAAAGCGCAATTCTCTCACGCCTGGTGGAAGGAAGCAACATTCATTCACGTGTACATCTAAATTAATTATAGATGATAAGAGGTTTGAACCACCTAAATGTAACTCCTCAATCGAGGTTAGTGCTCCAATGCCTTCTTTACTTGCAAAGATGAGATCCGGATAGCCCCAAATCTCTAATTTTTTCAGAGTAGATTTTAGAAAACAAGGAATTTGCAACAATCCTTGATTATTAATTGGGTCTATTGAAGAGGACTCGGAATTAGTGAAACAAGATGTGGTAATGGAAACTATTTTCAAGGATGTTATTTCCCTACATAACATTATTTTCAATTCATAAAGGTTTGTCAGATTCAATAATAGAATAGATAGTTGTTTTCCGGTAATATTACATGAGTGAATCTCTAGGTATTCAAGCGACCATGGCAAACAGTTGTTCCCGACACTTTGCTCATTTGGTTCAAACGATAAAAAAATCTCGGGACAATTTTTAATAGTTAACCTTTTTAAATTTACAAGTCCACACAAGCTCTCCCATGACAAATATCTAAGCTTCTCACAATCACTTATTGTAAGATCATGCAGATGGGGAAACCAATTTTTGCTCTTATCACTAAAAGAAGCAAATTCAAAATTAAGGAACTCTGTTAATTCAAGACATTTTGCAATTGTTAGTTCTTTCAAGCAATGAAATGCCTGCCATTGGTTGCTTCCTCTCCACTTCTCCAACTTTGACATATCGTGTATCTCCATCTCTTCTAAAGCTCGAAATCCCATGTCTGCACCAGTGCCATAGAATGGTATATTGATTTCTCTGACAACAAGCATATTTCTTAATATCAATTTCTTGAGAGATAATAAATGTCCAAGAGGAGGAAGTATCTCCCATGCTTTGCAATTCTCTAAATAGAGCAATACTAAATAGTCCAAGGTATTTTCATTGACCAACCATGTAAGTCGTTCGAGATTATAGTTTGGCTTGAGTCTTTCAAGGACATCTGCATCCATAGTTGGTTCAGATTCACCAGGCTCTCTATTCCAACATAAACACAAACTATTGAGGAATGACTTCTCTTCAAGTTTTGCCCCAACCGCCTCCTCCTTTCTTTCTACATTCTCTAAGTTGAATATCTTCAATGAACTTCTCAGCTTCATCAGCAATCCTAATTGTGCTATTTCAAATCCGCTTTCTTTCCTAACACGAAACTCACGTAATTCATGAAGTGCCGTTAGTTTTCCGACCCACGGTATTTTACTAACGAACATTGGATTCCAACTCTCCCACCATAAGTTGTCTTCCTTAAACCTTCCTCTAATAATGTCATCGTTTATATCTATTACTTCTAAATGATACAGTTTATTTAGATTATTGAGCACATCCCTTTGGACATCATTTCGTTTCCATGGACAGCAATGAAGTTGTAAGTAACGAAGATGGATAAATTCTGAAAAATTACACGTTAAAGAATCTACATCACTGGACATTGTATATATTACTAGTACACGCAGACCTTTCAATCTCTCAAGAAAATCCTTTAGAGCGACAGCAAAATTTGAATAATACCTTCCAATTATAATTAAAGTACTCAGATTTTCGACTTGAAGATGTTTTTTAATATGTACTATATATTTCTCGAAATTTCCACTAGGTATAGTTGTATTATTCGATAACGAGATTTTAAAAGTTTCGGTGATGATGGATAAATGACGAATAGTATTTGGGATGCCTATGTTTAAATTGTTTGAGTTAACAATTGCAAAGCAATCGTGTTGCGATACTATTTGTGCTAAATCATGCATTAGATCATGGATAACATAATAAGTGCGTGAAAATGGACCTTTAACTTCTTCGAAGAAACCTGAATTTACTAAATCATCGAAACACATATTTCCTATATCCTCAATCGATATGTTATTGTTATTCAAACAAATAAAACCTTGGGCAATCCACATATTAGCCAACTCTTCTCTCTGATAATTAAAGCCCTTATGAAATAAAGAACAAAACGAAAAACATCTTTGTAGATGGAAAGGTAGAGATTCATAACTTAGCCTTAGTGCTGGCATGATATCATCAGGTCCGGATTGAGATTTCCACTCCTCGTTATCCCTAACATTCCTCCAATAAATAATATTTGGATTTCTTTTTAACATTGCCCCGACGGTTTTTTCCGCTAAAGGATAATTTGAAAGTTTTTTACAAATTTGTTCCCCAATTCTTTCTAAAATATCATGTTTTTCATATTTCTTGTCACTAAACGCATGTAATTTAAACAATTCCCAAAAATCATTTTCTTTCAAACCATCCAATTTAATAATGTGTTTCTCATTGATTATTTTTGCCACTGATAATTTTCTAGTTGTTAACAACACAACGTTACCATTTTTTTCCTCCGATTGCAATAGAGAAAGGAGGCTCTCCCACTTGCTTTTATCATTATCCTCCCACACATCATCTAATACAAGCAAAAACTTTTTTAAACTTAAAAACTTTTTAAGAATTTCCAATTGTCTATTTAAGTTCCTCTCTTGTTTACACTCTTCTCCGGGGATGAACTCTAGCAACTCACGAATAAGTCTACCTTCATCGTAATCGGCGGACACATGAATCCACATTGTTAATCCAAAGTATTCTTTTATTTTTGAGTCATTAAACACAAGTCGAGCAACAGTCGTCTTGCCGACACCACCATTCCCTACTATTGGTAATACAGAGAGATTGGTGTTGGCAAAATTTACCCCTATCAGTTGACCTATTATAAATTCTTTCTCTTCATCTCTACCAAAGACTCTTGATTCCATTAAATGCGAGGATTTTAACGGGCTTAGTGTACTAGTGTTTACATTTGCCCTTACAATTTGATCTAGTTTTTCTACATTAAGTACTTTATAGAGTTTTTTCCCAACTTCTTTTAAGTTTTCAACAACAATGTGCATTCTATGGGACAAATCGTCCTTTTGAAACTTAGTTCGTTTATTCCTAATTAAAGAATGATCTCCATCAAATTTTCTTTTAGAATCTTGAGTTTTGGCATCCTGATCATTTCTATAGGTAGGAATATATGTTTTCAGTTTAGAGAATTTACTAACCGAATCTTGAGTTGCAGAAGAAGAGGAACCACTCGAATCATTTTCTATCTCGCGCTCAATACGATAGTAATCCATCTCATCGAGCAAGTCGTCAGCTTGATATACAAGATACTGAACACGTTGGATATATTTTACTAGGTCATAATTTTGAATCCCTTTCTTGACCTGCCCAAAACCAAGACCAATTTTGATGTATTCGAGGTTATCCTCGAGGAGTTTGTATTCCTCATTCAAACCCACACCGGATGCCCATTTCTCGAGCACATGAGTAAGATATTTATCGAAGATAACTTGGATGAACCCGCCTGCCATACCAATAGCAGTCCCCAAATCCATCTTATATATAAGGCTGGAGAAAGTAAAATTTGGGCAAAGGAAGGAAAATTAAAGGAATAAGAGAGGCCCAGAAATTGGATGATTTTTTTTTTTATTAATAAGATTGGATGAAGCTTTAAATTGAAAGAACTAAATTTCAAAGAGAAGAAGAGAAAAACGATTTTTTATTTTTTATTTTTTTTGTGAAAGATGAGTACGATTGGATGAAGTTTAAACTAGAAACTAGGAAATTTCAAAGAGAAGAAGAGAAAAACGGATTTTTTTTTTTTTTAACTTTTTTTTTTGTGAAAGATGAGTAAGATTGGATGAAGTTTAAACTAGAAACTAGGAAATTTCAAAGAGAAGAGAAAAATGATTTTTTTTTTTTTTTTTTTTTTTTGTGAAAGATGAAGTTTTAATAGAAAGAAGGAAATTTCAAAGAGAAGAAAAGATGATTTTTTTTTTTTTTTTTTGAGTTGAATGAGAACATACAAAGAAAGCAAGAACTAGTTGGAAAAATTTCAGAAATTGAGAAGTTTGTTGTGTTTATTTTTGCAGACAATACGCTATTTGTTACCAGCTGTGGGTGGGCATTGAGTTGGAAAGGCAATATAATATGGGGAATTCTTCAAAAACTCCCTATTTTTTTTAGAATTTCTCAAAAATTCCCTAACTTTTTGATTATTTGAAAAAACCCCTATAAATTGAGTTTAATTCCTTAAAAACCCCCTACTAGTGTTATCATTCATTTTTCATCCAAATTATTTCTTGTTTGGACCAAAATACCCTCACAATTTATTAATTGAATTAATCTATAAACTAATAAATAAATAATATTTTACAATATAATATTTCATAATATTATAAGATGATATTTATTATTCTGTTCTATAGTTTATTATATGATTTTTTATATAAAATTATTTCATGTAAAATTGAAAAATGTAATGTGAAATATTATTTATTTAATAAAATAATACTTTAATATATATTATAAATAGTATAATAAAATAGTGAGTTGTAAAATATTATCATAAACTATTTTTTAATTATGATAACGTCAAAATATTTATCATGAAATATTTAATTTATTTATGTATTTATTAATTTATATTGAATAAAATAATTTATAAAAGAAAATCAAGAAGGGTATTTTTGTCCAAGAAAATGAAAATTGGATGGAATGTTAAAGTTAACATTGCTAGGGGTTTTTTTGAGAATTAAATTCAAGTTATAGGGGTTTTTTCAAATAATCAAAAAGTTAGGTGGTTTTTGAGAAATCTCAAAAAAATTAGGGTTTTTTTCAAGAATTCCTCATATAATATTTTTGGGGAGTTCTATCATACACCCTTTTACAAGGGTATTTTGGGTATTTTAGCAATTAATTATATATGTAAAAGGGTGTATCATAAAATTTATCTTTTATGGAGATTTTAGTTTAAATGAACAACAAAAAATTCTAATTTAGTCAAACATTAATTGATAAATATATTTGATATCTTACCTTAAATATTCATAAATGGTTAATTACTCCAAATACCCTTGAAAATGGGTGTATGATAAAGAAAGGGGTGTATGATAGAAGCCATCTATTTTTACTTTTTTTTTTATTTTTTATTAAAGACCCGCACTCAGACTTTATGTTTATCTATTTTTTCTCTCCAAATGAATCTTGGAGGAAGTCTCGTGGGAGTTCTCTTTAAATTAAGAATTAACAAAACAAACAATTAAATGGACCAGCTAATTTTACATATAAAATACATTTGAGTGGCCTGCTTGTGCATCTTTTCTACAAAAGAGTCTTGCAGGAAATTTCTTGGAAATTTCATTGAAATTAAGAACTGTAATTAATAATTTATGGATAATTATATCATACCCCCTCATTTCCCCACATTCTCTATATCACAAATTAATCATTAATTAGTGATTAATTAACATGATCATTAATAAAAATATATTTAATTAACAATTAATTAATATTAATGTATTTTAATTATATATTAATTAATTGTTAATGGAGTGTTATTTTATTAATTATTCTAATAATTAATCATTAATTAGGATATAGAGTGTGTTGTAGTGAAACTAAGGAACACAGTACATGACCTCTTAATTTATCAAATGTTTGGTATGCTTTCACAGTCTTACTGCCAAATTAAAAAGCAAATTAAAGATTACAACGATGGGCCTAGACTTTTTTTTTATTTTATGAAAATAGAGGGGCTCATAGGTTTTAGAATAAAAAAGAGACCATATACAGTACCCCAATTTTTTCACAATATTTTTTATATTCCTAATTAATGGTTAATTAGCATGATAATTAACCAAGTGATACTTTATTAACAATTAATTAATATATAATTAAAATACATATATATTAACAATTCTTAATTAATATTAATTAATTGTTAATAGGATGTTCTTTTGTTAATGATCATGTTAATTAATCACCAATTAATGGTTAATTGATGATATAGAGGATGTGGTGGAGAAATGAGGGGGTTATATGACATAATTATTAACAATTCTTAATTAACCAAGTGGTACTTCATTAACAGTTAATTAATACATAATTAAAATACATATATATTAACAATTCTTAATTAATATTAATTAATTGTTAATAGGATGTTCTTTTGTTAATGACCATGTTAATTAATCACCTGTTAATGGTTAATTGATGATATAGAGGATGTGGTGGAGAAATGAGGAGGTATGACATAATTATTAACAATTCTTAATTAACCAAGTGGTACTTCATTAACAGTTAATTAATACATACTTAAAATACATATATATTAATAATTCTTAATTAATATTAATTAACTGTTAATGAAATGTTTTTTTGTTAATAGTTATGTTAATTTATCATCAATTAATGATTAATTGGTAATATAAAGATGTGGCGGGGAAATGAGGGGATATGACATAATTATCCAATAAAAAATATGTTTTACATTCTCCACTCGGATAAGCGACTGTTTTGAAATATGCCATGGCATCTCTCATTTCAAACATGAAAAATCATTAAGACTATGATACATGTTTGGTGGAGAAACCCGTACAAGATTATTGTTTTTGTCATTATTATAATTAATAGCTCTCTACTTTACCTCTTATACATCCCATTCATTCTTTTATTTTTCTCGGTATTAAAGGAAAAGAAACGCTATTATATGATAATTATTTGATCTCTTGTCGCGAAATTACTTCTTCTATATGAGAATAGCTCTGCCAAAAGAGAAGTAGGCTTGTTAGTAATTTAATGAATTATGACTAAACTTAAGTGAATATTGTAGTTTTATGACTAGCTAAGTTGTATACAAAGGTCCACCCCACGAGGTTCATGATGAACCGAAAAAAGGATTGGATGATTTTTTTTTCTTTTTTTGATTAATAAGATTGGATGAAGCTTTAAATAGAAAGAACGGTATTTCAAAGAGAAGAAGACAAAAACGGATTTTTTTTTAATTTTTTTTTTTTGTGATAGATGGGTAAGATTGGATGAAGTTTAAACTAGAAACATGGAAATTTCAAAGAGAAGAAGAGAAAAATGAATTTTTTTTTTTTTTTTTTTTTGTGAAAGATGAAGTTTTAATAGAAAAAAGGAAATTACAAAGAGAAGCGGAGAAAAATGATTTTTTTTTTTTTTTTTAGTGAAAAATTAAGTTTTAATAGATAGAATGAAATTTCAAAGAGAAGAAAAGATGATTTTTTTTTTGTGAGATGAATAAAAACAGACAAAGAAAGCAAGAACTAGTTGGAAAAAATTCTGAAATTCTGAAATTGAGAAGTTTGATATGTTTATTTTTGCAGACAGTGATCCGCTATTATTACCAGCTGGGGGTGGCTTTGAGTTAGAAATTTTTAAATAGAACTGTAATTTTCGAGGAAGTTCCCTGGAAATTTCATGGAAATTAAGAACTGTAATTAATTTATCAGATGTTTAGTATGCTTTCACAGTCTTGCCTACTGCGAAAATAAAAAAAAATAAAGATTACAATGATGGGCCTAGATTTTTTTTTTTTTAAAATAGAGTGAGACTCCCAGGTTTTAGAATAAAAAAAATATGCTTTCACAGTCTCATCTACGGAAGAAAATTATTATTTTTTTGTGGCTGATTGTCCAAAATAAAATTTCTACAATAGATAATCTACAGAAAAAAATTCATATCAACAGAAAAATAATCGATTTTGGCAAATCAGTGCTGTTTAAAAACAATGAAGAAACGACAATTCACCTATTAACTGGATGCTCTTATAGGATGGGCTTAGACTACTAGCTAAATAAGTAGGAAAATGTTGTACACTAGATGATACTCGCTTCGCTGCGAATATTTCAATTTATTGCACGACTCATTTGTAATGAACATAATGTGTTCGGTATAATAATAAGCATTGAAGTTTTAATTATTTTTTGACTAAAACCATAAATAATGCCAACAAAAATAATGAGTTTTTGAATTATATAAGTGCAATTAATCATGATTTTGAATTATATAATAGGAATTTTCTTGTTTTTTTGTGATCGTGTGAAAGATGTGAAAGTTTATATATTAATTCTCTCGAATAGCCTCATTTAATTTTCAAGCTAGTTTGAACAAAACTTTTCACTAATACAATTATAAATTTAATGCAGTTAACAGTATCGAGAGTTAAAACAGTGCAGAGTCTGAAGAGTCGGCTGCACAGATGCAGACACGGATCAACTTGCAGAGAAGAATGACTTGCATGAATGAGTCAACGATTTTGCAAGGCATCGTTTGCAATGCGTTATTAAAATAATTTGATATATAATACTAATTATTTTGTTAAATTTGTAAACGTATTTATAATTTGTAGGTTGGTTGCAAATGAGTGATCAAGTGGTTAAGAGATGACTTGAACTTACGTTTTAGGTCTACTTGTTTTTATTGATCTTAATTTGAAGTTGCGTTGAACTTTTGAAATCAAAAGCAATGAGATTGACGAATATTTGTAGAGCTATTGTTGACTTTGATATGTCATCAATTTGTCTTTGATTTTCCATTTATTGCAGGATAAGTACAAAGTTTTGTCCAATTAATATTACCGTGCTTGAAAATGTTAAAATGATTTAAAAATCTATGCTTGCCGAAATTTTTCACATAATCAACGCCGAATGCTGCTATATGATAATAATATGACGAGTTTTGTCTCAATATTTTTTTGATTTATAATACAAATATACATTTCGGGACAATTTCTGTGGTTTTTTTTCTGGATGTGTAGCATTTCTGATGAAATTAAATAGTATCATGATATATATTTTTTTGGTAAGCAAGACTTTACATTCTAAGTATAAACAACAATAACAAAATTGAAAGATAAATCAAAATCCAGAGATGAATACTTTTCTCATAAGCTCATGAAATTATTTTACTTATCTCAAAACAAACAAATTTGGATCCTGAAAAGCCGTTTCCTTAAGTTCATCCATAGTTCATGGGGCCATCTCTATCTTTATTGATAACATGTATCATCTTCATCCTTGTTTGTCCCTTTTATGCAATAATCAAGGAGAAAATTCATTCCATTATAAAATACAGAATATTCAATAAACATATTTTTTCATTCATATTGCTTATATTATTGCATTAAAGCCTTGTTTTGAAGAAATTAACAATGTGATTAAAATAAACACAAGTGTCATATTTCATATAATGAAATTTCTTAAAAAAAATAATAATCGTTTCAGTACATTGTAGAATAGTACTAAAATACCCGCAGAGCATCGCAGATATTATTCTAGTCTTTTGAAATCCGCTTAAAATCAAAGCTATTATTTTCAAAAGAATACAAAAATGTCCCTGCATTGAGTTGTACTGCTTGTCCAGCTCTGAAAAAAGAGGGGCCTGAATCGCACAAAATGTTTCTAACCTGGCGGGTTCGGTACGGTAACACTTATTTGTCTCTTTCAATTAAAGAACATGTACATAAGTGCGACCAATCGAACCCTAAGTTCGTAACAGCCTCGACTACCCATTAGTCCTAATATCGATCATTTTGATTCAAAAACTTTGCTCCTCCCATAATGATATAATAAGCACAACAAATTTTACAAAATTGTATACAAATAAAATTACCGTTTGAAGTGTGTATTTTCTAAAGGAATGCAAACACCACGTTTGTTGTCGAGTTGCTCCATTGGACCATTATGTCATCGCTCGAAACTTCACTGCTTGTGTTCTTTCCTCCATTTTTTTCTTGTTTTATTTTTCTTTTTCTTTCGAGAACCGGAACCGTACCAGTTTCTGTTTTGGAAATACCTCTCAAAAAAATGGAAATATGAAATATACCTCTCGAAATCCTGAAAATTTCAAAAATATCTCACTAAAATATGAAATATGAAAAATTCAAAAATAACTCCATTAAAAATGGAAGTTTCTTATACACCCTTCTAAAATATGAAAATTAAGGAAAAAACCTCATAAAACCAAAAAATATCGCACACACTTTTCAAAAATATTAAAATAAAAAAAACTCGTAAACCTGAAAAATATCAAATACGCCCCTCTACAAGCGGGAATACGTTGTACAATCCGAAAATATCAAATATACCCTTGAACCAAATTTGGCAAAATATTAAAATATCAAAAATACCCCTCTAAAAGAAGAAATATTAGAAAATACCTTTATAATAACTGCAAATATCAAATATATCTCTCCAAAACCTGAGAAATTCAAAAATACCCATCTAAAATCTGAATATATGAAATATAACCTTAAAAATATGAATTTCAAAAATAACCTTATAAAACCCGGAAATATGGAATATGCCCCTCAAAATTTGAGAATTTGAGAAAAGCATTGTAAAACCTGAAAATATTAAATAGACCCTTCTAAAATCTGAAAATTTTAAAAAAAGTGCACCGAGAGAATTGTATATCTACACCGTCCGATATTTGCATCATCGAAACCCGAGAAAACTGCACACACAATTAATTAATTTTAAAATGGAATAACATATATTTTATTGTAAACCTGAAAATACCAAATAGACCCTGATTTTTTCCACACCTATTAAAAACCAAAAAAAATATCAAATTAATAATAAAAAATTAAATGACGAATCAAATTAAAAAAATAAGCGATAAAAGATTCAAAGAGAAAATACCGAGTTCTTTATAACCGACCCAATCATATTTTTCCCACCACTAGCCTACGTTAAAAAGAACACGAGTAAATATATTTTATTGTAAATCTTTTAATTAATAAAAGAAGATTTAACCGTTTCTCTCCATTCGACAGAACCGTCTTGATTCTGACCACCTATGTGAGTCCAGCGACACCTGAATCCATTTTTGCCTAAGTCCTCTCCATTCTCTCTGTACCAGGTACTCCCATCCTCGCTGGTACCGCCTTCCTTCACCACTTCATCGAGCATGTTTATTCCCCAATTCTTCTCACTCGCAGTCCCAGTATCTAAATTGAAATTTTTTACAAATTAGCCATTGTGAAATTACGACATTGAAAGAAAGGAACCCAGGGGATGTAAATGAGGACCTCGTTTTAAGGGAGTGTCGTGGGATTGAGGAACTCAGTTCTTCGGAGTTCGGACTACAGTGCAAGTGAGAATACCCCTGAATCTGAAAATACTCCTGAATTATCTGACAAAACCTCTGAAAATATCAAAACTACCCTCAAATTTTATTATTAATTTTACAAAATATTAAAGTTATAAAATATTAATTTATTTACATGCAGCGCAATTAAAATTATCATGTCCTTTATTGTATTGTCCAAAGAATTTTTCTTTATTGAATTGCAACTACTATTCTTTGATAATAATGCATTAAATTTCGAGTATTGGAGAGAGGGGTAACTGATTTCAATTAAATTTCGAAATTGCTAACCTAAGAGGCTCCAAAAAAATGATTAAAAATGTATACCTAGATAGCAAAGGAGAAGGCAAGCAATTACCGCCAATTGAATGAAATGGTTTGAACACACGAATCTCATCAAAAGAGGAGACTTTGCGGAACCCAATATTAGTACCACTCTCTTTTCAGCCTACAAGGAATACGAAAAGAACAGCCCCGCAAGATCTATCCTGACAAATCGGAAGAAAAGAGCGGAGAAGGGAATAACGACCGAGAAGAGAAAGAGGAGTGGAAAGAGACCGATAAGTACCTGAATCTGAGGAGGCACCGTTCTGTTTGAGGCACAGAAGCGTTGCGCGAGGCGTCAAGAGATGGCTTCCTTATGTGCGAGGCATGAGGCATTGGGAAGCCTTCCTTCTGTGCTAGCATTAAGAAATGGGGAGGAAGCCTTTCCTTTCTGGGAGATGTAATGAAATGTAATGAAAGAGATGGGAAGCAATCTTCAGAGATTGAAATATTTAATTAGAGTTGAGCAACCGTTCGAAATCCGATTTAAATATGGTTGGACAGGAAAAATGACGTGGCAGCATGTAATTTGAGAAAAGTGTTTGTAAAATATTATATTAGGATTAATTAGTGGAGTGGTAATTAGTGCAGTTGGAATGTTAAAAAAGATTAAATCGAAAATTGTACATCCTCTCGACTTTTGACTTTTGAAAAATCGAGGACGTTAGTTCTGTAAAATTCAAACTTTGTTGTCCATTTCAATAAACTAGTGTTTTACCCGCGCAATTGCACGGGGTTGATTTTTTTTTCTGTTGTTTTTAATTTTCTTTTTCGTAATTTTTTTGATTGTCAAAGTTGTATATTTGTTGTGTAGTTAGTTTGGTTTTCATCAAGGACATGTATTGCTTGCAAGTTATGTGTATCGTTGTATTATTCTTTTCTTCATAGCTCCATACGTTAACGACTTGTATCATTTATGTATGAAATAATAAACATCCAAAAAATTTAAAACCTTTTGAAAAAAAATTTAAACACAAAATAGGTTGAACAACTTGTATCTTCTTGATCACGATTTCTAGAACTCACTTTTCTTAGAAAACCTTTTCGCCCTTGCACTGAGGAGACATATCTTTGCGCCGATCGTCTCGCCGGTCTCCTTGCAATCATTACACGTTTGTTGCATTTGCTGAATCGTTACTGGACCAAGCTGTTGAACCGAGACCTTTGTGAAGGTTCCAAAAAACCTTCCGAATTGCTACAATTTTCAGAAAGGAAAAAGTATTGCTAAAAATTCCTGAAAAAGGCTGATAATTATAAAAAACGCATTAAAATGCTGAAAATTTTATATCATGGATGCCCCTAAAAATTAAAGAAACCTAAAATTTCTGAAAAAAAACTGATATTATTTTAAACGAAAAAGAATTTTAAATTAAAAAAAATATCAGTTTTCAAAAAGTACAAAAACAGTTCTCATTTTGAGAGTTGTAAAAAGCAGTTTAAACAGTTCTCATTTTGAGAGTTGTAAAAAGCAGCTTAAAATTATACATACAATAAGAAGTAAATTTCTTTTTTGCGTTTTGAAATAAATAAAATTAAATATACAAACAAACAGTTTAAGAAATTAAAAATTGGAAAAAAAAAACTATATTGAAATTAAGAGAGAATGATTTCCCAATTAGCATGAACGAAGAAATTTGAAAAAGAACTTTTTAAATATAAAAATATCGAAAATAGCCCTGTAGATTCTAAAAATTTGAAAAAAATAAAAGAATATCCTCTTAAATTCAGGAAACATCCAACAGATTCAAAAAATGTTAGAACATAGGAATATTTCAAATATTAAGAAACTTTATGGCACCCAGTGCAAATTATATAAAAAATTGGAGGATCAATTCTTAAAAATGAATCTTTACAGAGAATAATTTCCAAGAAATAGCTTGCTAAAATTTGAAAGCACGTTTTAAGAAGACATTATCACTATCGGTATATCTTACGGAGATGACGAAGGGCGAAAAAATTAAACCTAAAAGCTAGCAAGTTACTACAAAAAAAAATTCAATTTCATGTATACCTCCTTAATTTCAAAATATCACATATCTATGTATATATCTTCAAAATATATTTGTATAAAAAAACATTTCAGGTATACCCCTGCTTAAGTTCAAAATATCACATATATCCCTATGAAATGTCCTTTTAAAACCAACGTTGAAAAAAAATGATTTGTACCCCTCGGAAAAAACAAAACATAACATGTTTAAAAATTTACAATAAAAACAAACATGAAATTTCATGTATACCCTTTAAATAGTCTTGAGGGACGTTCACAGTGTCGAAATCAACTTCTTTGTCCTCTTTTTGGTTTGATTTGTACGGGTCGTAGAATGACCGTCCTGTCCTCGTTCTCTGATTGTGAAAGGGGGAATATGAGGGGCATTTTGGTCAAATAGAAGAATTAAATGGATGGGTGGGTGGCTATTTGAGATATACCTTTTTCAACTGGACTTCACTGATGTTTTCGATTTTTTCGAGGATTACGCTGCAAACTTCGCAAACGTCTCCGAATTCGTCGTGTCGTTTTGATTTGTGTTAACATATATCTTCTTCTTCTTCTTCTTCTTCTTTTTCTTCGTCCTTCTCCTCGGCAACCTCAAACAAATAATCAAAAGTTAAGGGGCACAATTGCAGAAAGTCGGAAACACAAAAAAATCATTACCTTGTATCATTGCATGGCCAAGGCCATGTCTTTACACAGATGGTCGAAATCATCGGTCTCGGGCTCCTCCATTTCAACCTCGTGGGGGGCCTCGAATGGAGAGGATGTGTCGCTGGCCTCGGGCTCCATTTCTGGAGAGCCCTCAACTGGACACTCCATTTTGTAAAGTTATCGATTCTATTTCGCTGAAAGGTTTGGGTCAAATTTCCTCGAAACCTAAGATTAAAATGTTGTAAATGTAATAAAATTATTATAAATTTATATATTTGCAGTATCGTACGGCTTTTCTGTTCACATTTTTAGGAGTGGCTTCGTTTATTGAATCTTTTATGTCTTCACATTTCACGTCTTTTCTTCGCGTGTCTAAAAAACAGCAAACAAATATTATTAGAATTGAAAAAAAAAATGTGAAATGTAAATTTTTAATTATTATTGGACTTATTTACAAAATGAACAAATAATTAATGACATAATTAGTTAAAATCCAAAATTAGCAATAACAATAACAAAAATTGAACCAAAAACCCAATAACGAAAAGAAATAACAAACAATTTAAGGAAACAGCGAAACCTGGCAGCGACCTGGTGGCGAACTGGCGGCGACAATTGGCAGCTTCATTAGAGTGCTGAATTAGTTTCAATTATACTTGTATTCGAAGCAGTAAGCAACCTGAAATTAGAACACATAATTTGCAATTTTAATCAACAATTATCGAACCAAATCGTGATTTAGAAGTGCCACGACCGTGGATGCGCGAAACAAAGTTTTCAGTGTAGGTTGATGCGTTAAATTCGTTTTCGGATCCCGAGTCGGGGGAATCTTTTTGCAGGACCGTTTGAGCAACAGGTACGCTGTTCGCTACTGGTTCTTTGTCTAATCCCGAGCCCAAAATTCTGTTGTGTTCTTCTGAACCCGACCGTTAAGTAGCTGTGCTAAAGCCGAACCAGTTAGGGAGATTTCATGATTTTTGCCATCTTCCAACGAAGCGCTGTCTGTTTCTCTCTCTGGTGATTTGTTCAAGTCTGCATGCGGTGGCTCTATTGTTCGCTTCGCCCCCTTCTGAAGAATCCATCTCTAAAGATGAACACCCACCTATTGCCAACGACAAAAGTTAATTGCCTTCTCCAGTTTCTTCTTGCCAAAAAATCTTCTTCTGTCGCAAAGTACGGCCTCTTCTCTTGTGAAATACATATTTAACCAAAACTCAACAACATAATTTTGTAAGATCCAATAAATTACTCTGAATTGAACAAAAATGAAGTAAACAATGTACAATAACAAAAGGAGGTGAAAAAATAGGGCAAAAGAAGAACTGACCTTCACTGTGAAAATCGGCACCCTCTACTCCCATAAATTACACGATCAATTTGAGGAAGAAATAACCCCAAACACAAATTATTGATGAGATCCATCAAACGAACAAAAATCAATAAAGGAAGTGGAATGATCGTCAAAAAGATTGGGCGTGAATGAGGAGAGAAAGAGACGCCACTCTTTCACCTCTTCCTTTACCTCTCTCACGATCGTACGCCAGCCGGTCGCTTAGGGTTTGGTTTCGTCGACCGCTAGGGTTTTACTGTTTCGTTATCTCTTCTTTTTTTTTTCTTTTTCTGGGTTTTTTGGTTTGGAGCGTGGAAGTGAGAAGAAAGAGAGGCCCGTGGGGAATTATTTAGCCACGCAAACAGTAAACATCAACGTGGCCGAATGAGGGGAAAAGGAATTATTCTTTATTATATCTATTTATCTATACCAAACATATTTGACTAGAAAATAACATGTGCTTGTGCGCATATAATATTTATATTTATATTAAAAAATAAAAATGCCATAAGCACGAGAACCACAAACACTCCACTTTTTTTTAAATTGGTGTACGTTTTTGTCGTAAAATAATATTTTAAGGTACATTACACTTTAGAAAGAAATAAAAACATAACAACTACTATCATCGTCAATGACATATAACTCACACAATACCAAACTGCACTATATATATGTTCAATGAAAATATTTCATTATTTTGTATTGACTTTGTTGATTATATAATATTATTTAAGTTTTCATTTAATACAAAAATACAATTAAAATAATATAATATCATATTTTAGTTGAGAAGAATAATTTAAAAATATTTAACATTAAAATTCAACGTAACGGAATTACAATAAAAACTTATTTAATATCAAGTGATTATTTTAATTTGAATACATTTTTTTTTCTAAATATTAACCCTTAAGAAAATTTAACGCAAAGGAAATACAATTTTGTTTTGTTTAGTTTTGAAGTCACAACATTAACCCTTAATAAAATTGGACTATCAGAGTCCGAATAACTTTTTCGGATTCCGAAAATCCGAATATGTTAGTTTCGCTAATTGCAATTGCAAATTGCAAATATTTTTCAAAGTTGGTTTTGCTATTAATTTTCTAGACATGTCTATGGATCAAAATTTATTAATTTGAATTGTCCAGAAAAATCTTAAATTCTCAAGTAGGTAGAATGCCGGCCCCAACTATAGATCCGATAATTCCCGTATTTGAGTCCCAAAACTTTAATGGGTCCAAAATTTTCTAGAAAAATAATTTATCCATTTAAAAAGATAATTGTTACTAAAGATCCTAATAAATTTTGTGGTTTATTAGTAGAACAATTTGGTTTTTTTTTGCAAAAGAACGTGAGTTCAAATCATATAAGCCACAAACTATACTTTTTTTTTCCCTCAAAAATACAATGAAGGTATGAGAAGAACCGTGAAAACAAGATTTGTACTTTCCAAAAATTTACCTACCCCTTATTTTGTATCTATCTTTGAGACTCCTCATGAAGCCACATCATCATGTTTATCATGATTATTAACCATTAGATTGTGTGATGTGGATTCATCATATGCATTAATATTATATTTGATCATTTAAAACATGCATTAATATTGTATGATTATTTTTAAGTATTAATTTGAAATATTAGATGTAGTGATGTGGTTTAATCCGAATCATTAATTTATTGTTAGATTTTTTAAAAATCATATTTTGTGTAGTCATGTATGTGTTATTATTTTACACCATGTTTTAAACATTCTTAGAAAGTCACATCATCCTACATTAATGATGTGACCTATTATTATGGGTTAGAATCATATTAGACCAAGTCTAATCAATTGTTTAACATTTCACATAAGATTACATGATCAAATGTGAATGCAATGGAATATGAAAAGTTTATATATGAAATACTAATATTTAATATGTAATATTATAAAACATACAACATATATTAGTATTATTTTGAAAATTTAATTTTATAAACCCCATCAAATATATTCATTTTTATTTTCTCTTTATTTTGACATCCATATTATCATAGTTCATATGTACATTTTCATAATTTCATTTTGTAAAGATATTATGTAAGAAAATACAACGCAAAAAATACATATTTACATAAAAAACATTTAAGAATTTTTTTTGCATCATAAGTTTTTTAAGTATTATCATTTATTTTTTAAAATTAAAACCATAAGAATCTCATATAATACTAAGTATATTATATTTGTGTTTTTAAGCAAACATAACTTTTGCAAAAAATAATAGAATTGAAAAAATAGTTTATCCATCTAAATAACTTTTTTAACTTATAAACACCTATCAAATTGTATTGTTATTTTACAAAAATATAAAATAAAAAAATCATATAATATAAAATAATTTGTATTTATGTTTATTATAAATTAAATTTTGATTATTATATATTGTATATTATTTTATATTTTCCATTGAATTTTGAATCAATAAGAATTATTACTACTATATAATTAATAATGTGTTACTACATATGTTGTATGATTCACTATTGTAATATTTGATATTGTATGAAATATTGTGCACAATTATATAATATTTGTTGTTATGTTTTCCGTAAAATTGTATTATATCTTATTCTTATATATTATTACATAATGACACTAATACAAATATTATTATTTGATTAAAAAAATGAGATTTTTTGCTATCATGATGTAAAATAATTGTAAAACATATGAATAATCATAGATATATGAATTCAAATAACTTTTTTAAGATGATATTATTAATATCATCATACAAATATATAATTGTCTTACAATGAAAAACATAATTTACATGCTCGCCGCGTAGCGCGAGTATTCTCCTAGTTGGCTTGAATTTTTAGAATGCAGGGCGGGCCCTGGTGAGTAGTCATTTAAAAGATATAGGGATGAATTCCAATGTTTATGATAAATTATAGCTTTTAGAATATAATGTACTTTTTTATGTTTTAGATTATTCGAACTTGTTAAAAACTAGTATTTGTATTATTGAATTATTAAACCGATGATAATAGAATATATATTTAATCTTATAAGAATATGAAAATATATTTCCTAAAGAAAAAACATTTCATTGTTTATGTGATAAAATATTTGTCGTGTCATTTTGTTGTGTCATAATTAATGAACATACAATCGTTAACGAATAGAAAAAAACATAAATGAGGCAATACAATAATTGTGAAGTTGAAAATGAATCAAAAATTGAGCAAAAGATGCACTAAATTAATAATCAAGGACCAAATTCACACTTTACTCTTGTTTTTACAAAAGGGCATAAAAATTAAACTTCTTTGAGCAGGAGTCATAATTATTTTTAGAGTGACTAATTGTCAACCTCCGCCAATCGGGTGGTGCCACGTGTCATTTTATTTTACGGTACTACTAAACATCTATTAACAAATATACAATTTTGAAAGGCAAAATCAGGTACAAATGACCGAAGAACGACTTATCGCAAAAAAAATGGCGAGCACTATCTTTTCTAGCAATTACTGATCCTTTTGGTGCATTAATAAAATTTCAAAATAATGTATATCTGATTCAATTAGATTATAATCCGGTGAATATCATCTCATATGTATATATGACTATCAACCTTAGTTAATTTCGTCAAATGCTTTGAGATTTTAGACGCACTTTCCAAAGATAATTTGGTAGCAACCTGATTTCATATCACTAAATTCAAAAAAATATATGAACTTATATCGAGCGATTTAAAAACATGCATCGTAGTATTATTTGCAAAATGAGTATTGCTACTGCAGATTTGTAGGAATCTGGACCGGAAAATAGCGCGATATGCAGATATCATGCATACACATGGTTGCGATGTGCTTTTTCTGTAAGATAGAGTCGACAAGACATTCAATTTTTAACGTGGTATCTCCCGAAGGAACTAATCCACGGCCTGTACACCTCTCGGGAGATGGCCAGGTCGGCAACCTGGCAACTTCACTGTTCCTTTTTTTTCTTTCCTTATATTTTGGTGGAGAAACCATTACAAGATTACTATTTTTGTTATTATTTTAATCAAAAAGTATAGGCTGCAGGAAGTAAATCACCGAACTATTACCGAAGTATGAGGTGGCTATGGGTCCCATCTAGTAACCTCCCACGTAAGAATACCTAGTTTAAGAAAAAATCAATTCTCCCCTCTATATCAGGTCGCCATTCTCCACGACACTACTCCCTCTCCACATCTCGTCACACCCAACTTCCTAGTCTCGCGCTCGCCTCCGTGATCTCAGCGAGACTTCTTGAAGGTCACGCCCAACTTCACAACTCTTCCTTCTCTTGACGCCCAACTTGCGCCTCCTTTTTCTCTAAAATCGGCATATTGCCATGGATTTGTGCGACGGATGAGGTTCTCCCTTCAGCCTTCGTGTCCTCCTTTTTTTCTCAATTACTGTGTATACAAAGATTATGGCAATTCGTGCTCCAAAACAATGTGAGTTTGTTTCGAATCAAGTCTGCCCAACTAATGAAACTGGAGATCTCCAGCCTCGGAGTACGCCCAACTTCAGCCTTCCAGTCCTCCCTCTTATAGGTATCACTTAATTTTCGACTGAAATTACATCATCTATTCAATTGGCGCTCAATTAACTCCTAATTGACTTCTATTCAATGGGCAAGAAGCCTGATATTGGCGAAGAGATCCGGCGATGAGGCGAACTTGGTGTAGAGATGGGCAAGAAACCTGATTATTGGCGAAGAGGAAATAGGGGCAAGAAACTTGATATTCGGCGTACAGAGTACAGGCGGATATCCAACATAGGAGGAATTCTTTTGCAAGAGCTAAATGGAAAAGAGAAAGGGGCGGGAGAATCTGAGTGAATCTGTTTTCTCATCATTTTTTGAGCTCGCTTCTGTAGACTCGGTTTATGAGCGTGGAAGGAAGAAGATGCCGGTTCAGCACCATGTCACTGTTCGGGAGCTCTTCGGTGAAATATGTTTGTGACTGTATACTTTTTGTATTTTAATTGATAGACCTCCACTTTTCTTCTCGTTCATCCCATTCATTCTTCTATTTGTATCGATATTAAAGAGAATAAGACTATTATACGATAAGTATTTGAGCTCGTGTCGCGAAGTTACTTCCTTCTCCTTAGGTACGTAGGATACGAGAATACTCTGCCAAAAAAGAAGTGGTGTTAGTAATTTAATGAATTATGACTAAAATAAAGTGAACATTGTAGTTTTATGACTCGCTAAGTTGTGTGCAAAGGTGTACGCAAGGTGTTCGATGAAATTCCGATTAGAGAAAAATAGTTGAATAGACCACTATTTTCCCTAATATATAGTTTAGCAAGAATCTAAGTACTACACGACTCCATATAAGCATCAGTGATTAAATTAACTGGCAAAAAAAAGAATGAATTCTAGTTAATTACCTGGTTTCGACGAATCGATCGATGCAGTGCCTTTAATCTCTATTACACTATATTGCATAATAAATTCATATAAGCACATAATTACTACAACAAAAATCCAGGAAAATATAACTGCAAGCACAAGAGACGAATGATTTAGTTAGATTATATATGATTATTAATTAATTAAGAAATAAATTAATCAAGCCCATTAATTAATTGCCAATACGGTTGGGGATTTCTGATTTACTCTCAAACATTTTTAAATAATTCTTCAGATGATGAAAATTAGATAAGAATTAAAAATACAAAATACTACTGAAAATTTCAACCAAAATATTTATTTTAACTAGTTTCAACATAATCACTACAACAATAATCCGGGGAAGTATAACTGCAAGCACAATAGATGAAATGATTTTAGTTAAATTATATATGCTGATTGACTAATTAAGAAAATAATCAAGCCCAGTAATTAATGACTTGCTAATCCAAATAGGGATATCTAACTTATCCTCAAATATTTCAACATTATTTTGAGATGATGAAATTATATAAAAATTTGTAAAATTGCAAAAATACACCTGAAAATTTGAACAAATGTTTATTCTAACTAGTAATTCCAAACATGAATTTACACATAATTCCAAACATGAATTTTTTTTTTTTTTTTTTTTTTTTGCATTAATTTCCAAACATGAATTCCAAACATGAATTTACACATAAAACTTCTTTTAAAATATGGTGGCGTAGATATATGTGGTAATATTCAAGGATAGAGATAAACATACATGCTGATTTAGAAATGTTACCTTGTGTTGCGTGAAGTGGCAAAGCAAATCTTCCAATTAACTTACAGATACTAATTTGATACTTGTTATCTCCTTGCATTGCTTTTTTAACTCGTCACTGCAGTCACGGATTTCCAGTGATTCCAGGGATGGTGGGAGGCCATTTTCTGGCAAAGACTGGATACTTGGACAATAAGAGATTCGAAGAGTTTTGAGAGATGAAAGATTACACAATTGATTAGGCAATGATAGGAGGTTCTTGCAGCCATATAATGTAAGATGTTGTCGTGAAGTGGCCAAGCAAATCTTCCAATTATCTTCCATATACTGATTTGATACTTGTTATGTCCTTGCATTGCCTTTTTAACTCGTCACTGCAGTCACGGATTTCCAGTGATTCCAGGGATGGTGGGAGGCCATTTTCTGGCAAAGACTGGATACTTGGACAATAAGAGATTCGAAGAGTTTTGAGAGATGAAAGATTACACAATTGATTAGGCAATGATAGGAGGTTCTTGCAGCCATATAATGTAAGATGTTGTCGTGAAGTGGCCAAGCAAATCTTCCAATTATCTTCCATATACTGATTTGATACTTGTTATGTCCTTGCATTGCCTTTTTAACTCGTCACTGCAGTCACGGATTTCCAGTGATTCCAGGGATGGTGGGAGGCCATTTTCTGGCAAAGACTGGATACTTGGACAATAAGAGATTCGAAGATTTTGAGAGATGAAAGATTACACAATGAATTAGGCAATGATTGGAGCTTCTGGGAGTTATAAAATGCAAGTTGTTCGAGGGAGGTAAGGAGTCCAAGTGCTTTCTCCTGTTCTTCTGTTAGGTCAACTATTTCATTGCCTCGTAAAGATAAAGATGTAAGGGTTGATAATTGCTTGCAAACTAGATCTGACAGGAAATTAGTATGACCCAAACTAAGCTCCTCGACTAGTACGGCAGACTCGTCTGTGTTCGAATTCTCCAGCCTAGTTACAGAGTTCAAAACTACGAAATTGGGACATTCCGTAATATCCAAGTACTCGAGTTGTGTAGGGAACAATAAGCCTTCTAATGACACGAGGTTTTTACAATTAGAAATTGAAAGTCTTTTCAAAGTTGAACATGGTGGGAGTCTCAAAGTGGTCAGACCTGGACTATTGAATATATCCAGATGAGATAAAGAGGTTAATGGTGTAAGCAATGAAGATATATTGTACGGCACATTGTTAAGCTGCAATTTTCTCACGCCCGGTGGAAGGAAGTAACATTCATTCACATGTTCGTCTAAATTAGTTATAGATGATAAGAGGTTTGAACCGCCTAAATCTAAATCTAAATCCTCAATCGAGGTTAGTTCTCCAAGCCCTTCTTTACTTGCAAAGATGAGATCCGGATAGCCCCAAATATGTAATTTCTTCAGAGTAGATTTTAAAAAACAAGGAATTTGCAACAATCCTCGATTATTAATTGGGTCTGTCGAGGAGGATGCCGAATTAGTGAAGCAAGATGTGGTAATGGAAGCTACTTTCAAGGTTGTTATTTGCCGACAAGTAATTATTTTCAATTCATAAAGGTTTGTCAGATTCAATAATAGAATAGATAGTTGCTTTCCTGTAATATTACATGTGCAGATCTCTAGGTGTTCCAGTGATTGTGAAAAAAAGTTATTCTCGACACTTTGCCCATTTGGTTCAAACGATAAAAATATCCCCGGACAATTTCTAACAGATAACCTTTTTAAATTTACTAGTCCACACAAGCTCTCCCATGACAAATATCTAAGCTTCTTACAATTCCTTATTGTGAGATCATGCAGATGGGGAAACCAATTTTTGCTCGTATCACCAGAAAAAGCAAATTCAAAATTAAGAAACTCTGTTAATTCAGGACAATTTTCAATTGTTAATTTTTTCAAACAAGGAAATGCCTGCCATTGGTTGCTTCCTCTCCACTTCTCCAACTTGGGCATATCGACTATCTCCATCTCCTCTAAAGCTCGAAATCCCATGTCCGCACCAGTGCCATAGAATGGTACATCGATTTCTTTGACAGCAAACATATATTGTAATCGCAATCTCTGCAAAGATAATAAATGACCAAGAGGAGAAAGTATCTCCCATGCTTTGCAATTCTCTAGAGAGAGCAATACTAAATAGTCCAAGGAATTTTCATGGACCAACCATGTGGGAGATTTGGCACCACCATACCCACTGATAAGAAGTCGTTCGAGATTATAGTTTGGCCTGAGTCCTTCAAGAACATCTGCATCCATAGTGGGTTCGTATTCACCAGGCACTCTATTCCAACATAAATACAAACTATTGAGGAATGACTTCTCTTCAAGTCTTGCCCCAACTGCCTCCTCCTTGCTTTCGACAATCTCCAAGTTGAATATCTTCAATAAACCTCTCAGTTTTATCAACAATCCTAGTTGTGCTATTTCAAATCCGCTTTCTTTCTTAACACAAAACTCTCTTAATTCACGAAGTGCCGTTAGTTTTCCGACCCACGGTATTTCACTATCTAACGTTCGATAGCGACTCTTCTGCCATAAAAACATGTCTATATATTCTTCAAACCATCCTCGACCATAGTAATCGTTTATATGTATTACTTCTAAATGATGCAATTTATTTAGATTATTAAGAACATACCTTTGGATAATATCATTTCGTTGCCGTGGACATCGATTAAGTTTTAAGTAACGAAGATGGATAAAGTTTGGAAAATTACATGTTAAAAGATCTGCATCACCGGGCATTGTATATATTACTAGCACTCGCAACCCTCTCAAACTCCGGAGAAAATCCTTTAGAGCGACGGCAAAATTTGAATTACACCTTCCAATTATAATTAAAGTACTCAAATTTTCGACTTGGAGATGTTTTTTAATATGTACTATATATTTCTCAAAATTTCCACTAGGTATAGTTGACTTATGCGATATTGAGCTTGTATACGTTTCGGTAATGATGGATAAATGACGAATAGTATTTGGGATGCCTATGTTTAAATTGGTTGAGTTAACAATTGCAAAGCAATCGTGTTGTGATACTATTTGTGCTAAATCATGCATTAGATCATGGATAACATAATGAGTGTGTGAAAATGGATTTTTAATTTCTTCGAGAAATCCTGAATTTACTAAATTATTAAAATGCATATTTCCTATATCCTCAACAGGTATGTTACTGTTATTTAGAAAAACAAAACCTTGGGCAATCCACATATTAACCAACTCTTCTCTGTTGTAATTAAATCCCTTATGAAATAAATAACAAAACAAAAAACATCTTTGTATATGGAAAGGTAGAGATTCATAACTTAGCCTTAGTGCTGGCATGATATCATCAGGTCCGGTTTGAGATTTCCACTCCTCGTTATCCCTAACATTCTTCCAATAAATAATATTTGGATTTCTTTTTAACATTGCCCAGACGGTTTTTGCTGCTAAAGGATAATTGGAAAGTTTTTTACAAATTTGTTCTCCAATTCTTTCTAAGATATCATGTTTTTCATATTTATCGTCACTAAACGCATGTAATTTAAACAATTCCCAAAAATCATTTTCTTTCAAACCATCCAATTTAATCATGTGTTTCTCATTGATTATTTTTGCTACTGATAATTTTCTAGTTGTTAACAAAACAGCGTTACCATTTTTTCCCTCCGATTGCAATAGAGAAAGGAGGCTCTCCCACTTGCTTTTATCATTGTCCTCCCACACATCATCTAATACAAGCAAAAACTTTTTTGAACTTAAGAACTTTTTAAGAATTTCCAATTGTCTATTTAAGTTCCTCTCTTGTTTACACTCTTCTCCAGGGATGAATTCTAGCAACTCACGAATAAGCCTACCTTCATCGTAATCGGCGGACACATGAATCCACATTGTTAATTCAAAATATTCTTTTATTTTTGAGTCATTAAACACAAGTCGAGCAAGAGTCGTCTTGCCAACACCTCCATTCCCTACTATCGGTAATACAGAGAGATTGGTATTGGCAAACTTTACCCTTATCAGTTGGCATATTATAAATTCTTTCTCTTCATCTCTACCAAAGACTCTTGATTCCATTAAATGCGAGGATTTTAACGGGCTTAGTATACTAGTGTTTACATTTGCCCTTACAATTTGATCTAGTTTTTCTACATTAAGTAGTTTAAAAAGTTTTTTCCCAACTTCTTTTAAGTTTTCAACAACAATGTGTATTCTACGGGACAAATCGTCCTTTTGAAACTTAGTTCGTTTATTCCTAATTAAAGAATGATCTCCATCAATTTTTCTTTTAGAATCCTGAGTTTGAGCATCCTCATTTCTATAGATAGGAATATAACTTTTCAGTGTAGAGAATTTACTAACCGAATCTTGAGTTGAAGAAGAAGAGGAACCACTCGAATCATTTTCTATCTCGCGCTCAATACGATAGTAATCCATCTCATCGAGCAAGTCGTCAGCTTGATATACAAGATACTGAACACGTTGGATGTATTTTACTAGGTCATAATTTTGAATCCCTTTCTTGACCAGCCCAAAACCAAGACCAATTTTGATGAATTCGAGGTTATCCTCGAGGAGTTTGTATTCCTCATTCAATCCCATATCAGATGCCCATTTCTCGAGCACATGAGTAAGATATTTATCGAAGATAACTTGGATGAACCCGCCTGCTATACCAATAGCAGTACCCAAATCCATCTTATATACTAGGCTGGAGAAAGTAAAATTTGGGCAAAGGAAGGAAAATTAAAGGACTGAATTAGAGGAATAAGAGAGGCCAAGAAATTATAATTTGGTTAAGATGAGCAAGTGTATTCACGAGATGTTAAGGATCATGATGAACCGAAAAAAAGGATTCGATGATTTTTTTCTTTTTTTGATTAATAAGATTGGACGAAGGTTTAAATGGAAAGAACGAAATTTTAAAGAGAAGAAGAGAAAAACAGATTTTTTTTTAATTTTTTTTGGTGAAAGATGGGCAAGATTGGATTGGATGAAGTTTAAACTAGAAATATGGAAATTTCAAAGAGAAGAAGAGAAATTTTGTTTTGTTTTGTTTTGTGAAAGATGAAGTTTTAATAGAAAGAATGAAATTTCAAAGAGAAGAAAAGATGATTTTTTTTTGTGAGATGAATAAGAACAGACAAAGAAAGCAAGAACTAGTTGGAAAAATTTCTGAAATTGAGAAATTTGCTGTGTTTATTTTTGCAGACAGTGATACGCTATTTATTACCAGCTGGGGTGGGCATTGAGTTGGAAAATTTTAAGGCAATATAATATGTTTTATCTATTTTTTCTCTACAAATGAATCTTCGAGGAAGTTTCATGGAAGTTCGGTTTAAATTAAGAATTAACAAAACAGACAATTAAATTGACTAACTGATTGTATATAAGACGCAATTTTATATGTATCCTTGTAAAATATCATGAATACTCCTTCAAATCCCTTTCAAATATCATGAATATCTCTTCAAAATGCTTCATGTATCATGATTTTGTTGTTGTTAAAAGAATGACAAGCGCGATACGCTTCTGATCCAATAATTTTCATTATAAAATCAAATATCATGATTACCTCTATAAAATTCTTAAAATATCAAATATACCCCTATTTATCATTTAAAAATCATGAACATCTTTCTCGCTAATAATATGTTAATTATCTAATTTTTAAAATGATTTTTTTTACGATTATGAATAACTTTTATTCTAAATATTTAAAAACATACAAAATCAAATACTGTCAATTCTATCTCATAATTTCTTTTCAAAAATCATTGTTGAAATCAATACCATTCTCAAAATTTCAAGTAACTACTATATTGATACAAGGATAAAAAGAAAAAAAATATTTCAATTTAGGAGTATCCATGATATTTGAAGGGTATACATGAAATTATTTATGATGTTTTAAGAGGTTACACACGCAATTCTGACTAAATATAAAATACATTTGAGTCATATAAATATAGAACATTATGGCCTGCTTGTGCATTTTTTCAACTAAAGAGTCTGTCTTGCACGATGTTTCCTGAACATTTCATTGAAATTAAGAATTAAGAACTGTAATTAATTTATCAAATGTTTAGTATGCTTTCACAGTCACACCTACTGTGAAATTTCATTTAAATTAAGAATTACAACGATGGGCCTAAACTACTAGCTAAATTAAAATATGCATGCTTCAATTTTTAATAGTTCAAGCTCACTGACCATTCCAAAAAAATAATTAAATAAATTAAAAATCAGAGCAAGGAACACCAATGTTAATTTTTTTCGATTTTTTTGTAATTACCGGTTATTATTTAAAATACAACTTAATACCTCATTTTTATTTTTTTATATTTTATTTTAAAGATGTGAGAATTATTAATTATCGAAATAGCACTGTGCATCGACAATTACATGAAAATATATTACAACGGAACAATCAAAAATCTCAATTAATCTAGTGAACAACACAAATCCAAAACAAAAATTTCATATATTATTTGCTAATCAAAATCAGAGATGTGATTGACGCATTCAAAATCACATAGAGTATTTCAGTTTAAATTAGGAGCATTTTCTGTATGTATCATGTACGGGAATAAAAGTCAAATAATCTGGTTTCGAAAAGTATTCTAAAACTAATCCAAACTGGATTTTTAAAATTCGGTACTACCTGATTTTAAAATCTCGGTTAATTAATTAAACTAAATTCTTGATTAAAACGGTTAAGATATAATTAAAAAATTGACCGGGTTTATAAAACCCGGCAGATAATTCAATTGAAAAAAAAATATTTGTCTCCCGACTTTATCCCTATAATTTTTAGATTATAGTTAACAAATTTAATTAACATAATAATCAACACATCTCATATAATTAATAATAAATTTTATACATAATTAACATTCATTTGAATTCATAAATTTAAATATATATTAATTAATTATTTATAATATATTTTTTAATTATTACGCGACTAATTGTGTTAATTTTAATATAGAGAATTCTCCTGCCGAATTCTTTATACTAGGAGATTACCCGCGCTTCGCGGCGGTTTTGTTTCATTTGTTTTACCATACACGTAATATATACACATAATATATAGCTATGATTTTTCGGGATCAAATATAAGACTTTATGAAAATAAATATCATATTGATTAAGGAAGTTTGATGATGACAAAATTATCATACTATTTTTTAACATGACACATTGCGAAATATTTATTTAGTACTATAATGCAACACATACAAAAAAGAATAAATGTCACTATAAAATAATAAAACAACATGGGTGTACATAAACAAAAATAAAAACCATATGATACTTTAAATTTTCATATCTAAAAATAATAATGATAACATTGTAAAAGTTTAAAAAAATTATTTCTGTCTGATAAATTTTAAGTTTCATGTTTATTATTGAAAAATATTATATAAGTTAAAGAAATTATTTGTGTTTAGTAAATAAATAGATTTCATTATTTTTTTTTAAAGATTAACATGAAACTGTTTTAAGTACAAATACAAATATAACATAATTGTTTTAAAAATAATAATAATAATTAGGATGTGCAAATTTTTTTCTATTATATTTTTAAAAATAATAATAATAAGGATTACAAGTCATTAATATAATTATATTTATTTTTAAATCATTTTTACATAATTGTTTTCATAATTTTAAGTTAGAGAAAAATATTGATTATATGATAATAACATACTTAGTAGTATGTGCAATTTTTTTTAACTTATAGTATTAAAAATAATAATAATTAATCTTACAAGTCATTAATGTAATTATATTTATTTTTATATATTTTTTTACACAATTGTTTTCATAATTTTAAGTTAGAAAAAATATTAAATATATGATAATATGGATCTGAAAATAAAGATTAAATTCCAGCGAATATATTTCTTAATTTTTTTAAATTATATTATGAAAATACTAACAATATTTGATGTATGTTTTATTATATTATATATTGATTTATTAATTTATTAATGTTAGATATTTAAACTCTTCACATTCTATTTGTATTCACAATTGATCATGTATCATATTGTGAAAAAAATTCAAAATCAAATACAATTGGTCCAACATGAACCTAACAAATAATATTCTAACACGTCATTAGTGTAAGGTGATGTGGCCTTCTAAAATTGCTTAAAACTATGTGTGAAATAAGGGACACATAAGTATCTACAAATAAAACATAACCACGCAAAATCAAAGGTTAATATATGGTTCATATGTTGCCACATATCTTAATCTAATGGTTGAAATAATTGTGATGATGTGGCATGAGTTGTGATGAGGTGGCATGAGGAGATTGCATAAAGATGAGTCCAAAATAAGGGGGTTGGTAAATTATATTTGAATTAACACAATTAATGAACATAATAATTAAAAAACATATTTTTAATAATTAATATATATTGATTTAAATTTATGAATTCAAATAAATGATAATTATGTTTTAATTTAATTGTTAATTATATGACATATCATTAATTTCTAGTTAACGCATTTAATTAACATAGTAATTAACACAAGTCAAATAATTAATACACAATTATCATTTAATTTGCATAGGAATCAACACAAGTTATATAATTAACAATTAATTTAATACATATTTATTATTTATTTGAATTCATAAAATTTAAATCAATATAAAAAATAATAATATGTTTTTTTTAACTATTATGTTAATTAAAAGTGTCGATTGCAATACAGAGAATTCGGCGGGCAAACTTTGGAGAGCAATAAATTTTTTAATTATCGTTAATAAAAAAGAGTATTTTTACTTTGCACCAAACTTTCCCCGACGAATTCTCCATATTTGAATTAACACATTTAATTAACATAATAATTAAAAAAGATATATCATTAATATATCATTAATATTAATTTATTTATGAAATCAAATTAATGTTAATTATGTATTAAATTAATTATGAATTACATGACATGGGTTGATTATTTTACTAATTAAATCCGTTAATTAGAATATAAAAGATATGATGGTAAAATTTGGGAACACATATTTATTTTTGAATTTAATTCATGCCGAGATTTTATAATTTTGTCATTTTTCAAAAAAAAAAAAATGTAGCTGCCACAAATCATGATTTAACTTGAGTTAACCCACCAACTTGAGTTAATCCACCGGGTTTTGAAAATCAGGTGGTACCGGAATTTTAAAATCTCGATTGGGTTAGTTTTAGAATATTATGTAAAACAAGGTTATTTTTTGAAAAAAATAATTTCAGACAAGGTTACTGTCAGGAATGCTCCCTTAAATTATGGAATCATTTTGAGTTGATTTGTAAGCTTTGTAATTTGTTTCCTTTTTCTTTTGAACAATTTCCCCGACAAAGTATGTGATTGACACATCACTTTGATCATGTTTGAAATTAATTCACCTTAATTTTAATTATGTTGGTACCAGCTATAGTTTGAATAAGACTTGTATTTTTTTATTTTTATTGTTGAATTTTGATATGAATAATTGATATAATTATCGTACACTAATGAAATAAATGGAATACTCACTCTTCCATTCTTCTATTATTCTACTTATCGCCGAACAATCCCTCAGAGCAAAATAAATCGGTGTTTTTTTGTTCGTATGTCTCCTAGGAAGAATAATTTACGAAATGCATCATTTATTTATATATATAATTGTATGTTTTCCCGTTAGTTTTACAGGTGAAAAGAAATATAATATACCAAAAGAATACATGAATATCCCAAAAGGCTTAAATTCTAAGTTGCATGGACACGAATACGGATATCGTATCCGATACGATACGGATACGGCGATATGGCAGTTTTCAAAAAAACATAGGATACGATACTGTCTTATATATAATATTTTATTATTTAGAATTATATATTAAATATTTGTATTTTTATATATATTATGTTTTGATTCTAAATAGACAATATTTTGTTATTACAAAAATAACTTCATATTAAGTAAATGTGTATTGTATATTAAGTTATCTATTTATATGTGTTACTAATTTATTTCGATTTAAAATTTATTTATTTTGTTTTTCAAGTGTATATATTGATGCGTTGTAAGTATCTGACAAGTATATGTAAGTATCCGAGAAGTATTCGTTAATATTTTGAAATAAAATATTCGGATACGCCACGTGAAGTATCTGATACGTATTCGACGAGTATCCGGCAAGTATCGGTATCCGATACGGTATCCGATACTATACGGCTTGATTTCTGAAGTATCCGCATAACATAGTTTAAATGTTAAGTTAGTTTGAAAAGCTTAAATCCAATACAATAACTGAACAACAACTATTTCGATAAAAATGTTGAGCACTATTCTTCTTACCAACAACTGAATTTAATTTTGGTGCATTAATAACTTACCATCCGACCGATTCGATTATGATACGGTAAACATAAAACTTTAAATTGTACTAGCTTTTGCCCCGCGCAAATTGCGCGGGAGTTCTCGAGTTAATAACGATTATTTTTTGTGTATGTAATTTTTTTTTAACTTCATTTTTTTTATCTTGTATCCGAGGCATTATATTTTTTTACGTGAGTGTTGTAATTGAGTGTAATTTCTTGTGAAAATTGAGTTGTCGCGAAATATTTAGATCCAATGAATACAAATCGCATTAATTGTCAAAGTTACAAATTTTACGCAATTTCACATTATTAAATTATACATTATTGTTGCTCCTATAGGCATTACGGTGATAATTCAAAAGGAGCACGGGTATGAGGTAGAAAACATCAATCAATGCAAACAAAGTTATTGTGAAATATTTCATATATATCACAAATATTTATTTCTCACATCAGCACTACGATCAGAAATTTATCGTTCCACCTTAAAATTGCCGAGCCCCACCTTTCAAGATTCGCAAACACATAAGATTACACAGTGACCTCATCGGTGTCATGACCGTTATCATGCAAGATGGCGTACTCGAGACCTCGTGCGTCTTTCTGAGTTGCATGATCCACTCGGGCGTCTCGTTTGAATCTTTATTCTTGAGCATCCGTCTCGCTACTTATTCTTTGGGAGTCTCATTATTAGCCGGAGTCCTCCATTTGCATCAGCTTGTCTTTGCCTATTAAATTGAAATTTCGAAATTAAAAAAACAAATTAAGAAATTCCAAAAAAACTTATTTAAAATATACAAAATAATTAAAATTTAAATATACCTTCTAGCTTCGGAGTATAATTCGCATCACAGTCTTTACTCGGAGTATAATTCGGCAAAGCAGAAGGCTCACTGGCAAGTGATTTCGTCTTAAAAAAACTACAATTATAACCAAACCCACATTTAATCAGCTGAAAATCTGCAAATAAACCCCTATAAAGCTCAAAATTACTAACGTCACCTTGATAAAATCATGTGAATTTTTATGTGTTCAATTGATAAAATCATATGAAATTTTAAAAGTAAGTTTTTATCACATACCCAGTGTTATGTCTCCTCGTCAGAGGGTTCAATGAAATTAATCCAATTGGTTAATCCTTACTTCTCGTCATTAATTTTTCAGAATTTCTTCTTTCAACCTGAAATTCTATTATTGTGATTAAAATTTGAAATAAAGTAAGGATTAAAATGTAAAACTAACCTTGCCACGTATTCATACCTCGAAAGATGTTCAGGAGCGGGATAAGCAGGATTTTCTACTATCAATTTGGGCCTCGAGTGGATAATTAAGGACTGTAATTAATTTTATTTAATTAAAGGGACCATTTTGAATAATTATTGTGATAATCATGTATTTAGAACAAAAGAATAAAATGCATGAACTATATGAATTACAAACAAAAATAAAATGAATCCATTAAATAATCAGATGAAGCTATCCATCAAAGACAGTAAAAGATGAATTTTATTAATTTGCAATTATTAAAATGCATCCTTTAAAAGATGGATTTTATTTATTTGCAAATATTGATTTAATGAATAAATAAGCAAAAAAGGCAAAATACTGGAATTATCTCGAAGTGCTGAAATTACTCGAAGAACAGCCACCAATTAGACACGCAAAGCTTCAAATCTTAAATTTCAGAAGGAGAAGAAAATATAATTGAACTGACCAGCATCAGATAAAAATTAACTAAAGCAAGATTTTGTAAATTTAGTCCCGATTAACTCCAAAAATTACCTCGAGTTGCTGAAATTACCTGAAGAACAACTACCAACTTCAAATCCATCTCGGCTAGGGTTTGCTCCAGCGTTTGAGACGGCTTGCAACCTAGCGTCAAACCTTGCCCGTTTCGTCGCAGATTGGCCGGCGTTTCGAGCCGATTTCGTCGCTATTTCGTTCCCATAGCTTCGTCCAGGGTTAGGGCTCGAACGGCTCGAGAGAGGAAAGCAGGGGGAGGCGATGCATCTTCCGTAGCCATCTCAGTCGTCCTCCGACGTCGTCGCCATCGTTTCGCCTCATTTTCGCCCTCTAGGGTTTCGTCTGGATTCGCTCTTTTTTTTTCCGTCGCATGAAAGAGAAGAGAGAGAGAAGAAGGGGAGTATGTGGGGGGGAGCCCATGAGACCTGGGTAAACTCGGTTTACATGGACCGTATTATTATAGCATGCAATGGTCCATGTAAGCCCGGTCCAATTGGATTGTGACCGTCCAATCTTCATTAATCTTGATCGGACGGCTGATGCGAGTCTGGTGACGTGGACGCACCAGATCACAGCGATTTTGTTAACTTTATACATAACATTAATTTGTGGAAGCATCGGCACAAAACTTGAAATTGATTACTAAAGCAATAGAGATATTTACCGGAATAATGGGGTTAGAAATAAATCGGGATAAAACGAGCTTCTCAACATTCAACATACCCGCGCATATAGATGAAACGATCGGACGTCTCCTATCTCGTCAAAAAAAGGATATTCCGATAAAATACCTAGGGTTGTCATTATCATACCAAAAGCCGAAAAGGATACTCTTTTTATCCCTTATCAAGAAAATACAAGACAAATTAGCCTCATGGAAAGAAAGATTGTTATCAATGGAGGAAAGATTAACCCTAGCACAAGCCACGCTAGCATCCATCCCAATATATGAAATGCAAGTTGTTGGTTAATTCTAACCTAGAGGGGGTGAATAGGTAACCTAGTGAGCAATTTTCGACTAAGGTGTACAAATTCTAAATTAATGCGGAAGCTAAAATGATGTAATTTAAATTATGAAAAATACCGAACACTTGAACACACGATGTTTGATTACGGAATTCGGTAGGTTGTTGCTTTGTAGATTTAACTCACCGTCTACTTGCTCAATCGACCGATTCGATTGAATACAAGTACCTACGTCTCTGGGGATGCCTTGTGCCTTTTCGGCTTTCGATTGAATTCCCGAGTCACTCATACAAGGTTTTGCCTAGATCGATTTACACGTTTTTCTATCGATCTATAGCGGGCTTTACACTCTTTGTACTAGCCTATTACAATTCTCTAATACGAACTAAACGTGATCGGTCACGCAAGTTGGGAATCGTATTTGATGGTGGAAGAAAAGGGATTAATCTCTAAGAAATGTTTAGAAGATTATTGGCTCAAAGGATTTAGCAAATTCTCTCTTTTGAATGTAGAAATAAGATTATTGAAGTGATGAGAGAGAATGAGGGAAGGATTCTATTTATAGAACACATAGACCCTTCCCAAAATCTGCTTTTTCTGTATAGTCCGTTACAACGGACATGAGGTCCGTTGTAACGGACACAAGTCAAAACTAGCTGTTAAAGCTGACATATTCAAATTATTACACAGTCCGTTACAACGGAACATATGTCCGTTGTAACGGAAGTCTGTGTTAAGAAGTTCGTTGCAACGAACTGATGAGTCCGTTACAACGGACATCATACTGGGACTTCACTTCAGTTTGATTTTAATTCCCGTTACAACGGAGAATACTCCGTTATATCATTGAGAGGAACATCGTTAGAACGGATTGGTTAATCCGTTACAACAGACATGAGGAGAAAACTGTTGTACTGAAGTGAATTCAATGTCCGTTACAACGGACATAGCCCTGTGACATCCTTCAAGATTTAATTAGCGTTGTAACGGACATACTTCCGTTACAACGCTTTGTTGGTGTCCGTTATAACGGATTGGTTAATCCGTTACAACGGACTATACTGTGATTGCCATACTTGAATAGGGCGAGTATGTCCGTTACAACGGACAGTGAGGTCCGTTGTAACGGACATCCTTCTTTCTGCCTTTTATTTTAGTTCATCATTTTGATGTATTTTGAATATATTTATTTGACTTAATTTGAGCTCAATCATTCATAAACAAGTTTAGAAATATCTATAATTAGTTTGGGTGATTAGATTGAATATTTCAACTTGCGAAATCTTCGATGTCTTGATCTTCTTTGCTAATCTTCGGCATCTTGATTCTTCTATGTCTTGATCTTCTTCTTCATTCTTTGATGTCTTGATCCTTGCTATTCTTGATTGATTTTTGCTTGTTTATGTTGATCTTCTTATTGCATTTTGTACCTATGTATCCTATACAATGTTCTCGATAGATTTTGTTAGTAGTATCGACATTGTTTTTGAGATAATCAAACAACTGGAAATTTGAACCAACAAACTCCCCCTTTTGATTCATTTCAAAACAATGTCGATTTGGAGAGATACATCGATTATAGGTATCTTTCCAATATGATTATCTTTTCTCCCCCTTTTTGAATATGGATCAAAAGGGAACGAATCAGAAAAATCATGAAGGAAAGCTCCCCCTACATACAAGCTCCCCCTAACTAATTGCATATCGCAATTGTGTAGGCATTTATGTAGTTGATAAACTTGCATATCATGAATGATTTTGATGAAAAATATGAGGGGTAATTTGAATTTTGGAATTTTACAAGTTGTGAGAATGAACACAATGAGTTGGAGTGGTCGATTTGTCGTAACGGTGTCTTTGGATTTGAAACCGGATGACTTGGTGTGCTTACCCTTTTCACACGCATCACATAGTCCTTCTAATTTGAGTTTATGTGATGGTAAGCCCCTAACAAGTTCCTTTTTGGACAATCGGTGGATCGTCTCCATGCATATGTGGCCTAGTCTCCTATGCCACAATCGTGAAATCGATTCCGATACGGTGAGACAATGGATTCCCGGCATGAAAGATTTAAAGTCGAAGTAGTATACATTATCATGTCGGGTTCCTTTGCACACCGTAGTATTGTCTATCATTCGATCAATTAGACATGAGGATTGATCGAATTTTACACAATACCAGGCATCACATAATTGACTTATACTAATTAAATTATGTTTTAGCCCTATGACAAGGTAAACATTTTCTAGGATCCAATTTGTGGTTCCTATAGAACCGATACCGACAATTTTACCTTTTTGGTTACCTCCGAATGTAACGTCTCCTCCTTTGAAAGGTTTTAGATATTTGAACATTTCTCGGTTTCAAGTCATGTGTCTAGAGCAACCACTATCTACACTACAACATACATGGGCTATTGGGGCGGCCAAAACCGACCCAACAAGACCTCAAAACCGCCCCAATAGTTTATTGGAACCGTCAGACGACCCTAACTAGCCGACCCTAAAGGTCGCGTTCCTGTCAGGGGCGGGCCGACCCTATAGTCCTTTTGGGGGGGTATTTAATGGGGCGGGCCGACTCTAAATGCATATCAAGTCAGATCAGTACGTTTAACAGGGCAGGAGTCAAATCAGTACGTTAATGGGGCGGGCCGACCCTATAACACACATTAATGGGGCGGGCCGACCCTATAACCCTCTGCCGTCAAATCAATCAATTATTCGCAATATAATTATTAATTATATAAATAATTATATAATTATATTAATTAGTAATTATTCGAAATTTTATATTATAATTAGTAATTATATAATAATTTATATAATTATATTAATTGTTAATTATTATATAATAGTTTATATAATTATATTAATTATTATATAATTATATTTACATGAAATACTAATCCTACGCGCAAATTCAACAAACAATCAAATACACAAACACACAAACATAAATCCTACGCGTAAATTCAACAAAGAAGACTAATTATTACATACAAATTTGACCAAAAAGATGGTGAAAATGAATTTTTAAAACTTAAACAAAATAATAATAATGAAGAGGCCAAATTATTACAACATTAATTTTTTGACAGATTTAAAAATAGTACAAACAGATCTAGAAAAATTAACCGTCTTGAGAGGACAACTCTCTTCTCGACTTCCTCCACTTGTTTTTTGCCGCTAATCACATTGTTTAACCTAGTTATGAAAAAAAGACAAGAAATAAATGTAAGTTTTCATTTATAAAACTTAAAATGACGAGTAAAAATTACAAACGTTAATTCAACAAAGGAAAAAAAAAAGAGGCTATGTATGCATTATCTCTAACGACTTCCTCCACTTGTTTATAGAACCAAATTCAGCAAAATATCAACCTTAAAACTCAATTCTCAGGACAAAAAACAGTAAACCCTAATTCAAAAATTATTTTGTGTAGAAACAAATATCTAATACAAACCCAAAAAACAGAGAAAATATTTTCACAGCAATAATATTCTGTGTAAGTTTAAACAGCAATAAAAAATATACTAAAATTATTTTAATATTTTAACAGTATCAAAATTTTACTAATTATTATACTTTTATTGTATTTATTATTATACTAAATACTTAATATTCAAAAAGTGTACTAAATAATACACTAAATATATTACTCTAAATAAAACAGTAATAAAGGTAATTTGGACCTTGCCTTCGAGTTTATTTGGGATTGTTTCGAATGCGAGAAGATCGGCTTCGGATTCGACAAAAACTTGAACTCTTCATCTTTGGAAATTGACAATTGGGCAAACTGAAGTCCGTCTGCGATGAAACCGAAACATAATTGACCATGACATATTAGTTAAATAATACTCAATTAAACGTAAATTTAAACAATTGAAATTTATTAAACAGAATTCGAAAATTAAATTGAAACAGAATTGACAATGTATTCTCAGTTCCGTTCCGGTAAAACATGATTCCACAATTGAAGTTTATTAAATAGAATTGATCATATTGACCTTAGTCCAAAAGATATCTTTCGAAAATCGAGCTCGTCTCTCCTCACCTCGCCTCCCAACGGCTCGCCTCGCCTCGCCTCCCAACGTCTCGCCTCGCCTAGAGTCCCAACGTCTCGCGTAAAAATGTTTCACCAACGTAAAATCGTTCCTGCCAGATTTGAAAAAAATCAATATTTTTAACCTTTAAAATATATAATTCCTGTCATAACTAAAAAAAATATTAATTTATAGTTCCTGCCAGATTTATAATTCTTGCCAGATTATAAAAATGATAAATAAAAATTAAGTATAATTCCTCCCAGATTTATAGTTCCTGCCATAATTAAAAAACACATAAAAAAGCATTGATTTTTCTACATGCATAAAAATACCTAAAAGAAGAATAAATATTGGAATAAAAAAACATAATTAAAAATACAGTTTAAAAATAAAATAAAATATTAAAAAACAATACAAAAAGGCAGAAAATGCCTAAAACAAGGATTTTGCTGCATGCATAACAAATCAGGTGTAAAAAATTTGCAAATTTTTCGCTGTTATGAAAATAGTATTAAAAAGAATCCAAATTTTTCGCTGATTCCAGATTTCACAGGGATTTTGTTCAAAAACTGGTAAATGTGCTGTTTTTTGCTAAAACCTTCAAAAAATCGAACATGTTACAAAAACAAAAGAAAATCGAAAGAAATACACTAGATATTACAGTAAAAATTCAAACAATAAACCCTAGATCAAAGATGTTACAGTAAAAAATCGAAAAAGGGGGATTTTGCGTTAAAATCAAGGATTTCACAGTACAAAATAAAAAGAAATACATACGAGCTAATAAAAACTGGTATTTTATAGTTAAAAACACTAGATATTTGAACAAAAATTAAACTAGCAACATAGATTCATACCTTCAAACAGAAATCTCAAACCGTGCTTGCCAAAAACTATCTCCATTTGTTCACTTCTTCAAACCGAGATGGGAGAGAGGGCAAGAAAATGTCATAGAGAAAAAAATGGAAGAGAAGAGAGGTTGCGATTTGGGGCAGATTTGAATGAAGAGAGAGGAGTTGGAGGAAAAAACGAAGAGGGGAGAGAAAAAAGAGAGGGAAAAGAAAGTGGGGGACACAGATGCTTTTGTCAGGGGTTTTGGGTCGGTGCCTTTTGGGGCGGGCCGACCCAATGGCTTGTAGGGTCGGTCTGTAATTGGGGCGGGCAGTTGCAAATCACTATTGGGGCGGTATCTTTTATTGGGGCGGGCAGTTGCAGAAGGTAGGGGCGGGCTGACCCAAATTTCAGCCGACCCAATAGTCTTTTTGGGACGGTACACATGTTTTGGGACGGGCCGACCCTGTTTTTTGAACTTATTGGGGCGGACCGATCCTGATTTGACCGACCCTAATGTGTTATTGGGGCGGGCAGACCCAATAACAACACAAATTTAGGGGCGGCCCGACCCTAAAAAACAATTATGTTGTAGTGAGCTAGACACCATTTCGATGACTTATTTGTGAAACTTAGGCACATCTATAAGAAATTCATATTAGTTGATAGTTAAAAAAAAATTAATCTAATACGAATTCTTATACTCATACTCCCCCTCAATGTTTGGCTTATGGTAGTAGGGTGAGAGAGTAAGTTGTCACACATGACTTAAGTCATTTGAGGTCCAACACCTCTTGAGGTGGACGGACCCATGGTGTGACGATCTTTGCGCATCCACATAACCTTTGGGTTGAGTTTAGGATTGCGAAGATCACCACTAGTGGAGATGTGTCATAATTTACAACAATAATTGCAAAAGGCAATGGTTGGTTGGTTGATGGTTGCGGAACTCTTGACAAAATGATTCGAGAGTTGGTTTGTGTAGTTTCTCTTTTGAATTACCGGTTTGGTTGTTTTGGAAAAATAATTTTTGTTTGAAAATGTTTTTGTGTGTAATTGAAATGTTTGGGAGACCTTGTTTGATAAGTTGCGTTGGTGTGGTAATTCACCTCATAGAAATACCCATTTGGTCCCCTCTTGAACAAGTAATCAGATCGTTCCAAATTGTTACGTCTATGAGATGTGTTTTGTGTAAAATGATTAGTCCTATTATTATAGCTAAGATTTTTAGGTTTTTTCCATTTTGACACTTTTACCCTGGTTATAGTCACGGTACATGAAAGCATTTCCGTGACTATGTGTTCGATTGTTCTCCCATTTCAATTTTTGATCATTGGATTTGGAAGGACCGGGTTTATTACCGTTATCCTTGTTGAACCCTAAACCGGATTTGTCATTGGGTTCTTGTCCCTTTGATGACCCTTTCAAAACTTCATCCAATGAAGGAGTGCTAGATGCAATAGATGCACAAGCCCTCTTCAAGGATTCATTTTCAACTTTTGAATTTTGAAGTTCGACTTTTAGGTGTGAGATCTCGCTTTTGAGAGCTTGACACTAACATTTTGAAAAACCTTGAAATTCATTTATTTGTGCCTTGTACGACCTAATCGATAATTCTAAAGAAACCACCTTTTCCTTGAGAGCTAGTAGTGAGCTCTCAACTTTACCCTCATTTTGTCGAGGTTCATCGACGTCTCTCAAGAGTGCGTCAAACGACTCAAGCTCTACGTTTGTATTAAATTTAGATGATGAACAAGAGCTTGAGATTGGTGATGAGTGCGAAAATGATAGGGTTTTACGCACTCATATGGACTTAAAACGTTTTAGAAATTGTACTAAATGAACTCTTAAATGTTAAAATACTAACAAAACCACAAGAATTGCTCGTTGGCATCTTGTTTGAGTATATTTGCAGATTTATGTACAATACAGGATAAAAAGGCCTCTAGAAGTGAAGAAATGCAAGTATCGAGGGTCTCGGCACCGTTCCAAGCTTTCACAGTGCAAAACAAGCCAAAATCGCAATTATTGTTGGAAGATCAAAAAAATGGAAAGAATCTGCAGAATCTCAGAATTTGGCAAGTAATAAAATGGTCATATCTTTTGATTGGTAACTCCAAATTTGGTGATTCAAGTTGACATAACTTCAGGAAGGAATCCTCTAAAAGATTGCATAATTCACACCTCATATTTCGTGGCCCAGACCATGATATGGGCCCACTTTCTACAGGCATGTATGCTGTGACCTAACCCTAGCCGTTGACTATAAAAGGCTACCGCTGCCTTTGCTAGGGTTACCTTTTCATCTTGGATTTTCATCCTTTCACCAGCCACCATCCACCTCTCACCCTCCTCTTTCTCCACTCGCCTCATAAACCTTTTCGCAGCCGTCAACCATCGAAGAAGATCACGTCGTTTAGGAGCCGGAGTTTACGAAGAAGAAGACGTTCGTCAACAAATCGGTTTACTCTTTCTCGTGTTTAGTTTTATGATATATTTGATATTTAGATTTGTTTTGTTGTCGAACATGAGTAGCTAAACATTTATCTAGGGTTTAGGGTTCATTAATACTTGTGATGTTTTGGTAGTATTATATGCTTTGTTTCTTTCAGATTTGATTTGTGTTTTGTGCCTTGATATTACTCGTCTTAATTAACCGTTTGTACGTGTTTATGCCAGCCTAAGTGACATAGGTTAGGACATCCTTGACTAAGTAGCGAGAGTGGACGTTTAGGATTGTTTAAGCCCTCAAATAAACTCGTCAAACCAAGTAGTTAAGATCGTTTTAGGTTAACCTTGCGAAGCGAGAGCGGAGTGAGAAACCAGATTGTAAACGCACAAACTTGGACCGTTGTATTCTAAGAACATTGGTACACGTCACCCACGGGATTATAGGATTATCATAGAGCGTAACGGGTCTTTCTTAGGCATAGTCAGCGAGAGCAAGAGTATTTAGGTTGGATACGTCTAGTCGCGAGCGAGAGCCGGTCTAGGAAGAATAGGATAACACCTCCACCAAAGTCAGATTTCGAGAGAGCGTTTAGCAACCTTTAGAACACACCAAATCATCCAAGTAGAATCCGAATACCCTAGAGTCCTCTCCTATACTAAAAAACCCTTTCTTTTCTGTTAAAATATGTCCCGAATCTACCAACAAACCTCAGTTTTAGATCGAGTCGAATTGTGAATCAGAAGTCGCCGCTAGTACTCAACCCTCTCTGTGGATCGACCCTTAACGTACTCAACGAATAACATGCGCTTGTGGTCCAATTAGAGTCATTTAGGGTTTTAAATGTTGAAAAGCCCTGCTTAAACGTAAATACGCAACAATTGGCTTAATTAAATTAATTTTAGAGTTGAGATATACCTCATGACCGAGGTCATGTGATGCGTTGGATGTTGAGGCGAGAGATGTGACACTTGGAGAACGACTCACAAGAGGTTCCGGTATTGGGGCTCGTTGGAAGAGCATTGCTTGAATTACTCTTTCCACGACATCGTCCACCGATGGGGTGATTTCCGCCATTAGTACTAGAGGTTTCTCGGTCCGAGTTGCATTCCGAGTCGGATGACGTACTTGAAGCATCCGATTCTCCCGATCGTCCTACTACACGAGCTTTATATGCCTTTTTCTTTTTGAAATCTTTACCTTTTTCGTTGGATCGTTCGTTGTGACCTTTGTCTTCATGTCGCCTCTCATGTCGAGGTTCGCGCCTTTCCCTATCTTTGCGATCATCATCCTTCTTGTTCCATGGAGCATGTTCGGATGAAGGGTCCAACATGTCTCGATTGTGTGACCCTTCTTGTTGCACTCAAAACAATACGGCTTCAAGTTTTGTCGTTTGCGGTTGTCGTTGAATCGTCTTTCGTGTGACCTAAATTCACGAAATTTTCTTACCAAGAGAGGTATTTCACTCTCATCGTCGCTAGCCTCCAATGCAGGTAAGGCATTGACTTTGGGGCGTGATGTCGAACGACTCTCTTGGTTGAGTTGTTTGAGACGGGCTTCGAAGTTTCGAAAATAACTTACCAAGTCTTCGGGCGACATGTCTTGTGTATCCATCATTGTCTCCAACGCCACCCTTAGGGTCTCCCAACTTGTTGGCACTGCTCGAATTAATTTATTTACAACTCGAGAGTTTGTTAGGGACTCTCCAAGAGCGGTGAATCTGTTTTTGATATGATTCATTCTAGTGTACATATCATCAACGGATTCACCCTCGATCATTCGGAAACTATCAAATTGTTGATCGAGTCCCATTAGTTTGGTTCTCTTCATTTGATCGTTTCCTTCAAATCGATTGAGGAGAGCACGCCACATTTTATATGAGGTATCACATCCATCTACTAAGACGGATAGTGATCCTACCATGTTGGTGAGAATCAAGTTTTGGGCATATATGTCGGAGGTTTCCTCAATGGATGATTCGGATGTTAATGATGTTTTACCGTGGGCGTCGGTAATCGAAGTGAGTATGAAACCCTCTTCTACTACCAATTTTAGCCCTTGGATGGTAAATACATTTAACATGCACCGTTTCCAAATATTCCAATTTTTACCGTCCAATTTGTCGGGATAGGTAAGTTGCATTTTGGGAATAGTATTGTTGGCCATGATCGTATACAAGTTGTCAATTACACAAAGAGACGGTTAGTATTTTGATCTGATACCAATTGTTGGTTAATTCTAACCTAGAGGGGGGTGAATAGGCAACCTAGTGAGCAATTTTCAACTGAGGTATACAAATTCTAAATTAATGCGGAAGCTAAAATGATGTAATTTAAATTATGAAAAATACCGAACACTTGAACACACGATGTTTGATTACGGAGTTCGGTAGGTGGTTGCTTTGTAGCTTTAACTCACCGTCTATTTGCTCAATCGACCGATTCGATTGAATACAAGTACCTACGTCTCCGGGGATGCCTTGTGCCTTTTCGGCTTTCGATTGAATTCCCGAGTCATTGGTACAAGATTTTGCCTAGATCGATTTACACGTTTTTCTATCGATCTATAGCGGGCTTTACACTCTTTGTACTAGCCTATTACAATTCTCTAATACGAACTAAACGTGATCGGTCACGCAAGTTGGGAATCGTATTTGATGGTGGAAGAAAAGGGATTAATCTCTAAGAAATGTTTAGAAGATTATTGGCTCAAAGGATTTAGCAAATTCTCTCTTTTGAATGTAGAAATAAGATTATTGAAGTGATGAGAGAGAATGAGGGAAGGATTCTATTTATAGAACACATAGACCCTTCCCAAAATCTGTTTTTTTCTGTATAGTCCGTTACAACGGACATGAGGTCAAATTTAAGGAAACACTATTGTTGAAATGTCTTTGGAAAATTGATAACTAAAAAAGTAATATTTGGCTGACAATAATATGTCAAATCTAAGGAATTATCCAAGCTAAAGATATCAAAGATATACCGACATCGAAAAGATCTTTTTTCATAAATGCATTAGTGAAGCTATTGCCTATCTACCTAGCATGTGTGACGGTTGATCCTATCAACCTAGAAATTAAGTTCATATGGTCCAAAGATGGCAACTTCTCGGCAAATGCACTATACCTATTCCTAAGGGATCCGGGAATTAGGGTTGAATGGGCAAGCCGTCTTTGGAAATCAAGAATTCCTCCAAAACTAAAATGTTTCATATGGCTAGCCATATTAGGAAAGATAAACACGACGGACATTCATGCAATTAAGGGGTGGCCCCGCACGGAGAATTGTCCACTTTGCATTGGCAATATGGAAACGACACACCATCTATTATCGCAATGTAACTACACCAAGATGGTTTGGCAAATAATACAATGGAAAACCGACATATCAAACCAATTTGTGCCGCAAAAGGACATAGCCGACACATGGAGAATAAATAGAAACAACTATCCGAAAGAAAAGATGAAGGATTGGGACATGTTGTGGGCGGCGGTATCATGGCAAGTATGGAAAGAGAGGAATGCATGGATCTTTCGGGGAGAGGACAAAATACCCATGACAACGCCGAATGGAGCGATACAAGAATTCCTACTATGGAAAGGAGCTAGGCAAAGTAGGAATGATGTACGCTTAGTAACAATAGGATAAAAATAGACAAAGAAACTATGTAAATGTTATAAATATATTGTATATATTAATGCGAATGTATTATTAGATTTATTTTGTATATCATGACACATATATGTACATGTGTAATTGTGCATGATGTTGTGTGTTATGTATGTATTATATATATATATATATATATATATATATATATATATATATATATATATATATCATGATACCACCCATGGCATTGTACCCGTGGTATTGACTAATGTGGGTATCATCCATGGTATTGTGTAGGGACTCATGGTATTGTGCAGGCTATATATATATATATATATATCCCTTCCATTGTAATGAAGTTCAAGAGAAATGAAATATTTACAAGTTCAAGAGAAATGAAATATTTACAATTTTACAATATGATATTTCATAATATTATAAGATGATATTTATTATTCTGTTCTATAGTTTATTATATGATTTTTTATATAAAATTATTTCATGTAAAATTGAAAAATGTAATGTGAAATATTATTTATTTAATAAAATAATACTTTAATATATATTATAAATAGTACAATAAAATAGTGAGTTGTAAAATATTATCATAAACTATTTTTTAATTATGATAACGTCAAAATATTTATCATGAAATATTTAATTTATTTATGTATTTATTAATTTATATTGAATAAAATAATTTATAAAAGAAAATCAAGAAGGGTATTTTTGTCCAAGAAAATGAAAATTGGATGGAATGTTAAAGTTAACATTGCTAGGGGTTTTTTTGAGAATTAAATTCAAGTTATAGGGGTTTTTTCAAATAATCAACAAGTTAGGGGGTTTTTGAGAAATCTCAAAAAAATTAGGGTTTTTTTTCAAGAATTCCCCATATAATATTTTTATCTATTTTTACTTTTTTTATTTTTTATTAAAGACCCGCACTCAGACTTTATGTTTATCTATTTTTTCTCTCCAAATGAATCTTGCAGGAAGTCTCATGGGAGTTCTCTTTAAATTAAGAATTAACAAAACAAACAATTAAATGGACCAGCTAATTTTACATATAAAATACATTTGAGTGGCCTGCTTGTGCATCTTTTCTACAAAAGAGTCTTGCAGAAAATTTCTTGGAAATTTCATTGAAATTAAGAACTGTAATTAATAATTTATGGATAATTATATCATACCCCCTCATTTCCCCCACATTCTCTATATCGCCAATTAATCATTAATTAGTGATTAATTAACATGATCATTAATAAAAATATATTTAATTAACAATTAATTAATATTAATGTATTTTAATTATATATTAATTAATTGTTAAATGAGTGTTATTTTTATTAATTATTCTAATAATTAATCATTAATTAGGATATAGAGTGTGTTGTAGTGAAACTAAGGAACACAGTACATGACCTCTTAATTTATCAAATGTTTGGTATGCTTTCACAGTCTTACTGCGAAATTAAAAAGCAAATTAAAGATTACAACGATGGGCCTAGACTTTTTTTTATTTTATGAAAATAGAGGGGCTCATAGGTTTTAGAATAAAAAAGAGACCATATACAGTACCCCAATTTTTTCACAATATTTTTTATGTTCCTAATTAATGATTAATTAGAATGATAATTAACCAAGTGATACTTTATTAACAATTAATTAATATATAATTAAAATACATATATATTAACAATTCTTAATTAATATTAATTAATTGTTAATAGGATATTCTTTTGTTAATGATCATGTTAATTAATCACCAATTAATGGTTAATTGATGATATAGAGGATGTGGTGGAGAAATGAGGGGGTTATATGACATAATTATTAACAATTCTTAATTAACCAAGTGGCACTTCATTAACAGTTAATTAATACATAATTAAAATACATATATATTAACAATTCTTAATTAATATTAATTAATTGTTAATAGGATGTTCTTTTGTTAATGACCATGTTAATTAATCATCAGTTAATGGTTAATTGATGATATAGAGGATGTGGTGGAGAAATGAGGAGGTATGACATAATTATTAACAATTCTTAATTAACCAAGTGGTACTTCATTAACGGTTAATTAATACATACTTAAAATACATATATATTAATAATTCTTAATTAATATTAATTAACTGTTAATGAAATGTTTTTTTTGTTAATAGTTATGTTAATTTATCATCAATTAATGATTAATTGGTAATATAGAGATGTGACGGGGAAATGAGGGGATATGACATAATTATCCAATAAAAAATATGTTTTACATTCTCCACTCGGATAAGCGACTGTTTTGAAATATGCCATGGCATCTCTCATTTCAAACATGAAAAATCATTAAGACTATGATACATGTTTGGTGGAGAAACCCGTACAAGATTATTGTTTTTGTCATTATTATAATTAATAGCTCTCTACTTTACCTCTTATACATCCCATTCATTCTTTTATTTTTCTCGGTATTAAAGGAAAAGAAACGCTATTATATGATAATTATTTGATCTCTTGTCGCGAAATTACTTTCTTCTATACGAGAATAGCTCTGCCAAAAGAGAAGTAGGCTTGTTAGTAATTTAATGAATTATGACCAAACTTAAGTGAATATTGTAGTTTTATGACTCGCTAAGTTGTATACAAAGGTCCACCCCACGAGGTTCGTGATGAACCGAAAAACGAATATACCCACGGGTAAAAAATTCCCTCCGTACCCGAATTCGAATCCTGAACGGATATTTTTTTTCTGGTAATACCGATCCGCAGGTATTTTTTTTCGGACATTACCCGCCCCGTTCGGGTCAGGTACCCACGGGTTCGGGTTTCTGTCCGACCCATTGACATCCCTAAATCCCCCTGTCCTCTTGATGTGCTAGCAAACACCGTTAAAACATGGAGTATGTTAAGTCTTACAAACTCATGTTCAACCTTCCATTGTTAGACTTGTCATATTTGCTGCCCCTGCCTCCTTGTCACATCCCATGTTTTACTGTTGTTATTACCCATGCTTTACTATATTGTACAATGCACATACATCTCTCTCTCTCTCTCTCTCTTCTCTCTCTCTCTCTCTTCTTTCTCTCTCTCTCTCTCTCTCTCTCTCTCTCCCAAATTTCTCTCTTCACTTAATCTTCTTCCTCCTTTCAAATTTACCTATTTTTTTCTCTATCAGTCATTGCCAAGCATGAATCATTTCTCAATTGACGAGGATTTTTTTGTTTTTTGACGATGAACACCCTTCCAAGCTTTGACGACGAATACTCATTGTTGCAGTCCTAAGAATGGCTCATATTAGGCAAGAAACACTTTGAATTAGTTAGTGCTATTTGATGTTTTTGATGATATTTTTGTGTTTTTCAGATCAATTGCGAAATATTGGATGCTATTTGTGAGGTATGACTTTTGATTTCTAAGTCAATTACTGGATCAGATGTACATATTTATTTGTATTTTTCGGTCAATTAATTTCCATATTTTTTTGTGTAGTTGACTGTAAATGGGGCCATTTGTTCATCCGGTCTTGTCTATTTTATTTGACAAATTTGCATGCTCAAATTGCCGAAAAAAACTTCAAATTTCATTCATTTAATATAAGTTTTTGTTTATTATAGCTCTCATGTTGAGTATACTGATTTTATATTGTTGTATTTTGCTGAAATTTTTAGTTGTACAACAAATGTAGTCTTTTTTCAATCAGAGGCAATCTATTTTTAATTGTGAATTGCATGATTATGATTTGTACCTATATTGTTAATTTATTTACACATTTGTTTAGAATTATTTAACTGGTACGAAGTGGTATGGATTAAATGGTAAGTATACCAAAGTTTGACAATTTGTGTAACGAAGACGTTGTTGTTAATTTGGGATAGAAAATGTGTGTTAATGTGTGTAAATTGTGTTGTATATTTTATTTGTAATTTGGATTTGTGTCATATTTGACATCAATCTAATATTTTTGGTTTAACATTAACAAAAAAAATATTGTGTATTATGTGACTCCAATCTAATATGTTTGGTTTAACATTAACAGAAAAATGTTGTGTAATATTTGACACCAATATAATATTGGACATCAATCTGATATGCTTGATTTAACATTAACAAAAAATGTTGCGTAATATTGGTCACCAATCTAATATTTTTTGTTTAATATTAACAATAAAATATTGTGTAATATTTGACATCCAATTTAACATTTGACACCAAACTAATATGTTTGGTTTAACATAAAAAAGATTGTGTAATATTTGACAGCAATCTAATATTTTTTATTTTAATATGAATAAAAAATATTGTGTAATATTTGACATTCAATCTAATATTTTTGGTTTAACAGAAAAAATGTTGTGTAATATTTGACAGCAATATAATATTTTTTAATATTAATAAAAAAAAATCATGTTTGATATTTGTCATCCAATCTAATATTTAATACAAATCTAATAAATTGGTTTCATTAAATATTCTCCATGATTTAACAGCAAATTGAGTGTTTACTATTTTGACATCCAATTTCTATTCTTTTTCGTTTATCAATGATACAATGCCTTTGTACAAAAAAAGTAATAATAAAAAAGACTAAGCACTATACAAAGTTAAAAATTAGCAATTTTTAAAACCAAAGTTCATTTCAAAATAACAAAATAAGTTTGTTTATTGACAAAAAACATTTACCAGTTAAAAATTTATAATGATTCAGAAGAAGGGAATTCAAAATAAGGGGTTTATTTGTAAGGACTAAAAAATCATTGAAAATTCATGGGGTTCATTGCAAAAAAAACAAATACGAGCGAAAATTGAGTTACTAGTAAAAAAACAATTATCAGTAAAAATTGATTGTGAACTGTAAAAAAAAAAATACCAGTGAAAATTCAGGGGCTTAATTGTAAAAAAAATCATGCCAGTAAAAATTCAGGGGGTTAATTGTAAAAAAAACCATAAACATTGACAAATATCAGTAAAAATTGAAGGGGTTAACTATAAATAAAGAAAATACCAGATTCAGAGGGTTCATTGTCAAAAATCAAATAAGTATGTGTTTTGAGCATAGTTCTTAGAGTCGGAGTCGGAGTCGGAGTCGGCCGATGGCCGAAGAGTAATAATCGGGTGAGTCGGATCGGAATCATCTGAGTCGGATCGGAGAGTCGGATTTTGTGAAAATGATATCTTATTAATTAAAATAAAAAATAGAAACACCACTTACATTATATATAGTTATACATGTATATAGTTCATTATTAATCACTACAACATATCAGCTTATTTGGGACGGGCCGTAGCTAAATATCAGCTTTATTGGTACGGGCCGTCACAAAAATCGTCCCTAATTAGCTACGGGCCGTACCAAATTGGATATACCGTCCCAAAATTTAGGGACGGGCCGTAGCAACTGAGAAAAACCGTCCCAAAATTTAGCTACGGGCCGTACCAAATTGGATATACCGTCCCAAAATTTAGGGACGGGCCGTAGCAAATGAGAAAAACCGTCCCAAAATTTAGCTACAGGCCGTCCCAAAAGCATCTGACCGTCGCAATAAGTGTTTTCTGACGGGCCGTCGTAAAAATTGAATTGCATTCCCCCCTTTTTATCTCTATACGATCGTTTCTCTCTCTCACTTCCACTGTCGTCTCTCTCTCTCATTCACTCACCCCTCTCAGCCCCCTCCTCTCTCCCTCTCAGCCCTAACGGCGCAGCCCCCTCGTCTCTCTCTCAGCCCCCTCCTCTCTCATTTTCAGCCGCCTCTCCTCTCTATCTCTCTCTCCCTTTCTCTCCTGTCGCAGCCCACGCCCACACAAACGAACGAAGAAGAAGACCATATGAGATTATTTTCGTGCTTATTGAGTATTTTGAATCGATTTTTTTTTTTGTTTTATTCGTGATTTTCTGATTTCGAGTTACTTTTGTGTGGATCCAATACCCTAATATTATTTGGGATTTTTTTGGTCTTTTTTACTGTTTTTTTGTCGTAAACCCTAGATCTGCCGTAACTCAGGATTTTTTGGACTTCTTTTTTACCTTTTTTTTACTGTTTCCGTGTTTTTTCCTGTTATTTCTCTGATTTTTGGATTATTTTTTCCTTTTTTCTGTGTTCTTTTCATATCGATTCGCACTAATTAATGGACTATTTTTGAACTAATTATTTTTTCCTGTTCTCTCTCTGTCTGATTTTTCTCTAATTAATAAATGAACTTTAGGATTTTTGTTGGAAAGTTTTAATTTCCTGTTAATTTCGAGGGTTTTAATGAGGGATTTTAATGCAAAGTAAGATGAAAGAAAAAGGAGTTTCTGAGCCGTTAATTATTGCTATTGTTTTGAGAATGACCGAATTTGATCACAAGGTATTTTTTCTTAATCTCTTGCTAAATGGCCCAATATATACAATTTGATCACAAGGTATTTTTTTAATTATTTATGTGTAGTTTATGTAATATTATATTTTATTTGAATTATTTATGTGTTGGTCTCGGAGGGGCGTACCAGTGCATCCGCAGCAGGCGGGTCTGGGAGGGGCAGGAGGCGGGACTCGGAGGGACAGGAGGCGGGCCCTAGAAGCGAGAGCGAGAAGCGGGCGATTATCCAAATCTGCGAAGAGAGTGCGAGAATTCGGAGCCGATCTTCTCGCATTCGAAGCCAAGGTCCAAATTTCTTTCTTTTTTTCAATTTTACTTAGATTTTAAAATTTGTTTTGATAATGCAATTCTTTTAACTTTTTGCTATATTTATTTAGTGATATTAAAATTAATTTGTGCTCTACAAATCCCTCTTTGTTTACAATTTTACTTAGATTTTAAAATTAATTTTGATAAATTATAATTTATTTAGTGATATTATTTAAAATCCAGCGTTTTTTTGGTAAATTATAATTTTAAAATTAATTTTTGGTAAATAATTAACTATTTATGTTCAATAATTTATTTTAGGTAAATAATTTTTTGGATAATAAATATTTATTAACTTTGAGATTATTTTAGGTAAATAATTTTTTGGATAATAACTATTTCTGTTTAATATTTATTATATCAACTTTGAGATTATATTATGTATTAATTAATATTTAGTAAATAAAATTTCTTGTACATTTATTGTAAATTGTAATTTATTTATTTTTTTACGTGTGTGTAATATGTATGTAAGATGTGTATGTATGTATGTGTGTGTGTAAATTGTATATATGTGTGATTGTGTGTAAATTGTGTGAATATATATTATGTACTTGTGTGTAAATTGTAATTTTATTATTTTTTACTTTGAGATAATATTTATTGTGTAAATTGTGTGAATTGTGTGAATATATATTATGTACTTTGTGTGTAAATTGTATGTACATAGTAAATAATATTTATTATGTACTCTATGTGTAATTTATTATGTATATTATTAATTAATTATATATATTATTATCTAATAATGAGCAATATTAGTAAATAATAATAATAATAATAATAATAATATTAGATAAAAATAAATAATAAACAGGAATCAATAAAAAAAATTAATAAATATTCATTACTGCGGCGGGCCGTCGGAAAATAGCTGTCAGGTACTTGCTACGCCTTGTCACATCATCCAACCTTATTGCTACGGCCTGTACCAAAAATCCCCGTACCAATAAGCTTATTGCTACGGCCCGTAGCTAATACGTACGCCCTTAATTGGTACGGGGCGTTTGGGACGGCCAACCGTACCAATAAGTTTATTGGGACGGTTTTGGGTCTTATTGTGACGGTTTTTTACCGTACCAATAAGCTGTATGTGTTGTAGTGAATATATAATATTTAATTATTTTGTTAATTATGCATGTTAATTCAAGTATGGAGATTTGGACAGGGAAATTTTGGTCCAATGTAAAATTACTCATTTTTTTTTTATGACCGTATGTCAGAGATAAAGTGCAAAAAGGAAATTTTATTTTGCCACAAAAGTTATCCATCATAATTTTTATATTGTAATTAACACATAATTAACATGTTAATTAAAAAACACATAATACACGATTAAATGATATTAATTTAAATTAAGTAATTCAAATGAATGTTAATAATATATTAATCATTTATTAATTATATGATATGTATTGATTATTATGTTAATTAAATATTATAATTAAGATAAAAAAAAATATGGTGGTAACATTTGGGAATACATAACAGCTTACTCTGAGCGGATTTATAAAACCTGATGATTTATGTCTTTTCTCCATCTGACTAATTAATGAATTTTTAAACTAATTAATTTATCGAATTTTTAAAATCCGTTGGTACTAAATTTTTAAAATCTGATATGAATCGGATTTAGAATATTTTTCAAAACCGAATTCTTTTTCGAATTTTTTTTTTTGACAGATTTATCGCGAAAAATGCTCCAAAAACATTGCTACTAATTTCATTTTATTAATTTATAAACATGCTTACTAAAAAATATACCATCACCAACATAAAGTATAACTATAGTCTATACATAGACTTTTGACGTGAAACAACATGAATAATAATAATTGTCCTATCTCAGTCTATTGTTTTGTGCATAAAATATTCAATGACCCCTAAAATAATCCCTACAGACCTACAAAATAGTGTACCCCACGTATTGTCTTCTTCAAATACCTTTTCTTCCAAAATAGCTCGACGAATATGAAAAAAATGAAACAAATGGCAGGATCGGTGAAAATCGACCGGAGTCGGGCATGAATCGGGTCGGCCGCCGCGACTCCGGCTCGAGTCGGCTGACTCCGGTCATGGATCGGCGACTCTAGGAACCATACTTTTGAGGGTACCAGATTCAGAGGATTCGAGCAAATGAGGGTACCAAACCTTTGCTCTTGGCGAGAGAGCGCGCCTTGAATTGTTAATTGGAAACAGAGAAAGAGTTTTTAGTTGCAGTATGCAGTATGCAGACGAGTGAGAATCTTCAATCAATGATTAACCTTTACATCTCTCTGAATGCACCGACTTAATTAGTCTGAAAATTAAAATTTCTTGATTGATATCAAAGATGTTTAAGTGAGAGTTCGAGGAACCATATCAAATCTCGTAATAATATCAACTTAGATTCATATCAGGCTCAGTTATGATCCAATTAACAGAAATATTAGGCGAGTCCATATCTGCCTATTTTCTAGCAGGGAGTGCCGTCAAGCCATAGCTGATTTTCATTGTTTGTTACTTTTTTTTGTGCTCGACTCCATTGAGACTCGGACACAGCCCGCAGAAAGAGAACCAATAATCCTATGTTGTATATATTATTTTCTTAATTCGTTGGACGTGTTTTATTTAGTGATTTTAGAATATGCATTATCGCTTCGCTGTAGTTCGAAAAAGAAATAGTATTGCTACTACACAAGCTAGCATTCATATTTCATAAACATGATTGCACAGTGTTTTTTCTATAAGAACGTACAAAAATAGAAGGAGAGTAGACGAGACATTCAATTTTTAACGTGGTATCTCCCGAAGGAACTAATCCACGGCTGAACACCTCTCGGGAGATGGCCAGGTCGGCAGCCTGGCAAATTCACTGTTCCTTTTTTCTTTCCTTATATTTTGGTGGAGAAACCATTACAAGATTATTGTTCTTCTACATCTCATTCATTCTTTTGTTTGTTTCGGTTTTAAAGCGGAAAAACCCCATATTATTATATGATAATATTTGAGCTTGTGTTGCGATATTATTTTCGTCTTCTCAGATATGTGGGATACGAGAATAGCTCTGCCAAAAGAAAAGTAGACTTGTTAGTACTTTAATGAATTATAACTAAAATTAAGTGAATATTGTAGTTTTATCACTAGCTAGACTGTATACAAAGGTGCACCCAAGTTGTTCGACGAAATTCTCACTAGAGAAAAATAGTCAAGTAGGGTACTATTTTCTCTAACTTATATTTTAGCTAGAATCTAAGTATTGCATTCTTCCAAATAAGCATTTGAAATTTAATGAACTGACAAAAAGTAAGAATGAATTCTAGTTAATACCTGCATAGGAAGGTGTTATAATCAAGCGATGCAGTGGCTTTGATCTTTATTACAATATATTGCTGAAGAACAAGTTCATATAAATGCATACAACACTACAAATGGTAACCCCGCTAAATATAACTGCAAGCACAATAGATGAAATTATCAATAAAATTGTGCTACCCGCAATTTTTTTCCTGCACTCAACTCGCAGATGACGTGGCACCCACGGCAGCTACCACGCGAGCACACTAAACGGATGGGAAAAAACATGTTTTGCCTTACCCGTTAAGATAAGAACTTTCGCTCGATAAAAACAAAAGAAAAAAAGGAAACCGTGCTCTCCCAAGTTCTCTTTCTCTCTCTCACTAAACGGATGGAAAAATCATGTTTTGCCTTACCCATTTTCTCTTTCTCTCTCTCAATTTCCCATCGATTCTTCCATCCCCTCAAATCGCCGGAGCCAGAGAACGCCTAGTGCCGCCAGTAAGCTGAGTCAGAGAATGCCCAGTCCCCCCCCCCCTTTCGAAAAGAAATAGCACTGAGAGAGAGAGATTCTGCAATTATTCTCTTGGCGTTCAGGTCTGTGCTCACTGCCACGTAACCCTAGACCTCTCGTTTCACCAACATGTCTTTTCGTTGCATGCCGACGACTTCATCGAGATCCCTCTTTGGGAAGATCTGGACATTCTGGTACGAAATCAGTTTTTTGGGGTTTTATTAGAAGAAATGAAGGCCGGTGCACATGTGTAGAATGGAGAGCATGTGAAGTCAATGGAGATGATTTATTATGATTGTTTTGATTGTTTATGTGACTCATGAAATTAGTTAAGGGGTATAATAGGAATTTTACTATCCTTATTTGATGTATTTAAACAACAGTGAGTTAGTAAAATAGAGCATCAATGAATGCTCATTTGATCCTTCTCTTTTGTCTCTCTTCTATCATGGTTATTAGAGCCTAAAGCTCACGGCTAGACCCACTCTATTGTGTGATGATTATGTTCAAAAGATGCAAACAATTGCCGATTGTTTAGCGGCTGCCGGATCTCCGATTTAGAAGTTCGATTTGGTGACGTGCATCCTTAGTGGCCTTGGTGCGGAATACAACCCTCTAGTTGCGACGGCTTCTTATGGTGCACAACAAATCAAGATGATAGATCTAGTTGGCTATCTTAGGAGCTATGGGAATCGACTCTCAATTCAAGCATCCGCATCTCTCCTTGTACATGTCGCGATGTCTCATCCGCGCCCTCATTCTTCCTCTTATTCTTCATCGAATCACTATGGCAATCAATCTCCAAGGAAGAAATTATCAATCCGCTTCTCAAGATGTGTTTCATCCGAGACCAAATTATTCGTTCTTCCCAAATTCGGGAGGACATGGAGGCCGTCAAGGAAGGGGAAGAGGGCACACTACCCGAATGCGTATCAAATTTGCGGCAAGTTCAACCGTCAAGCCTCGAGGTGTTGGGAACGCTTCAACCAAAACTATCAAACACCTCCTCCATCCACTCCAACCGGGAATCCGCACGCTTACTATTCCGTGCCCCAATTACACCACCCGTGGTCAATCCGATTACTCAAGTCGATGAGCCCCTTCATGCCTTTTATTCGGGTCCTCCTAGCACCCCCGCTACCGAATGGTTTCTAGATTCGGGCTCCACGCATCATATCACGCCGGATCTCAATGCACTCTCTCACCCCTCAATTTACTCGGGTTCACAACAAGTTTTTGTGGGAAATGGTGAAGGTTTGAATATTTCTCATATTGGACAATCCCGATGGTCATGCGTACGCGTGACAACACTCGTAGGCCAACCCGATTCCCTAATCATGAAGTCTATTCGGCCACTCTATCCTTCTCAATTCAGCCAAGCAAGTACACCGAAGCGAGTCGATCTCCACAGTGGCAAAGAGCAATGGCGTGTGAGTTGGATGCCCTTACTCAAAACCAAACTTGGATCCTAGTTCCACCGCCCCCAAATCGCAACATTATCTGTTCTAAATGGATCTTCAAGGTCAAATAATGCTCCAATGGTGAAATTGAACGGCACAAAGCGCGTCTAGTAGCAAAGGGATACTCGCAAATGGAAGGATTGGACCATCATGACACCTTTAGTCCGGTCGTCAAACGGACAACCATTCAGGTCGTGCTCACTATTGTTCTCTCGCGTAATTGGCCAATCAAACAAATTGATATCAATAATGCTTTTTTGCATGGGGATATTCATGAGGAGGTCCATATGTCGCAACCGGTTTGCTTTGTGAACTCTCAATTTCCGAATCACGTGTGCCTCCTCAAGAAAGCCATCTACGGCTTGAAGCAAGCTCTGAGGGCTTGGTTTCAAAAGCTCCGATCTTCTCTTCTTCACATTGGGTTTGTAGCCTCACAACCCGATGCGTCTCTTTTTACTCTTCGTCGAAATGGTGAGATGATCATCCTATTAGTGTACGTGGATGACATCATCATCACCGGCTCAAGTGGCTCGATGATTACGCAAATCACCGCATCTCGTAACTCTCAATTCCAACTCAAGGACTTGGGTGATCTCAATTTCTTTCTCGGCATGCAAGCTATTCCTCATCCAAAAGGTTTATTACTCACTCAATCACAATTCATTGCGTCCATCTTGGACAAAGCACACATGAGTCAAGCAAATCCAACCTGAACGCCAATGAATGCCGGTGCACCTCCCTCCAAATTTCTCGGTGTACCACTCAAAGACCCACTTCTTGAAGGAAATACAATTTCGGATCAACCGTAAAAGTGTACACAAGGATAAACGAATGTAAGCGTACATTCGTGATCATATATTTCAGTAGGAAAATTCAATTTGAATGGTTCAAATTGGGTTAGATAGATAATAAGATTATCTATAACCTTCATGTAGAAATATATTTCATATGAACGAAGTATCGGTGTCGTTTCTATGAAATACCGAAATGGTGCAACAGTATGACATACAGTTAGTAAAACTGTCATAAATTTTGCATACAAACTCCAATTGGGCCAGGCCAAATTGGGTTGGGTAGATAATAAGATTATCTACAACTTTCGTGAAGGTTAATTTTCTGTCAGAAGAATTTACCAATTTCGTATGGACAGAATACTGAACAGGTTCATGCAATTTTATGTGTGAAAGAGTGTATATTGGATATACATGTCTTTTGGCCCATCCTAATCCTATGTGACATAAATAGGATATTTATCTCTCCTCTAGATAGATGATTCAGTCCAACCTGTTGAATTAATAAGATTAATCCAGAACATTGAGAGTCTTCTTTCTAAGAGCGAAAGAGTGCAAAGAGAGAAAATCGAGAAAAAACATTTTTCTCGGTGTAGAGAATCGATCTAATCAAGCAAGCTCGCCGGTGCGTCGTCTAGGCAGTTGCATCCGTGACTGATGTCTTCCGACTCAAGGTGGATACACGTAGAGGAGCGACACTTGTGGCTCTTCGATTGTGATCAAACCGAAGGAGCAAAATTGTCGGCTGTGGAAGAGTGTGGGCATGGGACGCACGAAGACAATCGGAGACGTGTCAAGACGGTGGGAGACGTGTGGTATGGAACGCACGGGCTAGTCACCAATGTGACGCCGGAGATGGAAAGGATGCGAGCGATCGATCCGTCGTGCGTGATCAATTTCACGCTGGTAATCGTCTATCCTTCTATTGCATCGTACCCTTCGAAGTCATGGCGTGATATTGGATTGTGGGAACCAGACCGGGCCTACATATCCGCTGCGCGCGTCCGGGGACGAAAAGAATTCCCAACACTTCTTTATCAAAGCACCATCGGCGCTCTCCAATATGCCTCCATTACCCGACCCGATATCACCTATGTCGTTAACAGGTGTTCACGATGTTATGGTATGGAGAATGACGGAGGACGGATCTGTTGCGGAGCATCTAAATGCTTTTCATGTTATTTCAAACCAATTAGACTCTTTCAAATTTAACCTTGGTGATGAGATGAAGGTACTCATGCTACTGTCATCTCTCCCGGAGAGCTGTACTACGACGGTAGACGTTATCGACGTCAAGGAATATTTGACCTTTGAGGAAGTGCGGGACCGGATCCCGAATGACGACATTCGGCAAAAGGAGCGGAGCAAAGCCTAGGGTTCCTCGGGTTCGGCGTTGAATTTGGAGAGTCGGGGCCGTTAAGGTCAAAGGAGCAACAATCGCGGATGAGCCAAGTCGAGAGGACGCAGCAAGTCAAGACCGTGTGACGAGTTGGAGTGCTGGAATTGTGGCAAGAAAGATCACATGAAGCGGGGCTGCAAAGCCCCGAGAAAAAAGAAGGTAGAATCGAGTTCTGCAAATGCTGTCACCGAGCAGGACACGGACGACGCTCTCATCTTGTGCGCCGACAACCCCGTTGACTCATGGGTTTTGGACTCAGGCGCATCTTTCCACCCAACCTCGCAAAAGGATAAGTTCTTAAATTTCAAATCAGGAGATTTAGGAAAGGTTCACCTAGCAGATGGAAATCCTCTAATCATATCGGGCATAGGTGGCGTCCAGATAAAATCTAGCAACGGATTTAGATGGATCTTGCGAGGAGTTCGGTACATTCCCGGTCTGAAGAAGAACTTGATATCCGTCGGGCAGATGGATAGCGAAGGCTACACGACGGTGTTCGGGAATGGGTCGTGGAAGATTGTAAGGGGGGCCATGGTGATAGCGAGAGGTACGAAGATGAAAACCCTCTATCTTACCGATAATAGAGGAGATTGTTTGGCGTTTTCGGGAGCAGCGACTGATCCGATGTTATGACACAATCGGCTCGGTCATATAAGTCACGAAGGAATGCAAGTGTTGATTTCCAAGGGTCTGTTATCGAAGGTAACATCGGTACAAATCGGTTTCTGTGAGAACTGCGTGCTCGGCAAGCAAAGACGGGTTAGTTTTTCGAAGGCCGGACGAGAACTCAAGATGGGAAAGTCAGACCTGTTGCATATCGACGTGTGGGGGGGGGGGGGGGGGGCAGCTCCAGTCTAGTCTATCGGGGGGTCACGATACTACGTCACCTTTATTGACGATTCAACTAGGAAGTTATGGATCTATTTTATTAAACACAAATCTGACGTGTTTAATGTGTTCAAAAGGTGAAAGGTAGCAGTCGAGACCGAGACCGGATTGAAGCTGAAATGCTTGAAGTCGGATAATGGAGGGGAGTGCGACGGTGCAGAGTTCAGAGGGTTTTGCGCGGAACAAGGAATCAAGCAGATTTGGACGGTTCGAAATCGACCTCTGCAGAACGGGGTGGCATAACGGATGAATCAAACTCTGAATGAATGAGCAAGGAGCGATGCGATTGCACGCGAGATTGCCGAAGATGTTATGGGCGGATGCGGTTAGCACGGCCGCATACCTTATCAACCGTACTCCGATGAAATCCCTCAACCTCGAGCTACCTGAAGAGAAATGGAGAGGAAAGAAGATTTCTCTTGATCATTTGCGAATTTTTGGGAGCATCTCGTATGTCCATATCGACGCAGAGAAGACGGACAAACTAGACGCGAAGGCCCAAAGATATGTGTTCAGTGGTTATGGATCGAATTACTTTGGTTATCGGTTTTGGATCGTGGAAGGTCGAAGAATAATTTGGTCAAGAGACGCAACCTGAAGGGGAACTCTACAAGAACATGTTCGGTTCCGGAGGCGAATCGAAATCGGAGGAGGGTGTCCATCAAATCACGAGCAATGACGAGTCGAGCGAGCCCGAAGAAGACGAGTTTTCGGTCCAGGATGTGACTGCAAATGGGGATGAAGACGTGCTTGAAATCGCGCAAGACGAAAGCCACGAAGCTCCGATTTTGAGACGATCAAACCGGAGAATTAAGCCTACAAACCGTTATTCACCATCACTCCATCATTTGCTGCTAACCGATGCGGGTGAACCAGAAGGCTACCGAGAGGCGGTACACGAAGGTGATTCGGTCAAGTGGGAGCGCGCGATGAAGGAGGAGATTGAGTCTCTCCGGAAGAACAATACTTGGGAAATGACCCAGTTGCCAGATGGCAAGAAGGCGCTGCAACACAAATGGGTCTACCGAGTGAAGGACGAGTCAGATGGCAGCCAGAGATACAAGGCGAGGCTGGTGGTCAAGGGATTTCTTCAGAAGAAGGGAATCGACTACACGGAGGTGTTCTCGCCAATGGTGAAGCTGACGACTATTCGCACGGTGTTAAGTATTATAGCAGCGGAGGATTTGCACCTCGAGCAAATGGATGTCAAGACGGCATTCCTTCATGGCGATTTGGAGGAGGACATCTATATGGTGCAACCTGAAGTTTCCAGATCCCGGGAAAGGAGGATCTTGTGTGCAGGCTCAAGAAGAGCTTGTACGGTTTAAAGCAGGTCCCAAGGCAGTGTTACAAGAAGTTTGACAAGTTCAAGAAATCTGAGGAGAAGAATAAGATGGAGAACGTGCCGTATTCATCGGAAGTGCGTAGCCTAATGTACGACATGGTGTGCACGAGACCCGATATTTCTCATGCAGTGGGAGTCGCGAGCCGGTTCATGGCGAATCCCGACATCGAGCACTGGGAGGCGATTAAGTGACTACTGAGATACTTGAAGGGCACCGCAAGCATGGCGCTGTGCTACAAGAAAGGTGGCACGAGTTTGCAAGACTTTGTAGATGCTGACCTAGGAGGTGACGTGGATAGTCGGAAGAGCACTTCCTGTGATGTCTTCACGATGGGAGGCACGGTGGTGAGTTGGATATTCATCCAACTGAAGTATCACTACATCCGGGAAATTGTGAAGGACGGGATCATATCGCTGGAGAAGATCCAAAGTACCAAGAACGATGCAGATATGTGGACTAAGGAAGTCTCCACCGACAAATTGAGGTTGTGCGTCGCCTCAGTGGGGCTGGTCACATAAACCATGGGAGCTGTCGCCGGACTCAAGGAAGTCCTGCTCGGGACGGGAGAAAAGGAGATTGGTACAAAAAAGTCTCCAAGTGGGAGATTGTTATGGTATGGAGAATTTTGGAAATCGGAGAATTAGGAAATTGGAAAAAGTGAACCTTGAAGAAATAGGAAAGTTCTCCATATATTGTTATTGCCATGATTGAATGGTAATTCAGGCAATGATTATTTCCTTGTATTGGGTAGGAGTTTAGTTATAAATAGAGGACTAGGCTAGAATTTTATTCATTCCAAAAAAACACAAACAATTGTATTCTCTCTTTCTCCAGTATAGTAAAATAGTTTGAGTGCCGACGGCCGTGATTTTTTTCCTTCGGAGTTTTCAAGTAAAATACTTGTGTCCGTGTGTTGTTCTTCCGTGTTTGTTTGCGGCGAAGATCCTAACACACAATTCATGCATGCTCCAACCGAGGAGCGTTGGATTTTGGTTAAACGGCTCTTGCGGTATCTCAAAGGTACGATTGACCATGGCTTACTTCTTCAACGATCTCACAATCTCACTCTTGAAGCCTTTAGTGACGCGGATTGGGCCGGGTGTCCCGACGATCGTCGCTCCACCACCAGTTTTTGTGCGTACCTTGGGTCCAACTTGGTCTCTTGGAACTCAAAGAATCAATCCACGGTGGATCGCTCTAGTACGAAGGCGGAATATCGAGCGATGGCTTTGGCTACGGTCGAACTCGTTTGGCTTCAATCTCTTCGAAAAGAACTCTCCATTGAGACCGATGATCCACCTACATTATAGTGTGATAATTTGGGTGCGACGTTTCTCTCGGCTAATCCCGTCTTTCATGCTCGTACGAAACATATTGAAATCGATTATCATTTCGTACGGGAACGGGTGACATTACAACTTCTTCGTGTGAGGTTTCTTTGCTCCGCCGCTAAAGTGGCGGATATTTTCACCAAGGGGTTACCATCATCTCGGTATACTGACTTGAAGGCCAAGCTCTCCGTAGTTCCTTCACTACGCTCGGCTTGACGGGGGGTATTAGAAGAAATCAAGGCCGGTGCACATGTGTTGAATGGAGAGCATGTGAAGTCAATGGAGATGATTTGTTATGATTGTTTTGTTTGTGTATGTGACTCATGAAATTAGTTAAGGGGTATAATAGGAATTTTACTACCCTTATTTGATGTATTTAAACAACAGTGAGTTAGTAAAATAGGGCATCAATGAATGCTCATTTGATCCTTCTCTTATGTCTCTCCTCTATCAGGTTTACACTTTCTGAAATCAGCTTCTCTCGGGTATATTTTGTATTTATGTCCGATATTGATCATAATTTAACTCTTTTCTATGTTTAATCTAGTTCAACTATGCTTCCAAATGTATTTACGCACCTAATTTCTCTCTCCGTGTTGAATTTGATGCAGTTTGTACAAGGTGAGGGTGAAAGATACATCAGGATTTTTGTCGAAGTCAAATGTGACTTGTCATCGATTTGGTTAATGAATACTAGTTAAGAATAATCTTGTGATCAATGATCATCATGATTGGCTTGAGATCAAGGTTGGTTTCCATTCTTCACTAATTTCTATTTCTGTGAGTTTGGTTTTTAATTCTTCGTTCTTTTCGAACATATGGTTTTGAAGAACTTTGAGAAATTAAATGGAGTCAAGATTATATGGATTGTCCCAGCATCGTTATTTATGTTGGAACAGGAAGTTTTCAAGGAGAAACAATGCTAGTTTCAGATTGATTAATGGAGGCAACATCTCGTTGATTGATTTATTCTCGAAATAAGTGTCTAATTTATGTCTTAATTTTGTTCTACTTGAAGATGCTTCTCTCTCTTTCTGTCTCAATAGACGATTTTTGAAGACGCCTCTCCTTCCGAAGTAATGGAGGTACTATTCGTAACCATAAATTATATATATATATATATATATATATATATATATATATATATATATATATATATATATATATATATATGGTATTTACTCCAAAATTATTTTTTCTTTTTTTTTTCAAGGATGATTGGCAAAATGAAAGAGAGATTTTCTTCAGAGTCTAAGTCAAATATCTTCATTACCGCACAGAAACAGTAGCTTTGGAGGAAGTGCTTATGCAACCCGTCCCGCACTGATGTATATTTAATGTAAATTCTACACGGACCTTTTCGCATATTTCCTGAATTTGTAAACAAGCAAATGAATTTATATGATTCGCATGTACAACACAAGTTATTATTCAAAAATTTGCATGTTTCCTTCAAGTAATCCATTACATAATCTTCTAACAAAATCATCTAATTTTCTAATAAAATTATCTAATCGTCTGACAATAATCAAACAGCAATCTTCTAACAATACATTTATTGTTCTAAAAATCATAAATTGTAAATCAAACAACAATCTTCTAACAATACATTTATTGTTCTAAAAATCATAAATTATAAAATTTAATTCAATTCTCTACAATCAAATAAAATCAAACATAAATGGTTCCATGTGAATCGGGAAAGTCACTTGTGTATCAAACACTTGTTCATTTTCAACGGGCAATACGTTATGTCACTGTCACAGCCTGAAATTAAAAAATAGAAGAAACTTAGTATCAATTCATGAGAGTCATTGTCGAAATCAGTAATTTTAAAAATTTGTACCATCGACTTCTTTTTCATTGACGTTTTCTTCATTTTTTTTTCCTACGAATCTTGTCGAAAACTCCTTCTAATCTTTTCGTTGGCGATTTATCTCTCCGACGAAGAGGTTCGGGATCAAGGATGATCGTATCTTTGACAGAAGAAATGTCTCCCTCTCCATGAGAACACGCGTCATTATGGGTAATGTCACCATAACCGTCTCAATCGCCGAAGACCCATGATACTTCTGTTCCACCAAATAAGTACCTCGTCGGCTCTATTGCAGATGTTGTCGTGTCGAATTGCTTCGATTGGCCCCGAAGAATTAGCATAATTGATATGGACTTTGTGTGCACACTTTTCACGTCTTTCCTCCATCTTCTCAAAACGTATTTCTCAGGTACCCTCTGAATTCTCTTTTCTTGCCATACCATTAGCTGATGCCTACACACCATTCGTACACAAATAAACGACAATTGCAGGTTGCTTTGTTCGTCTCGATGTTATAATTAACAAAAAATGACACACGTTTTGTTCTCTTCTCTTCTTCTCCGAACGTAACTAATTCTACAACCTCGTATTCTGTGAAAGCATAGCCCGATTCTTTTACAATACACTCACAAGCAAGCTTGCCGACAAATTCTTTTCGAAACTAACTGCTTCTCTAATTCAACCCCAGCAACGGTCGGAATATAAGATTGGGAACATCTGTCGTCCTCATCCTTTTCATTGTTCACTTTCCTCGCCAATGCATTCTCATACTGCTCTACAAATTGTTTCAACGTGGTGCGATCATTAATGTAACCTTTGAAATAGTGATTCATACTCTCGCTTCTTTGAGTAGATTGCATTCCCGCCCAGAAGACATCATTTAAGAAAGCCGACACCCATCTCTTTCTCTCCACGTACAACCCTTTTAACCATTCATTCTCTTCAAGGTTGTATTCATTTACAAGCGCACCCCATCCGACCTCAAACTCTTCTACTGTTAATGACTCGAAAACCCATTTACGCAATGCAAGTGAAATTGATTGATAGGCACCGTATTTTCCAAACTTTTCTGGCACCTTCTTCATGATGTGCCATATGCACCATCGATGACGAATATTCGGGAATACCTCTTGTATGGCATTTTTCATTGCCATACATTGGTCAGTAATTATCGCAGGAGGCGCACGACCTCCCATGCAATCCATCCATGTCTTAAACAACCACACATATGATTTCGTGTCTTCGCGAGCTATAAGCCCACACCCGAATAATGTCGATTGGACGTGATGGTTAATCCCTACAAAACAAGCAAATTGAAATCCATATTTGTTCGTCACATGTTGTGTTAAAGATCACAACATCACCAAATTCCTTGAAAGCCGCTCTACTTCTTGCATCAGCCCAAAAAACATTCAAGAGCCGATGGTTATCATCCACCTCAATGCCAGAATAAAATTCTGAATTATCAGCTGTCATTTTCTTGAAATAACGCTGCATCGCCTCAGCGTCTCCTTCTGCAAGCTTTATCGAGCATCGCCAATTATTCATGAAATTCCAAAGATCTCACTCTACATATGGAAGGTTCTCATGTCCTCCCGTCTGAAGCTGAAGCGGTTCATAAGTCTTGCTCAATTTAATCCCCGCTAATCGTTCAATAAGAGTTGCCTATTCGCACGCGCATCAAGAACCCGATTGCTTTTGTAAAATTTGTACTTTCCAGGACTAATCACATGGTTATGTTTCAAAAAAACATTATTCAACCTCCATTTTTCGTCGAGACGCCTTGAGAGATTGAGACGTGCTTCACAACCTGTTTTTGTTCGCGAGCATGGTTTGACAGAATCTTTTACTTTTGTCTTCGTTTGCCCACCATGAGTACACGCGAAAGTTATGTGCCGCAATACACCATGGTCATCTTTTCTTCTATTCCTTCTCGTCACAGCAAAACCATGACTTTTCGCGTATTGCCCATAATACCGAAATGCCTCGTCATGTGTGTCAAATTGCATACCTTCCTTCGGTTCCTTGACTAGAGTATCGAGATCGTGTTCTTCATCTTCACTGATTTCGCAAGAATTTATCATCTCTATTCCTATTAAATAAAAAAGAATCTTATATATTATCAAAATAACACAGTAATATAATTTATTTTCAGATTCAAGAAAAATGACACAGTAATATAATATATTATCGAAATAAAAAAGAATCTAATATATTATCAAAATAACACATTAATATAATTTATCAAACTAACACAGTAATATGTTATCAAAATAACAGTCTATAGTTCTTCTTATTCACGTGTTATTCTCATATATATGCAAAAGTATGCAAATGAATGTATGACTTCCATATAGATTCAATTTTCAGATTCAAAAAAATGAAAACAAAAATGAAAAAGAAGAAAAGAAAAAATAGAGTAAGTTACGTTGAACAGAGTAGTCTGGCAATAAACGAAAAACAGAGTAATTGCAAGGGCTCGCGAAGGAAGATGAAGGAAAACAAGGTAAAGAACGACGGAAGAGAGAAACCCTCGGCAGGACACGGCAATGGAATCGAACGCGTGTAAATGAAAAAGAAGAAAAGAAAAAATAGAGTAAGTTTCTCTACCACGAGTATTTCCTTTTCTCTTAGATTGATTTAGCGTGTAAATGGGTTCGGGTTCTGAAAAGAGAGCAAATAGATTTTATTTTCCATCCGTTAAGACTGCTGACGTGGCAGAAGTGTGTGTGCCACGCCAGCTGCGGTTTGTGTGCGGGAGAATAGTTGCGGGTTGTATAATTTTATTGATTAATTATTTGCTAATACTCTCAAACGCATTTGCATTATTTTTTAGATGATGAAAATTAGATAAGAATTTGTAAAAATACAAAAATACCCCTGAAAATTTCCACAAATGTTTATTTTAACTAGTTCCAACATGAATATATATACATGGAACTTCTTGTAAAATATTGTGGCGTAGATATTATGTGGTAATATTCAAGAATAGAGATAAACATAACAGCTGATTTAGAAATGTTACCTCGTGTTTTCATGAAGTGGCCAAGCAAATATTCCAATTATCTTACATATACTGATTTGATACTTGTTATATCCTTGCATTGCCTTTTTAACTCCTCACTGCAGTCAATGATATCCAGTGATTCCAGGGATGGTGGGAGGCCATTTTTTGGCAAAGACCGGATACTTGGACAAAGAATGATTTCAAGAGTCTTGAGAGATGAAAGATTACACAATTTATTAGGCAATGATTGGAGGTTCTCGCTGCAAGCAAATTCTAGTTTTTCGAGGGAGGTAAGGAGTCGAAGTGCTTTCTCCTGCTCTTCTGTTAGGTCAACTATGTCATCACCTTCTAAACATAAAGATTTAAGGGTTGATAATTGCTTGCAAACTGGATCTGACAGGAAATTAGTATGACACAAAGTAAGATGCTCGACTAATGTGACAGACTCATCTGTGTTCGGATTCTCCAGCCTAGATACAGAGTTTAAAGCTACAAAATTGGGGCATCCATCAATATGCAAGAACCGGAGTTGTGTGGGGAACAGTAAATCTTCTAACGACACGAGGTTTTCACAATTAAGAATTGAAAGTCTTTTCAAAGTTGAACAGGGTGGGAGTTTCAAAAAGGTTAAACTTGGACTATTGAATATATCCAGATGACATAGAGAGGTTAATGGTGTAAGCAATGAATATATTATATTGTCCGGCACATTGTTAAGCTGCAATTTTCTGGTGCCCGGTGGAAGGAAGCAACATTCATTCACGTGTTTACCTAAATTAGTTATAGATGATAAGAGATTTGAACCGCCTAAATCTAAATCCTCAATCGAGGTTAGTTCTCCAAGCCCTTCTTTACTAGCAAAGATGAGATCCGGATGGCCCCAAATCTGTAATTTCTTCAGAGTAGATTTTAAAAAATAAGGAATTTGCAACAATCCTTGATTATTAATTGGGTCTGTCGAGGAGGATGCCGAATTAGTGAAGCAAGATGTGGTAATGGAAGCTACTTTCAAGGTTGTAATTTGCCGACAAGTAATTATTTTCAATTCATAAAGGTTTGTCGGATTCAATAATAGAATAGATAGTTGTTTTCCTGTAATATTACATGAGTAGATCTCTAGGTATTCAAGTGACCATGGCAAAAAGCTATTTTCGACACTTTGCTCATTTGGTTCAAACAATAAAAAAAGCTCGGGACAGTTTCTAATAAATAACCTTTTTAAATTTACAAGCCCACGCAATCTTTCCCAAGACAAATATCTAAGCTTCTCACAATCACTTATTGTAAGATCATGTAGATGGGGAAACCAATTTTTGGTCTTATCACTAAAAGAAGCAAATTCAAAATTAAGGAACTCTGTTAATTCAGGACATTTTCTAATTGTTAGTTTTTTCAAGCAATGAAATGCCCGCCATTGGTTGTTTCCTCTCCACTTCTCCAACTTGGGCATACCGTATATCTCCATCTCCTCTAAAGCTCGAAATCCCATGTCCTCACCAGTGCCATAGAATGGTATATCGATTTCGTTGACAGCAAGCATATTTCGTAATATCAATTTCTTGAGAGATAATAAATGTCCAAGAGGTGGAAGTATATCCCATTCTTCGCAATCCTTTAAATAAAGCGATACTAAATGGTCCAAAGAATTTTCATTGACTAACCATGTGGGAGATGTCGCACCACTATACCCACTGATAAGAAGTCGTTCGAGATTATAGTTTGGTCTGAGTCCTTCAAGGACATCTGCATCAATAGTTGGTTCAAATTCACCAAGCTTTCTATTCCAAGACAAATATAAACTATTGAGGAATGATTTCTCTTCGAGTCTTGCCCCAATTCCGCCTCCTCCTTGCTTTCTACATTCTCTAAGCTGAATATCTTCAATAAACCTCTCAAATTTATCAACAATCCTAGTTGTGCTATTTCAAATCCGTTTTCTTTCTTAACACGAAACTCACGTAATCCACGAAGTGCCGTTAGTTTTCCGACCCACGGTATTTCAATATCGAACATTGGACCGCGAATCCACCATAGGAAAGAGTCGTCTATATTTTCCTTATACCTCCCTCCAATATTGTCATCGTGTATATCTATTACTTCTAGATGATAGAGCTTATTTAGATTATTAAGCACATCCCTTTGGATATCATTTAGTTTCCATGGACAACAATAAAGTTGTAAGTAACGAAGATGGATAAATTTTGAAAAATTACATGTTAAGGTATCTACATCACTGGACATTGTATATATTACTAGTACACGCAGACCTTTCAATCTCTCGAGAAAATCCTTTAGAGCAACAGCAAAATCTGAATTATACCTTCCAATTATAATTAAAGTATTTAGATTTTCGACTTGAAGATGTTTTTTAATATGTACTATATATTTTTCGAAATTTCCACTAGGTATAGTTGGATTATGCGATACCGAGATTGGATAAGTTTCGGTGATGATGGATAAATGACGAATAGTATTTGGGATGCCTATGTTTAAATTGTTTGAGTTAACAATTGCAAAGCAATCGTGTTGTGATACTATTTGTGCTAAATCATGCATTAGATCATGCATAACATAAGGAGAATATTCATTCTCATGAACTTTTTCGAAGAAACCTGCATTTACTAAATTATCGAAACACATATTTCCTATATCCTCGATTAGTATGTTGCTGTTATTCAGAAAAAAACCTTGGGCAATCCACATATTAACCAATTCTTCTTTGTGGTAATTAAAGCCCTTATGGAATAAAGAACAAAATGAAAAACATCTTTGTAGGTGGAAAGATAGAGATTCATAACTCAATCTCAGTGCTGGCATAATATCATCAGGTCCAGTTTGAGATTTCCATTCTCCGTTATCCCTAACATTCCTCCAATAAATATCATTTGGATTTCTTCTTAACATTGCCCCAACAGTTTTTGCCGCTAAAGGATAATTTGAAAGTTTGTTACAAATTTGTTCTCCAATTCTTTGCAAAATATTATCTTTTTCATATTTCTCATCATTAAATGCATGTAATTTAAATAATTTCCAAAAATCATTTTTTTCCAAACCATCCAATTTAATCATGTTTTTATCATTAATTACTTTTGCAACTGATAATTTTCTAGTTGTTAACAAAATAGCATTGCCATGTTTCTCTCCAGATTCCAATAGAGAGAGGAGGCTCTCCCACTTGCTTTTATCATTGTCCTCCCATACATCATCTAATACAAGTAGAAATTTTTTTGAACTCAAATATTTTTTAAGAATTTCCAATAGCCTATTTAAGCTTTTCTCTTCTTTAACCTCATTTCGAGGAATGTACTCTAACAACTCACTAACAAGCCTGCCTTCATCGTAATTGACGGAGACATGAATCCACATTCTTAATTCAAAATGTTCTTTTATTTTTGAGTCGTTAAACACGAGTCTAGCAAGAGTTGTCTTACCGATACCCCCGTTCCCTACTACTGGTAATACAGAAAGATTGGTATTGGCAAAATCTTCCCCTATCAATTGACCTATAATAATTTCCTTCTCTTCATCTCTGCCAAAGATTATCGATTCTGCTAAATGTGAGGATTTTAATGGACGCGTTGTCCTAGTGATTTCATTTAATCTAACAATTTGATCAAGTTTTTGTAGATTCAATACTTTGTAGAGTTTTTCACCAGCTTCGTTTAATTTTTTAACGACCATGTGTATCCTACGGGACAAATCATCCCTTCGAAATTTGGTTCTCTTTTTTCTAATTAAATCATGGTCTTCCTCAATTTTTCTTTTTCTATAGAAAGGAATATAACTTATAACCATAGATAATATACTGACCGAATCTTGAGATGCAGAAGAAGAGGCACCACCCGAACCGTTTTCTATCTCACACTCAATGCGGTAGTACTGCATCTCGTTGAGCAAATCTTCAGCTTGATATACCAAATACTGAATATATTGGATATCTTTTACCAGGTCGTAATTTGGGATCCCCCTCTTGTCCTTCGCAAAACTAAGAACAGTTTTGATGAATTTGAGCTCATTCTCAAGGAGTTTGTATTCCCCATTCAAACCCACATCACATGCCCATTTCTCCAGGATATGAGTAAGATATTTATCAAAGATAACTTGGACGAACCCGCCTGCTATGCCAATAGCAGTCCCCATATCCATCTTATATGTATGGCTCAAGAAAAAGAACTAAAAATTGCGACGAGGAAGGTGAATTAAAGGAGACTGAATTAGATGGATAATTGCGGTCGAGAAATTATAATTTTGATAAGATAAGCAAATTGCATTCACGAGATGTTATAGATCATGATGAATCAAAGAAAATATTGGATGAAGTTTAAATAGAAAGAAGGAAATTTCAAAGAGAAGAAGAGAAGAAAGGATTTTGTTTTTGTGTGTGAAAGATGAAGAGGAACGGACAATGAACAATGAAAGCAAGAACCGTAAACAGTGGCCGCTATTTATTCCTCAAATCCATTTCAAATATACTGCTCGATAATGAAATTAAAATTGGGACAAGAAAGGATTAGATGAAGTTCATAGATAAAAGGAAATTTCAAGGAGAAAAAGAGAAGCAGTTTTTTTTTTTTTTTTTTTTTTTTTTTTGTAAGATGAACAGAAACAGTGAGGAAAGAAAGCAAGAACTAGTTGGAGAAAGTTTGGAAAACTAAGAAGGCGGCGTGGTTTATTTTCGCACACAGCGATGCTACTTATTTGCTATATCTGGGGCAAAATTGTAATTGTAATTGAATTAATATTGTTTGTTTGTGCATTTTTTTCTACAGAATAATCTGGGACGAATGTTCATTTGTTGAAAAATGGATGCAAGATTATAATTGAGTGGATAGAGTTAAGTCACCCGGTCTTTGATGGAGAAATATGAGTGAGATCGTTGCATGAATATGATCCGCATGTTAGGTTTCGTGGAAGTTGCATTCAAATTTATGACCACCACTCTATTAATTCTGAGATACATTTCTTCCATCGACAAAGATATACCGAGTTATTAATTTCTCTCTCATTTTTTTTTTTTTTTTTTTGTAGAGGCTTTCTACCGTGCCTCTATATTTCACCATCAAAATCGTGATGGGTCACGATAAGGTGAATATTAATTGGGTACTCTTATCCAACTCCAAAAATATCCCTCTATTAATTTTTAATGTTAATTTGATTATTTTAATTGAAAATTAATTCATTGGAGCATTAATTAGTTTAATTAAAAAATAATTAATTAGATTTGTAATTGCATTTTATGGAGGTGTTAATTGACAGTTTAGTTAATTTGGTGCAAAAAAAAAAAAATGCAAAAACGAGTTCATGAATGAATAACATGATAAAGTGATGTCATGCTTACTCTATCATGATTTTGTGATGAAATTAGGTCGAGTAGCATAATTTTCTTTTTTTAAAAAAAGGTCTATAAATCAGGTAAGATTATGTGAAATTAAATAATGTAAGGATCCCAATGGCTTCTAGCACAGTTGGTTGGGTGTGAGACACCAAAAATCATATGTTGTGAAAGGTTGTTGGTTCGAGTCTCATTGACATTAATGCACGGAGGACCACCGAGTCTTCTCCGTTTACTCATTTTTTAAATAATGTAAGGATTAAGAGCGATTCGAAAATTTTCAATAAATGATCGTTATATTCCTATTTATGATGGTTGTTATTTACAAGGCAGGTCGTGCACTTTTGACGGACCCAACACTATCATTATTTGGTCATTATAATTTGAAAATAACACGTACCAAATTACATCCGGATCCGAATCCGACACTAAAATCGTATATCGGATCCACATTCGAATAAAAGTAACTGGATCCGATATGGATATTTTTTCTAATCCGGATATTTTTTTTAGAATACCGTTTGGGTCGGTTTGGATAATATCTGCACCATTTACACCTCTATTGGTATCCTAGAAAATATATTAACATCGGCATTTTGTATACAACTCTTGAAAGTCTCTTTTTGAAAAAAAAAATTATTGAATAATAATAATGTTTTTAATTATACCTAACAAACGTTCGTTTGTCGTTAACGATATATTTTTTTATGCTGATAAGACTTAAACCCACAATCATAACATACGATTTTTTGTGTCGGACACTTAACCACTAGGTTGCGGGTCATTGGCCAGAAAAATCTCTAATTTCATCTCATAATTAATATTAGTTTCACAAGATAATCAACAAGATAAAAATCATGCAAAACTTTACTTGCTTCATTTTGATGAAATTTTAGGTATGTCAGCAACATCAGGGAGATGAAGGCAGAGGAAAAATCATGTGGAGACGGTGTCGGATAATCGGAGCACAAACCTATCATTTTGTTGTAACCTTTTGAACCTATCATGTTAATGAGCAAAGGCCTCCTAGGAAAAATAAACCTTATTTTGTAGGTGTGCCTAACTTGATTTAAATTTAGTTAACTCGTGAGGAAACCAAGGAGTTAACTGTTGGATGACTCGCACGAAACTCCTCAAGTAAATTAATAGACTTGAGCCGAAGCTCTTCAAGAATCGACAGGTTTGGTGCGAGTTTGGTTGGAGATTTGAAATTAAAATGTATTGGCACATTTTTTATGAATTACATTCTCGTATTTGGCTTGCACACTGAGTAATAAAATAAAAAATATTTGATTATTTAGGACATAATTGGTTGGAATATAATTATTATCAAAATTGATAATTTTTTTCTATCCCTATAAATAGGGAATACATTTTTTTTTTCTTTCAAAAATTAATCGGTTAAACTTTCTATGAATAAATTTATTTTTTAATTTTCAGAATATGCAATGGAATAAATAGGTATACCGACCGAACATAATAATATAATATGTCATGATATGTCTTGGAATGAGATTTCTTGACATATTTTCTGTCAAGACATTTTTCAAAACACGGACCAAACAGCCCTCTATAGCGAGCACTCGTTTTTCTGATCTCATTCTTTCACTAAAATTGGAACCGGTACAACTATTGCCCTTTCTAAAAACTGGAAGATTTGATTTGAAAGTCTAAATGCTTTAGTTAGGGAGGTACAGTTCGAGAGAAGTATATTGGCAGATTTTCAAGTCCCAATTTTAAGCGTCATTATTTTCTATAAGAGGTGAAGCTTCTTCCTAATAGGGCAAAGTTAATTTTATCATTATTTACTGGATTCAGAAAAGATGCATATTTGTACAATATAAATTGCATATAAATTGGATGTCTTTAAAGATGCATTCCAAAACTAGTTGACTGTACTGGACAACGTCCAGTGGTTTGAGGTACTAGAGGAGAAGGATTGTTCATGATTTATATAAATACACCATTCAAGCTATTTTTTTAATTTACAAGTAGTGATATGTTTGAAATCGTGTGAAACAAAATTCAGAAACAAAAAAAATAATAATGACGCTATTGCAACAGTTAACATGACTTAATAAATAGCGATTTTAATTTTTTTTTTACCAAATGATTATTATGCCATTATTAATGATGTTTGATATTTATTACATTTCTTAATTTGTTTATTATCTCCCATAAATGTATATTAGAATTGAGAAATATCAAAATAACATGTCTCATAATAATAATAATAATAATTATTATTATTATAAGATGAAGTCATTTACAAATTCAAAGACTAAATAGTCATTTTTCGGAAGAAAATTTAAGATTATTGACATCAATAAAAAATGCATGAATATTTGGTATAATTGGATTAAAGAACCGTTGAGGAAAATCTGTCAAGAATTATATTCCTTTGTGCAGAAGAGAGATCTCACATTATTTGATATAATTAATTAATTGCATGAGGTAGAGATTAATACATTATTTAATTTATTGGGGGCTTTATCAGATGTAACAGATAACCAGTTGCAATTGAGATACCAGCTTTGCTCAAATGTCCATTTAAATCCTCCAATCAAAGATAAGAGTGTTGTGGCAAGGTATCTCAAAAGAAATTTATCAACCAAAACAATATTATAAATCTCAATTTGAAGATCCATCTAGAGAATCAAATAGAATATGGAAAATAAAATTACCTTACAGACTCAATGTATTTCTCTGGTTTTGTATCCAAAATAAAATCCTCACTGGACAACCATCGAAAGAAGGGTTATAATCTGACGAGTCAATGTACTTTGTGCAAAGTGGATGAGGAATCGCCGAATCGGTACACCATATGTTAACGAATGCTCTTATGCAAAATCGACTTGGAATATGATATCAGGACTTCTAAATTTTAATTAGCCTCAAAATCCAGAATCTTTTAATGTGATTTTATCGATTAATGCCCCAGGACCATTACAAGTTATCCTCGAGGAGTTTGTATTTCTCGTTCAAACCCACATCAGATGCCCATTTCTCAAACATGTGAGTAGGATATTTATCAAAGAGAATTTGGACGAACTCGCCTGCTATACCAATAGCTGTCCCCAAATCCATCTTTTGTGTATGGCTCAAGGAAGTAAAATTGGGGCAAGGAAGGAAAATTAAAGGAGATTGAATTAGAGACCAAAAAATTATAATTTGGATAAGATTAACAGATGTATTAGTGATATGTTAACGATCATGATGATTCGAAGAAGAAAATGGATGGTTTTTTTTTTTATTGATAAGATTGGATAAAGTTTAAATAGAAAGAAGGAAATTTCGAAGGGATTTTATTCTTGGTGAAAGATGAATAAAATTTGATGAAGTTTAGTGTGCTGTCACAGTCTCAAGTAAAGGAATATAACATAACTAGCTTGGTACCCGTGCAATTGTGCGGATTCATTGTAAAAAAAAATATTACGTACTTTTTCTAATTTTTTATGTTTTGTTGTAATTAAAATGTCCTCATTTCCAAAATATATCGAATTGTTCGTATTTTTAGTTGTATTTCGTATTCGTATTTGGTATTCATACTCACATTCGTGTCCGTATATTCGTATTCATGTATTTGTATTTGTGTATTATTCATATTCACGTATTCGTATTAGTATTCGTATTTCATATTCGTATTCGTTATTAGTTATTAGTAATTCTTAATTCCTGTATTAATATTCGTGTTCGTGCTTACGTTTCGTGTTCGAACTCGTATTGTTTTTCATTTTCGTATTTCGTACTCGTACTAGTATTTCGTATTTGTATACGTAGTTCGTATTGGTGTTCTGTAAATTACAAATACATTTCCGAATAAATTATTTGCATATGAATTGTACATGGGTCCCACATGGTGTCCATTATATTTTTACCATAAATATAATTTGGAGATTGATTCGGTATTTTTTTATTTTGTTTCGGGATACGTTGTTGGTTAAGTCTAACCTAGAGGGGGGGTAATCTAGGTAATTTACCGTACAATTACTTTATCTAATTACCTAATTTACTACGCGGAATTTAATAATAATTTAAGGGCATGTTTGGGTGACCGTGTTAGAAATTACCTGAAGTAAATTAACTTTCCGCAAGTCGACTTCCCGAAAATGCACTTCAAATTTAAATGTTTGGATTCACGAAAGTGAAACTACTGGATTTATAGTTTTTATGTTTGGGTTGATGTAATTGAATTATGAATTTCAAGATTTATATCTACTAAAATTTGCAAATAAATTTGGGCAAAATTTTATAAGAAGACACAATATGTTTCGGATTTACTACAATAGACCAAAAAGTTTGAAAATTTGAGATATGACCCTCATAGATGTAGAAATTGGTTTTTTCCTTGATATATTAACTCATATTGTATCCATATACATACCCATATTGTATCTATATATATGTATATCTAAAATCTATATTATTTGAAAAAAAAAAACATTAGAATAAAAATCGTAATTTTTTTTTATCAAATCTTAATAAATTAAAATTATAAGTATTTTATATCGAGAATAATCATATTTTTCGAAGAAAATAATTTTGACATAAAAATTATTATGTTCAAGTATAAGTATGGATCATATTTTCATTTGATAACTAAAAAATTAATCAAACACAATAATTTAAATGAAATATATAAATATTAATTTCGTATACATCATGTTTTAATATTCTGAACTACTAGTAATGTTTTAAAATAATTTATAATATTTCTCAATATTTATAATTTTTGCAAATATTAATTATATTTTAAAATATTTCCGTGTTTCTTGGGTAATGAGTCTAGCGTTACAGTTCATTACTAATTATTAGAAAACGCAAATATTTAAAATATAATTCATATTTATAAATATTAAGAAAATGACAAAATAATTAGAAATATTTTAAAATAATATATAAAATCAATATTTAAAATAATTTTAGTTATTTTGAGATTATGATGATTAATTATATTCTTATATTAACACAATGGAAATATAATTTATACTTATATTTAAATGTAATAATTTCTTGACGTAGATTTGTGTTTACATCAAACCAAACAACAAAAAATAGATTAATGCAGTAGTTCGACTTACAATCTGACTGAGTTACTGCAAAACAAACATGCCCTAAACGAAATAGATGATACCGTAAACACTTGAACACAAGATGTTTTTTAACGAAGTTCGGTAGGTGGTTGCTAAGTAGCTTTAACTCACCCTTTACTCGCTTAATTGACCGATTCAATTAGTTGCGAGTACCTACGTCTCCGGGAATGCCTTGTGCCTCTTTTTGGCGTTCGATTGAATTCCAACTCACTCGATTACAAGGTTCTGCCTAGATCGATTTACACGCTTCTATCGATCTTCAGCTAGGTCTCTTACAAGTTTCTTGCACTAGCCTAATACACTTTTCACTAATCAAACTATAACGTGATCGGTCACATGAGTGGGAAACGATTAGTGGAGGGGTATCGAAATTAGATCAATGATCTAGAAGAGTTTCTCAAAGCAATCAATGGATATAGCTTATCTTTTCCTTTTGAGAGTTTTCTCTCAATTCTTGAAAAATGGATATAGAGTGTGTAATGTTTCAAGTAGAGAGAGAAGACCCCTTGAGGGTTTCTATTTATACTCTCTATAGAAACCCTACAGAAAATTACTAGTCCGTTCGAACGCACAATCTTTCGTTCTGAACGCACTGTAATTTGAACTAGCCGTTTCAAATAACGCAATTGTACTTTTGACTGTCCGTTCGAACGAACAATGTGTTCGTTCGAACTAACTCAATTATACATTGATTTTGTCCAATTACAGTAGTGATATTCGTTCAACGCACTTAACTTGTGAGTGAACGAACTGAGAGTTCGTTCTGAACGAACATTTAGTTCGTTCTGAACGCACACACTACTGTAATGAGGTTGGTTCAATCAAGTGATAAGTTTTTAGATATGTACCAAGTTCGTTCACAACGAACTTGATGTTCGTTCCAACGAACTTGACACTGGATTGAACTCTTCGTTATTTGAACATGATTGTACTCGAGGTCTACTCGGTTTTTCCCTAAGGTTTATTTGTGGCGAATCCCACTCACGGAAGGCTTCAACATCTTGATTCTTGATATTCTTCAAGGGCCTTCCTTCTAATCTTCTTTTGTTGTGCTTCTTGTGACTTCAAGATTCTTTGTCATCTTCGTGTCGTACCTGCGTTATCCTGCACATTTTCTCGATGTAAACGTTAGTAATGACAGTGTTTTGAAATAATCAAACCATTAGGAAATTTGAACCAACAAACTCCCCTTTTGATTAATTTCAAAACACCGTCGAATTGGAGAGTTTCGAAAAAGATCAAAAGGGCCAATGAGATTTCCTACCGGGAAGGCTCCCCCTAAATACGAGCTCCCCCTCAATAAATGAATTGTATGAATGTATGGGGTCGTAAGAAATATCACATATTATTGCAAGAAGATTAAAGATTTGAGTGCGTTCGAAACGAACATTGTGGTTCGTTCGAACGCACTTGGTTCTGTGATGATACCAATAACTGGTCCAAAGGTGATTTTAAACACAAATAAACAAAGACTCCTAAGATCACATCACATCCCTAGATAGACGTTCGCCCTATTCGTAAGGGCCGGGGTGAGAGTTCGGATCAGCCACGAAGAAGGTATCGGTGTTGAATTGTCCCGAGTGGGACTCCGACTGATGGTCCGCGGGGGGAGGCGGGGGAGGAGTTGGGTTTTGTTCACGAGGATCCTGGTACGGCCCAAACCGATTTCCAAGGTGAACATAGAGGTCGGCAAACTGTTGATTCACGTTTTCGATAACCCTTGCTTCGGATGCGCGCAAATCTTTCCGAAACGATTCCCGAATCATCTCCTTGCATCCCGGTCCTCTTGAGCATTCGAGCTTTCAGCACGCTCCTTCTTCTTTCGCTTACGCGTCGGCTGTTCAGTGTCTTGTCTACCACCTTGCTCGGTATAGGTGGGATCGGCGTTGTCCTCCTCCTCGGAGTGGGTATCACCTTCTGCCCAGCAGGTTGGATTACGAGGAAGATGGAAAGACTTCTCATCCTTCTTCGAGTCAATTATCCATCCTTGGATGTTCGTCGAGTATCGGTATCCAAGCCGTATGAGATTTTCTTTCGACGCAAGATTGACCGGTGACTCGGGTCGAAAATCCCACTCTTGCACAGGGATTGTGCATCCTTGGATTTCCAACATGTGGGCAATCAACGTGCCATATGGAAGCGAGGTGATTTTCTGACTCATGATGATTTCCATGTGACTCAGAATCAGATGTGGGACATGAATGGGTAGTTGGTCCGGGTACCACATGCGATACAAAAGCATCACATTCCTATTTTCAAGATTCGCTTTTAACTTAGCAACAGGAGTGAGAATATTGTTACCGATTTCCCAAACGAATTTCTCGGGTGCGGCAAGGTGAGAGGCCGAGTCGGGCGATTCATAATTGTTTGTTATAACTTTCTTCATAGGTTCGATGACCTCTGGTTCGAGTCTCCCCTTGCGGGCATTGTAGACTTTTTCTCCGTCGTCCTTGAGTCCCAGAAGGTCGCACAAGTTGCGAACCGAAATCTCGACGTCTTCACCAAGAATATATGAGGTTACCTTCTCTTCGTCATGGTCAAATATGGCGTTGGCGTAGAAGAGCCGCGTAACGAGATCGTAAGATTGTTGGTTGAGACACGCGAGGTTTGCAAATCCCCATCGTCGCTCGATTCCCTCAACTTTGTCGTAAAGATGAGGGATGTTAGGAGGAAACTCATAGTAGTAGCACTTGGCGATGGCTTTCTTGGCGACGATTTCCTTAAACCGGATTTCTGCCTCTGGATTACGAAAGAGGTTGTCATTGTGAGAGTTGTCGAAATTGTAAGTCTCTTGAAGACGCTCGATGCGACCAACTCTTGTGGCTGCCACTTTCTTCTTGCCTTTCACTCTTGAGGTGGACGACATTGGAGATCTTTGAGTTTTGGGAAAGAGATGTTTTGAGAGAAGAAAGGTTTGGGAAAGAAAGATCTTGAAGATCTTGAAAGAGAAAGAGAGCAATTTATGTGTACCAAGAGATGTCTCTTCAATTCTTTGAGTTGGAAGAGGAAGAGGAAGAATCGCATGTATTGAATGGGTCGGTTGCATGCAGATGGAGAGTAATTACAGTGAGTCCGTTCGAACGGACATATTTGTGCGTTTGAACGCACATGGCACTGTGAGAAGGGAAAACGCGCGAGTGTTAGGGTTGAAACCTTATGACTAGGTTGGTTTAATGAATGAGGCATGTGCGTTCGAACGGTCACTTTGTTCGTTGTAACGCACTTGAAACTGTTAGGAGGAGAAAAGGGCGCCATGATGGTGGTTTGAACAAGATGTATGTACATTCGAACGTTCACTGAGTTAGTTCGAACGATCTTGAAGCTGTTTAGAAGAAGAGAAAGGCGCCATGAAAGAGATTCACTGAATGAGGTGAGTGCGTTCGAACGTATATTAAGTGCGTTCGAACTCACTGTATATCCTAAATCCAAATTTAGGTCCTTGGCGCGTACGTTTGATCTTTGAAATTTTGAATAACCAAACAAAGGTTCTCATCCTTTAAGTTCGTTAGAACGAACATTTTGTTCGTTGAGATATTGATAGGCTTTCTACTAAGGATCCTTGATTTCATTTGTTCGTTCTGAACGAACACTATGTTCGTTCGAACGGACTAGTTACTGTGATGTGATCACTAAATGGACTCTATACCGGATCAGGATAGTATACTAAGATTTATTGACTATACTCCCCCTCAATATTTGGCTTATGGTATGGTAAATGAGGGAGTATATTGTCACATTCGGGCTTAAGCCCTAGGGGGTCCAACACCGTATGATGTAGACGGACCCATCGTGTGATGATCTTTGCGCATCCAAACGACGTTTGATGTCAATTTTGGATTGCGAAGATCACAATTTGTTGAGATATGACCACTTTTGCAACAATAATTACAAAAGGCTATGGTTGGCTTATCTGTGGTTGTGGAACTCTTCACAAAATAGTTAGAGAGTTGATTTGAGTCACTTCTCCGAGGAATTATCGATTTTGGCATTTGATGAAATTGATTTGATGCAAATTTATTTGATTGAAATCGGTTTGATTTAACTTGTTTTGGTTGAAAATGTTTTTGTGTGTTGGTGTAGTGTTTGGGAGCCCCTTTTTGATACGAAGCCTCGGTGTAGTTTGTCACTTCATAGAAGTAACCATTTGGTCCCCGTTTGAACAAGCAATCGGTTCTTCCCAAATTGTTATGTCTAGGTTGTGAATTTTGTGTGAAATGATTATTCCTATAATTATGACTAGCACGTTTAGGTTGTTCATTTTTCACATTTTTACCCTTGTTGTAATCATGGTACATGAAAGCATTTCCATGACTACTAACTCGATTGTTCTCCCATTTTTATTTTTGATTTTTGGATTTGGAAGAATCGGGTTTATTACCGTTATTCTTCTTATATCCTAAACCGGATTTGTCATTGGGCTTTTGTCCCATGAATGACGATTTCAAAATTTCATCCAATGATGGAGGACTGGATGCAATGGATGCACAAGCCTTCTTCAAGGAATCATTTTCAACTTTAGAATTTAGAAGTTCGACTTTTAGGTGAGAAATCTCGCCTTTTAAAACTTGACACTCACATTTTGAAAATCCTTTAAATTCATTTATTTGTGATTTAAATGCCAAAATAGATAGTTCAAGAGAAGCTACCTTATCCTTGAGAGCTTGTGTCGAGCTCTCAAGTTTTCCCTCATATTGTTGAGAGTCCCCGTCATCCCTCAAGAATTCGTCACATGACTCAAGTACTAATTTTAACGAGGGTGAGTATTGAGGTTGAGGTGATAATTCAACGTTAGGTATAGACTGTATACGTACCTCATGATTTTGATCACGTGTCAGTTTTGGAGTAGGCGTAGACGTTTCGACGCTTATGACCACGGGTGTGCGAGGTGTTGGAATTGGACCTCGTTCAATTCGGAGACTTTGAATTGCCGCTTCCACCGCGCTCATTGATGGAGGGTCGATCCTTACCATAAGGGCAAGGTTTGCGTTGTGTAGGTTTGATGGACCATTCGAGTCGGATGATGAGAATGATCCGTCCGTTTCTCCCAACCTATAATCAACCTTTGTGTTTTGAGCCTTTTTCGTTTTGTATTCCTTACCTTTGTATTTTTGGCGATCTTCTTGACCCTTGTCCTCGTGTCTCTTTTCGTGTAGAGGTTCTCTCCTTTCCCGATTTGTTTGGTCATCATCCCTTTTGGACCAATGGGTATTTTCGAGATTTGTAAATGAATTTTTTACGATTGGGTTAAGTTTGGCCATTTGATCGTTTAAGTACAAGTTATCCCTAATATTCTAAGAGATGGTTAGTACCCTGCTCTAATACCAATTGTTGGTTAAGTCTAACTTAGAGGGGGGTAATCTAGGTAATTTACCGTACAATTATTTTATCTAATTAACAAATTTACTATGCGGAATTTAATAATAATTTAAATGAAATAGATGATACCGTAAACACTTGAACACAAGATGTTTTTTAACGAAGTTCGGTAGGTGGTTGCTAAGTAGCTTTAACTCACCCTTTACTCGCTTAATTGACTGATTCAATTAGTTGCGAGTACCTACGTCTCCGGGAATGTCTTGTGCCTCTTTTTTGCGTTCGATTGAATTCCAACTCACTCAATAACAAGGTTTTGCCTAGATCGATTTACACGCTTCTATCGATCTTCACCTAGGTCTCTTACAAGTTTCTTGCACTAGCCTAATACACTTTTCACTAATCAAACTACAACGTGATCGGTCACGTGAGTGGGAAACGATTAGTGGAGGGGTATCGAAATTAGATCAATGATCTAGAAGAGTTTCTCAAAGCAATCAATGGATATAGCTTATCTTTTCCTTTTGAGAGTTTTCTCTCAATTCTTGAAAAATGGATATAGAGTGTGTAATGTTTCAAGTAGAGAGAAAAGACCCCTTGAGGGTTTCTATTTATAATCTCTATAGAAACCCTACAGAAAATTACTAGTCCGTTCGAACGCACAATCTTTCGTTCTGAACGCACTGTAATTTGAACTAGCCGTTTCAAATAACGCAATTGTACTTTTGACTGTCCGTTCGAACGAACAATGTGTTCGTTCGAACTAACTCAATTATACATTGATTTTGTCCAATTACAGTAGTGATATTCGTTCAACGCACTTAACTTGTGAGTGAACGAACTGAGAGTTTGTTATGAACGAACATTTAGTTCGTTCGAACGCACACACTACTGTAATGAGGTTGGTTCAATCAAGTGATAAGTTTTTAGATATGTACCAAGTTCGTTCACAACGAACTTGATGTTCGTTCCAACGAACTTGACACTGGATTGAACTCTTCGTTATTTGAACATGATTGTACTCGAGGTCTACTCGGTTTTTTCCTAAGGTTTATTTGTGGGGAATCCCACTCACGGAAGGCTTCAACATCTTGATTCTTGATATGCTTCAAGGGCCTTCCTTCTAATCTTCTTTTCTTGTGCTTCTTGTGACTTCAAGATTCTTCGTCATCTTCGTGTCGTACCAACATACGTAGCATTGCTGTGTAAACGTTAGTAATGACAGTGTTTTGAAATAATCAAGTCATTAGGAAATTTGAACCAACATACGTAGCATTGCTGTGTAATTTCACATGTATTGAATAGTTTATATCTTGTGATTTGTAATTGATGGTATTCAAATATTAGATATGACAAAAAAAATATATAAAACCATAGTAAAATAAAGTTAACTCACGCATTTAAACTTGTTAACTTTCATAATTCTCTTCAACTGAATTTTAATTGTTTAAATAAATTCAATAAAGTTAATTTATTTACGATAAAAATGTCAACTTAGAAGAATGAATTGAATAACAGTTAGCTGATATTAATTTTTTTTTTTACTTTGCTCCAAAATATATCATAACATGATCTATGTTCTAAGTTAATATATTTAATTAACATGATAACTAACACATGTTAGCTATTAATTTAATATAACTAACACATGTTAGCTATTAATTTAATACGTAATTAATATTAGTTCGAATTCATAAATTTGAATCAATATTAATGAATAATTAATGATATGTTCTAATTATCACGTTAATTAAATGCAATAGTACAAATATGGATAATACGACAGGTACATTTTGGAGTTTCATAAAATTTTATATTTGTTTTTCGCGTGAACATATATTTAAAAAAAAAATTATGTTTGCTCCAAAATTTACTTGCTGTATTCTCCATATTCGTACTATTGCATTTAATTAACGTGATAATTAGAACATATCATTAAATATTCATTAATATTGATTCAAATTTATGAATTCGAATTAATATTAATTATGTATTAAATTAATAGCTAACATGTGTCAGTTATTATGTCAATTAACATTTAATTGAGTCAATTATATTTTTCTTTCATACATGGGTATAATTTGGGTTGAAATAGAAAAACCAAAACAAAAAAAAACAAAAAAAAAAAATCTTACACGTGTCATGTTTTCCTGAGATGTTGAAGATTAGTACTATTTATAATTTATAATTATAATTTATAATTATAATATGATTTGTTTGTGCATTTTTTTCTACGACCAAATTTCTTGGAAGTTCCATTCAAATTAGAATCTATAATTAATTCATCAAATGTTTAGCTCAGGGATGTCAAAGGAATGGATCGGGTTCGATATGCCTTCTTTACCCGTATCCGAATTTTGGAGTATTATTCGTACCCGAACCATAAATATTCGCGGGTAAAAATTTTCTTGTACCCGAACTCGTTAGTAAATTTGTATCCTTAGGTATTACCAGTTATATAAATTAAATACGAAACAAATATTACAAATGTATGAAATCACCAAAAATTTCAAATGCATAAAACAAAACAACATATTCAAATACATTAAAAATTCAAGTATTACATTACAAATAGTTAACTCGTAAAACATCCAAAATATTCAAATAATTCAGTTATAAAACATCTCAAATATTCAAATTGCTAGGTATTTTCTGGTATTTTTGGGTACGGCTTCGGACCGGGTATTAAAAAAAAATTAAGTTTCGGCATCGTCATTTCTATAGATAGGAATGTAACTTTCCATTTTAGAGAATTGACTGACCGAATGTTGAGGTACCGAAGAGATGCCACCGAAACGATTTTTCTCTCGAACTCAATGCGATAGTGCTCTATCTCATCGAGTAAGTCTCCAGCTTGACAAACAAGATACTAAACACGCTGGATATATTTTACTAGGTCATAATTTTGGATCCCTTTCTCGATCTGCCCAAAATCAAGACCAATTTTGATATACTAGGGCTATTCCCGCGCTCCGCTGCGAATTTTTCCAATTATTTGTTCAATAAAATCAAGATCAATATAAAAAAATCTTGCAATCATATTCAATAAAACAATATAAATAAATAAACAAAAGTTATTAGTACAACATTGATAAAAAAAAATTAAAGAATTACTAAACTAAACAAACTAAACATGCATTAAAAGAGGTCAAGCTTATATTGTAATTATGTTCCAATCATAAAATAGAGTAACATAGCATTACACAAGTACTTTTATAGCAATAGAATGGAAGCACAAACAAAATTGAAGGATGAATAAGCATATTATTTTGTTGAATTTAACTTCATATTCATAACAGTACAAATCCTTGATAACCGGTCCTATATTTATTTTTTATCAAGTTTTTATTTCTTGAAAAAAAAATATATAGAACATATTTTTACAAAGCAGGAGACAAAAATTTCGGATGCTAACAGGAAACTTCATGTTCATTTGTGAAGACATAATTCTTTTCTGAAACACAAATATATTTTTTCATCAAAGAAATGTGAAATTGTTTTGCAAATTTAACACACAAATATGATGAATGAATTTAAAATCCATGAAAACTGTAGAAAGGAAAGAGAACATGAAAAGATGTGCAAAAGAAAGAAAATGTTTTATCAATGTATGAAAATGTATGAAGTGATGTGGGGAATTGAAAGGAACCATGACAGTAGGTAAAAATGAGACACTACAAATATATAATATGAAGACTTGGATACCTATTAAAGTTGAAGAGAGAAATATAATTTTTTTGTAGGGACCTCATAATTCCTATTTGTTCATACAAAATATTTGCATTATTAAAAAGTAGTAAAGAATTTTTCTATAACAATGAATAACCTTTTCTGAGAGAAGCCTAGTCTTGTGTCTTGTGAAGCATTGCTTTAAAATCCTCCACAAAAATTGAACTGGTTCAGAATTTTTTTGCAAGGATAAATAAATTTGATTTTTTTTTCATATTTTCCGAAGGTTATATTATATATGAACATAAATCATTGTCTTAGGCTTTCTTTTGCAATTTAAACAAACCAGGGGTTTGTTCAATTTGAATATACAATTTAAACAAGGCAGGGGTTTTGTGTAAATTCTGCTATTATAATTAGATGAACATTAACAATTTGAATTTAAATATATAAATATGTAGGGGTTTCAACGCGAGTGAACAGTTGAAACAAAGAAAGAGTCTTTATGTAAATTTTTCTATTATTATTAGATAGATAATAATAATAATACCTTGGAAGTTCAATGTACAGAGATGTAGGTTTTTTTTTGTAATTTTAAAGAAAGCAGGGAGCTTCCTACGCTTGGTTCTCGTCGCATTTTTTTTAAATGTGCATTATGCATACCTTTTTAGAAGGAAGATAGATATTGAAAAATTTGTAACTTGGTCATAACCTCAACGTGAGAATTGTGACGGGTAACCTCTATACCAGGACTTGCTTGTGCATCTGAGTTCAGATACTCATCGAAGTTCGTTTGGATCTCTCTTGCCAAGAGTTAGACCAGCAACCCGAAATTAAGTTCCTGAAATAGAGGAGGTGGACACCAATAAATGACCTTTTGGTTACAATTATAATCTTGTTCCAATTGCTTTCCATTGTCCAACCTAAAAATTTCAAAAATAGAAAAATCATCAAAAATTCTAAAAAATGAAGTAAAATTATATCTGAAAAAAAAATATTTATTTACCCTCTGAGCCTCAAATCTCTCAGCCTTTCTCATGGTCTTTAAATGAGGCTCTCTTAGCACCTTTATTGACCACCACATTTTTGTTTGAACTTCGTTAAGATGCTCCTCCCATGATCATCATTTGCACTGTTATGAAAAAACAACTTCCTCACATGTTTTTTTTTTCTGAGAAATTAAAACTAAAAAAATGGTAATGAGTTTACAATTACATACATGTAAAACTCTCTAATTGAAGCAAATTAGAGAGGAATCCACATTTTCAGCTATCTAACTCAAAAAAAAAAAACAATTCAAAACTCGAAATTGAAAGTTGAATCCAAATGTCACGAAGTCCTCTAACTCAAAAAGAACAATTCAAAACTCGAAAATGGACCTGAAACGAAGCATTCTCAGAAGGTGAGAGACAGCAACGATGGTGTACTCAGTACTCTGGCTCCCCACCACCGTCTCTGTAGAAAACGAAGGCAGCCACGGAAAACGGAGGCAGCCACGAATGTGAGAGGCGGTGATACGATCTGTAGGGTTTCTCTCTTTCCGCCTCCCTCTCTCTCTCTCTCTCTCTCTCTCTCTCTCTCTCTCTCTCTCTCTCTCGCCTCCCTCGCATGTAGTGTTCAGGGGATATGGGGGTAAATCTAGAAAAATCAATTTTTCAACCAGCAAAAATCGTCGTATCCAGCCCTTCACGTCAAGCAGTGGGTGCCGGCGTCGTCTCGAGCTCGTCACGGCGTCACCTGGCACAGTCATGGTGCGGGTGCCTCTCACGCACACCAACGCACACCAACTGGTAGCTCTCTTTCTCCTGACCATCATTTCCCTCGCGCACGTTATCTCTATCCCTCGCTCTCTCTCTCTCTAGTCAGAATAATGGAGTCGCTTTTCTTCTCTGTTTGGATTGAAAAATAAGCCACAAAAGCATGGGTCTTGCTTGACTAAATGAGACATGGGAAAACAATTAATGGATGGCATAGATGAAACACATGAATATGAATGGTGAGATAAAAAATTACGTGGCCCAGTCTGAAAGCGCAAAGTGGTTCAGGGAGAACAATTCGAGGTTATCCTCAAGGAGTTTGTATTCCTCATGCAAACTCACATCAGATGTCCATTTCTCAAACACGTGAGTAGGATATTTATCAAAGAGAACTTGGATGAATCCTCCTGCTGTACCAATAGGGGTGTCAACGGTTCGGATAGTGGTCATACTAGATGCATATCCATATTTTTTCCGGATACAGATCCGGATATCATATTATCCGGTTCCGGATATGGTTCGGATATTAAACGGATACGGATACGGTTCGGATATTGTCGGATACGGATACGGATCATATTCGGATATTAAAACGGATATTATGATATAATAAGATAATAATATTTTTAGAATTCAAATCTTGTTTATTTTGTAGTTTTAAAACAAATTATATATATATATATATATATATATATATATATATATATATATATATATATATAAGGATGGCTAAGATACTCAATTAAGTATCGTTGGTTTGGTACTTAGGATATTTGAACCATTATATTTGTTTTGATATTTCTGTTTTTAACGTTATATATACTCATTATTAATTATTTCTGTATCAATTTATAATAATCATTAAATGCACAAATATCAAAACAAATCTAATAATCAAAAAGTCTTAAGTATCAAACTCATGATACTTAATTAAGTATCTTAGCCATCCTCATATATATATATATATATATATATATATATATATATATATATATATATATATATTTTAAATAGCGTGTAGCGGCACGCAGCGTTTTTGACGTTTAATTTAGCGGTTAGCGTTAGCGGGCGATATAGCGCCGCTACACCATCGCAGCGGAGTTTGATCAAAATTACTATTTTTATAATACCACAATATGGATATAAATATAATTTAGTTGTCCAATATTATAAATAAAATTATATCGAATGTTTATTTATATCAATCTCACAAACTAACATAAATTAGAAATTCATCTCTAAGAAAAATATATTATTATTATTATCACCATTATTATTATTATTATTATTATTATTATTATTATTATTGTTATTGTTATTATTATTTGTACTATTACTATTATTATTACTTCATTATTTTATTATTATTTTTATTATTACTATGGTTATTATTAGTATTAACATTATTATAGTAATAATAATAATAATAATAATAATAATAATAATAATAATAATAATAATAATAATAATACGCTATAGCACCGCTACGGCCGCTATATTTGAACGCTTCATGCTATAGCATTCCGCTATAGCGTTGCAGCGAACAAAACGCTATAGAGCTAAATTCCGAAGCGATGCAGCGTTTATCTCCTAAAATTATTATTAATTATTAAGTATTATTATGAATTAAAATATAGTCAGCGTCTATCAGATATTATTATGATTTTGATCGTGATTTCAACAAAACGGTTATCCGTTTAAAAATGTCATTCGGATCCTGATAGTATCTGGATTCATATCCGGATCCATCAAAAAATTAGCTTCTAGATCCGGATCCATACCCGTAAAAATGAATATGATTCCAGATCAGGTTCCATCCGGATCGGATATTTTTTTTCGGATCCGGATATTTCTTCGGATACGGTTCGGGTTGGTTCGGACAATATCCGCCCCACTGACACCCCTATATACCAATGGGACAATGCATGCAATGTAAAGGAGACTAAATTAGAGATAAGAGAGTCCGAGAAACTATAGTTTGGATAAGATGATCAAATGCATTCAGGAGGTGTTAAGGATCATGATGAATTGAGAAAAATATTGGATGATTTTTTTTTTATTAACAAAATTGGCATACAAAGCCGCCCGCCAAAATCAAGACGATGAAGTATTTGCAGCTCAAGATTAGTGGGATGGTGGATTAAATTTAAATATAAAGAAGGAAATTTGAAAGAGAAAAATGTTTTTTTTTTGTGAAAGATGAATACAGTTTGATGAAGTTTAAATTGAATGAAGGAAATTTTAAAAAAAGTCAATGGTCTCATAAAGTCTCATGTTGATGGTTATGTGTTATGGTTCCGAGTTCTCATGGTATTAATATATAAAAGAATTTTATAATGATCACGACTTCAAAAAGAAATTTCAAAAAGAAGAAGAGAAGAAGGGGCATTTTTTTTTAATCTCAAGTCAATGGACTTTTTTTAAACCAGTATTTGTTTTATTGAATTATTAAACCGATGATAATAGAATATATATTTAATCTCATAAGAATGTGAAAATATATTTTCTAAAGAAAAAACATTTCATTGTTTATGTGATAAAATATTTGTCGTGTCAATTTGTTGTGTCATAATTAATGAACATGCAATCGTTAACTAATAGAAAAAAACATAGACGAGGCAATATAATAATTGTGAAGTTAAAAATGAATAAAAAATTGAGCAAAAGATGCACTAAATTAATAATCAAGGACCAAATTCACACTTTACTCTTGTTTTTACAAAAGGGCATACAAATTAAACTGCTTTGAGCATGGTCCATAATTATTTTTAGAGTGACTAATTGTCATCCTCCGCCAATCGGATGGTGCCATGCGTCATCTTATTTTACGGTACTACTAAAAATCTATTAACAAAGATACAATTTTGAAAGGCAAAATCAGGTACAAATAACCGAAGAGCAACTTATTGCAACAAAAATCTCAAGCACTATTTTTCCTACCAATTACTGATCTTTTTGGTGCATTAATAAAATTTCATAATGATGTATATCTGATTCGATTAGATTATAATCCGGTGAATATCATCTCATATGTATATATGGCTATCGACCTTGGTTAATTTCGTCAAATGCTTTGAGATTTTAGACGCACTTTCCAAAGATAATTCGGTAGCAACCTTATTTCAGATCACTAAATTCAAAAAAATATATAAATTTATATCGAGTGATCTAAAAACATGCATTGCGATTTTATTCAAATAAGATTTGATGATTTGACCTTTATCTTTCTAAAACATTAGCAACTTGATTGAGGAGAGTAATTCTATAGATCATGAAATACTTTTGAAAGTGACGAATACAATTTTAATAGAATCTAGTGCAATTACTCCTTAGATTAATTATAACTACAAATCTCCAATTGATCGAGGACGATCAAGGGTTTAAGTGTGGGGGTATTTGATGTGAGGCAAATGGAACACGTTTTACGAGCCTTATTTAGGAATTTTAGCCCTTGTGAAGTTATATTCTATGCTTTTATGATACATATTTCAAACATCATGAATATTTCTACACTGATGTGTTCTTTGCCCATTTTCAGGAGATAGAGGAATAATTTGGGAATTTGGTCAGCACCATTGCCTCCGGCACGCTGAAGACAGTCAAAACGATATATCACATCGATATATTCGGTGAAAGATCGAGGCGGGAAAGGCAAAAACAAAAGAAGAAGATCACCAAACTGCTGCAACGCACAGGGCCTGGCCGCAGAGGCAAAATTCACAGCCCACGCAGGCAAATCTCACAGCCCACGCCTAGCCCCAGCTCTCAGCCCATGCACAAGCCCCAACAAGCTAATTTGTTGCCTTCTTTAGATTGATTTGTGGCCTCCTTTAGATTGATTTGTTGCCTTCTTGGTTGATTTGTTGCTCCCCAAAACCTTCCATTTCTCCCTCATCCAGCCCCAAAACCTTCCATTTCTCCCTCAACCAATCAGAAGACACCATGAAGCCTATAAATAAGACCCTAAAGCCAAGGGCAAATCATCTCCCCCCCCCCCCCCCCCCCCCCCCCCCCTTTTCTGCCCCTTTGGGGGCAAGCTCTCTACCATCTCTCTCCACAAACTCTCCCAAGAAACAAACAAGATTCAACCAAGAACCGTGAAATTCAAGACCAACTCTTTGGTAGAGGCGTTCTCGCCCTAGGGTTGTACGTGAAGAAATTGGAGTTAAGGCGTTCTTGCTCCATCTCGACACAAGGAAAGGATCGGTCATTCGTGCGGAAGGCGTTCTTTGACGAATTGAAGAGGATCCGCGTAAGAAGAAACGGAGACTCGAGTTGGCGTTCAACCGGATCGACGGGAAGGCATCGACACAGGTCACTAGGCGTTCTAGGGCTTGATTAGGTGGTTTCTTTCTTTTATTTCAGTTTTTTTGGTTGTGATTCTTTTAATAAATTCTTGTGTTGATTAATAAACTCGAGAATTTTAGTAGTTAATTCGATTTTCTTATTTAAATTACTGCCTTGATTGCCCTTGAATCTTGTTTTTAAAACCTTCTAAACTTGTCAATTTTCACGATCCCTTCCAAATCTGAAAAGTTACATTTGTTTATTTCATTGCGTAGATCTTGATTTATAGTTTCGGGAACTTTTTAAATCGTTGAATTTCATGAAATATTTGAATTGATATGAATTTTTGAAAACTGTCACTTAAACTGAAAACCTGCTGATTCCAGAGACTGTTTTTCAGAGACCTGATTGTAATTCGTTAATAAATTTTTATTCCGTTGTCCAAATTGTCTGAAATTTTAGTATAAGTTTTATAATATTCAGACCTATCTCTAGACAAATTTTCGTTAATTTTGGAAATTTCGAAATAATTATTTTAAAGATCTGAAATTTAATCATATTTTGACGCAATAGCTCCCTGTGGAACGAATCCTTACATACTTAGTCTATACAATCTTTAGTATTCACATGTTTCTTGTTTGATTTACGGTGTTTTTATTCAACGATATAACATAAGTGTTAGCCAAAAACCCGTTATCAAAATGGCGCCGCTGCCGGGGAGCAATGTTTAAGTCGAAATTATAAATAATACTTGCAATCTTGAGTGTTCATGGAAATCGATTTGATATATTTGAACTTGATATTTCACTCATTGTGAGAATTTTTCTTTTTTTGCAAGGTACAAGATGGACAATCAAGAGAGACCTTTAACGCTTCGGGAAGGGATGCAACTAGCGAAGATCGAAAGGGGATATCCCGAATCCATGTCGGACCAAGATTTCATAGAGAAAGAAATTGCTCGATTGGAGCTAGAAGAGCAAGAATTGAGAGAGGAAGAAGACGAACTCCTCTCAATGATTCCACCAAATTCCACCGACGAAGCTTTCCGATACGAAAACGACATAATTTCCATAGACGAATCTCAAGGCGAACTCGAGTTCGAATGCCAAGACCCATCCTCTCAATCTCAAGACGAAGTTTCCGACGAAGAATTGATAGAAACGATAGAGAAATTGATGTCAACTTTGACATTCATTTATCAATATGAGGAAACCCCGATAGAAATACGAAATTGGATAGAATCTCTTGGAGACGCTAATTCCGAGTGCTCAAGCGAGAACAACGTAGAAATTGAAGGTGGCGAAAGTTCAAGTGTGGGGGGATTCGAAGAAAGCATCGAGACGGTCTTGGAAGAAGAAGAAGAGGAGTCGGTGGACTCAACTCTCCAAATGGTGGTTCAACTCACTCCAAACGACAAAACCAAGCAAGAAGAAAACTCTCCAACTCTCCAAGGTGAATTCTTTCCGTTTAGCATCGATTTAAATTCAAATAAGAACTATGATGCCTCTCATGAAAGAATTTCTCCTTGTGTAGATTTATCAAGAAAAACAAATAACAACGAGACACTGACGCCACTTTCCAACATAAATACAAACTATTGAGGAATGACTTCTCTTCAAGTCTTGCCCCAACTGCCTCCTCCTTGCTTTCAACATTCTCTAAATTGAATATCTCCAATAAACCTCTCAGCTTTATCAACAATCCTAGTTGTGCTATTTCAAATCCGCTTTCTTTCTTAACACGAAACTCACGTAATTGATGAAGTGCCGTTAGTTTTCCGACCCAAGGTATTTTACTATCGAACATTGCATCGCGACCATTATTACACTTCCGCCAAAAAAAGTTGTCTGTTTCTGCCTGAATGGTTCCTCGATCAATGCCATTGTCTATATTTATTACTTCCAAATGATACAGTTTATTTAGATTATTAAGCACATGCCTTTGGATATCATTTCGTTGCCATGGACAGCAATGAAGTTGTAAGTAACGAAGATGGATAAATTCTGAAAAATTACACGTTAAAGAATCTACATCACCGGACATTGTATATATTACTAGTACACGCAGACCTTTCAATCTCTCAAGAAAATCCTTTAGAGCAACAACAAAATTTGAATTATACCTTCCAATTATAATTAAAGTACTCAGATTTTCGACTTGAAGATGTTTTTTAATATGTACTATATATTTCTCGAAATTTCCACTAGGTATAGTTGAATTATGCGATACTGAGCTTGGAGAAGTTTCGGTGATAATGGATAAATGACGAATAGTATTTGGGATGCCTATGTTTAAATTGTTTGAGTTAACAATTGCAAAGCAATCGTGTTGTGATACAATTTGTGCTAAATCATGCATTAGATCATGGATAACATAAGGAGCATATTTCTCCTTATGAACTTTTTCGAAGAAACCTGCATTTACTAAACTATCGAAATACATATTTCCTGTATCCTCGATTGGTATGTTACTGTTATTCAGAAAACCTTGGGCAATCCACATATTAATCAATTCTTCTTTGTGGTAATCAAAGCCCTTATGGAATAGAGAACAAAATGAAAAACATCTTTGTAGGTGGAAAGATAGAGATTCATAACTTAGCCTTAGTGCTGGCATGATATCATCAGGGCCGGTTTGAGATTTCCACCCCTCGTTATCCCTAACATTCCTCCAATAAATAACATTTGGATTTCTTTTTAACATTGCCCCGACGGTTTTTGCCGCTAATGGATAATTTGAAAGTTTTTTACAAATTTGTTCCCCAATTCTTTCTAAAATATCATGTTTTTCATATTTCTCATCACTAAACGCATGTAATTTAAACAATTCCCAAAAATCATTTTCTTTCAATCCATCCAATTTAATCATGTGTTTCTCATTGATTATTTTTGCTACTGATAATTTTCTAGTTGTTAACAAAACAACGTTACCATTTGTTTCCTCCGATTGCAATAGATAAAGGAGTTTCTCCCACTTGCTTTTATCATTGTCCTCCCACACATCATCTAATACAAGCAAAAACTTTTTTGAACTTAAAAACTGTTTAAGAATTTCCAATTGTCTATTTAAGTTCCTCTCTTGTTTACACTCTTCTCCAGGGATGAACTCTAGCAACTCATGAATAAGCCTACCTTCATCGTAATCGGCGGACACATGAATCCACATTGTTAATTCAAAATATTTTTTTATTTTTGAGTCATTAAACACAAGTCGAGTAAGAGTCGTCTTGCCGACACCTTCATTCCCTACTATTGGTAATACAGAGAGATTGGTATTGGCAAAATTTACCCCTATCATTTGACCTATTATAAATTCTTTCTCTTCATCTCTACCAAAGACTCTTGATTCCATTAAATGCGAGGATTTTAACGGGCTTAGTGTACTAGTGTTTACATTTGCCCTTACAATTTGATCTAGTTTTTCTACATTCAGTAGTTTATAGAGTTTTTTCCCAACTTCTTTTAAATTTTCAACAACAATGTGTATTCTACGGGACAAATCGTCCTTTTGAAACTTAGTTCCTTTATTCCTAATTAAAGAATGATCTCCATCATCGGCATCCTGATCATTTGTATAGGTAGGAATAAATATTGCCGGTGTAGAGAATATACTAACCGAATCTTGAGTTGAAGAAGAAGAGGAACCACTCGAATCATTTTCTATCTCGTGCTCAATACGATAGTAATCCATCTCATCGAGTAAGTCGTCAGCTTGATATACAAGATACTGAACACGTTGGATATATTTCACTAGGTCATAATTTTGAATCCCTTTCTTGACCTGCCAAAAACCAAGACCAATTTTAATGTATTCGAGGTTATCCTCGAGGAGTTTGTATTCCTCATTCAAACCCACATCAGATGCCCATTTCTCGAGCACATGAGTTAGATATTTATCGAAGATAACTTGAATGAACCAGCCAGCCATACTAACAACAGTCCCCAAATCCATCTTATATATAAGGCTGGAGAAAGTAAAATTTGGGCAAAGAAGAAAAATTAAAGGAGTCTGAATTAGAGGAATAAGAGAGGCCAAGAAATTATAATTTGGTTAAGATGAGCAAGTGGATTCACGATATGTTAAGGATCACGATTAACCGAAAAAAGGATTGGATAATTTTTTTCTTTTTTTGTTTAATAAGATTGGACGAAGGTTTAAATGGAAAGAACGAAATTTCAAAGAGAAGAAGAGAATAATGGCTTCTTCTTTTTTTCTTTGTTTTCTTTGTGAAAGATGACTAAATTTTTTTCTTTGAGGGGCAATAGATGAGTAAGATTGGGATGAAGTTGTAAGTAGAAAGAAGAAAACCTAAAAGAGAAAAATAGAACAATGGATTTTTTTTATTTTTTTTGTGTTTTTTTGTGAACGATGGAGATCGACTGAAGTTCAAATAGAACAAAGGAAACAGAGAAGAGAAAAATGAACCTTTTTTTGTGTTTTCTTTTATGAAAGATGAATAAGATTGGATAAAGCTTTAGTAGAAAAAAGAAAAGAAGAATTGATTTTTTTTTTTTTTTTTTTTTTTGTGTCAAAGATGAATAGGAAAGCGAGAACTAGTTGGAAAAAGTTTCGGAAATTCAGGAGTTTGCTATGTTTTTTTTAAGAGAGTGAAATGCTATTTATTACCAGTGCGGGAACAAAACTGCCATTATCATTTTACATATTAAATACAATTAGTCATAGAAATATAAAGCAATTGGACAGCTGTGCGTATTTTTTTAATCTAAAGAAAACTTCTCCGTTTAAATTAAGAATTAACACAACAAATAATTAATCACTAATTTTACATATAAAATACATTTAAGTTACATAAATATAAAACAATATGACGTGCACGTACATTTTTTTATCTAAATTTTTTTTCAAGAAAACTTCCTAAAAGTTCCATTCTAATTAAGAATTAACACAACAAACAATTAGTCACTAATTATACATATAAAATACATTTGAGTTATATAAATATAAAACAATATCGCGTGCACGTACTTTTTTTTTAATCTAAAAAAGTTAAGGAAACTTCCTCGAAGTTCAGCTCAATTTATGAATTAATACAACAAACAATTAATCACTAATTTTACATATAAAATACATTTGTTATAAAACAATATGACGTGCACGTACATGTTTTTGATCTAATTTTTTTTCAAGAAAACTTCCTGAAAGTTCCGTTCAAATTAAAAATTAAATCAACTAACAATTAGTCACTAATTTTACATATAAAATACATTTGAGTTATATAAATATAAAACAATATGGCCTGCATTTACTTTTTTTTAATCCAAAAAATGTTCAAGGAAACTTCCTGGAAGTTCTGTTCAAATAAAAAATTAATACAACAAACAATTAATCACTAATTTTACATATAAAATACATTTTAGTTATATAAATATAAAACAATATGACATGCACGTATATTTTTTTTTAACTAAATTTTTTTCAAGAAAACTTCCGGAAAGTTCCGTTCAAATTAAAAATTAACACAACAAACAATTAGTCACTAATTGTACATATAAAATATATTTGGGTTATATAAATGTAAACAATATGGCGTGCACGTACTTTTTTTTTAATCTAAACAATGTTCAAGAAAACTTCCTGGAAGTTCTGTTCAAATTAAGAATTAATACAACAAACACTTAATCACTTATTTTACATATAAAATACATTTGAGTTGTATAAATATAAAACAATATGACGTGCACGTACATTTTTTTGATCTAAATTTTTTTCAAGAAAACTTCGGAAAAGTTCCGTTCAAATTAAGAATCAACACAACTAACAATTGGTCACTAATTTTACATATAAAATACATTTGAGTTATATAAATATGAAACAATATGGCGAGCACGTACTTTTTTTTAATCTAAATTATGTTCAAGGAAACTTCCTGGAAGTTCTGTTCAAATCAAGAATTAATACAACAAACAATTAATGACTAATTTTACATATAAAATACATTTGACTTATATAAATATAAAACAATATGATGTGCACGTACATTTTTTTGTCTCAATTTTTTTGCGGAAAACTTCCTGAAAGTTCCATTCAAATTAAAAATTAACACAACTGACAATTAGTCACTAATTTTACATATAAAATACATTTGAGTTATATAAATATAAAACAATATGGCGTGCACATACTTTTTTTTAATCTAAAAAAATATTCATGGAAACTTCCTGGAAATTCTGTTCAAATTAATAATTAATACAACAAACAATTAATCACTAATTTTACACATAAAATACACTTGAGTTATATAAATATAACACAATATGGCGTGCACGTACATTTTTAAATCTAAAAAATGTTCGAAAATTCCTGAAAATTCCGTTCAAATTAAGAATTAACACAACAAACAATTAACCACTATATATTTACCCACTCCCTTATTTTGGACCCAACTTTTTGCAATTTTCTTGTGCCACATCATCATTTTTTTTAACATCACCACTTTTCTTTTTAACCATTGATAATGATATGTGGCAAAATTTAGACCATTGATTAATCATTGATTTTTTATAAACATTTTTTCTTTGTAGTCATTTAAGTGTCCCTTATTTTACACTATGTGTTGAGGATTTTTAGAAAGCCACATCATTATATATTAATGATGTGGACTACTTTTATTGGTTAGGTTCATGTTAGACTAAGTTTATTTAATTGTTTATCATTTCACATGAGTTTACATGATCAAATGTGAATACAATGGAAGATGAAAAGTTAATATATGAAATACTAATAACTTAATATATAATATTATAAACATACAACATATAATAGTATTATTTTTAGAATTTTAATTTTAAAAATTCATCAAATATATTCGTTTTAATTTTCTCTTTATTTTGACATCCATATTAGCATAGTTCATACATACAATTTTCCATAATTTGAATTTGTAAAAATATTATGTAAAAAATGCATTTTTACAAATAATTATTTTAATTATTTTATTTACATAGAATTTGAAATATTTGAAATATTAATATTTATTTTTAAAAATTACAACTATAATAATATCATATAAAACTAAGTTGATTATATTTGTGTTCTTAATCAAACAAATTTAATATTATTTTCTTTGACAAATAATAGAAATAAAAATAGTTTATCCATCGAAAAAAGTTAATTTATTAACACTTACAAAATAGTAATGTTATTTTAAAAAATATAAAGTGGAAAAAACTCATATGTCTTATACTTTATATTTATGTTGTGCTAAATTCATTTTTTATATTATTTATTAAATTACTTTCACTATTAAGTTTGATATTAATTATAATTTCCATTGTATTTTGAATAAATAACAAATTATTAGTACTTGATAATTAATTATATGTTACTACGTATGTTGTATGATTTATTATTTATAATTTATAATTTTCATTGCATTTTGAATCAATAACAAATTATTAGTACTTGATAATTATTTATATATTACTACGTATGCTGTATGATTTATTATTTATTACATTTGATATTGTATGAAATATTGTGAACAACAATGATATAATATTTATTGTTATGTTTTTTTTGTAAAATCATGTTGTACCTCATATATTATTATTATACAGTCACATTAATATAAGTGTTATTACTTGATTAAGAAAATGAAATTTTGTGTCATCATAATGTAAAATAAATGAAAAACTTATACATAATCATAAACAAATTAGTTCAAATAATTATATTATGAAATGATATTACTAATATCATCATATTTATAAGTACTTTATATTGTAATGGAAAACATAATTAACATTCTCGCCGCGTAGCGCGAGTATTTTCCTAGTATATATTACACTTGAGTTATATAAATATAAAACAATATGGCGTGCACGTATATTTTTTTTAATTCAAAATATTTTCAAAAAAACTTCCTGAAAATTCCGATCAAATTAGGAATTAACACAACAAACAATTAACCACTAATTCTACATATAAAATACATTTGAGTTATATAAACATAAAATAATTTGGCGTGCACATACATTATTTTTCTATAAAATAATCTTGACCGAAGTTTCTCGAAATTTCATTGAAATTAAAAGCTGTAAGTAATAATTTATGAAATATTTAATATGCTTTTTCTGTCTCACCTCTTGTGAAATTTAAAAGAAAACAATGAAAGATTTACTACGGTGGGCCCAGACTAGCAAATCTGTAGGCTTCAATTTTTAATAGGGAATTTTTCAAAAAACTCCTATTCTTTTTGAGATTTCTCAAAAAATCTCTAATTTTTAGATTATTTGCAAAACTCCATATAAATTGAGTTTAATGCTTCAAAAACCCCCTATTAGTGTCATCTTTCATTTCTCATCCAAATTAAAAAAAATTTGACCAAAATACCCTCACAATTTATTTTATAATTGAATTTATTCTATTAACTAATAAATAAATAATATTTTTACAATATAACATTTTATAATATTGTACAATAATATTTTTTTATACTATCTTATAATTTATTATATTTCTTATATTTTAATTAGTAAAATCAAATAGCAAGTTGTAAAGTATTATCATAATTATTTTTAGTTATAATGACGTGAAATATTTATCATGAATTATTTATATCGAATAAAAAATATATAAAAAGAAAATCAAGAAAGATATTTTTGTCCAAAAAAATAAAAATTGAACATAATGTTAAAGTTAACTTTTGTAATTTTTTTTAAGAATTAAATTCAGTTTATAGATATTTTTCAAATAATCAAAAAGTTAGGAAGTTTTTGAGGAATCGCAAAAAAGTTAGGGAATTTTTGAATCCCCTTTCTAATAGTTTGAGCCCACCGCTCTTCCATAAATAATTAAATAAATGAAAAATTAGAACTACAAACACCGATGCTTAATTTTTCCGTTTCTTTTAATTACGGATTATTATTTAAAGGAGAGTTCTATTATACACCCTTTCAAAAAGGTATTTTGGGTATTTAGAAGAGTGTATCATAAATTTTACGTTTTATAGATATTTCTTCTTTCATGAATGATTCAAATTTTCTATTTAACATATCATTTGTTAATAAATACAGTTGAAAAATTACTTTAAATACTCATCAATTAAATATCCTTGAAAATGGGTGTATCATAAGCAAAAGTGGTGTATGATAAAACTCCCCTTATTTAAAATACAATTTTTTTGAAGAAATATTTAAAATACATCTTAAGACCTTATTTTTGCTGTTTTATATTTTATTTTAAGGATAACTTTATTAAAAAAGCATTTTGGGTATTTATGACTAATTAGATCATTTTTCTTGTATGTATGATGAAGACTTCCTATAATAGGGAAATTTTACTGTTTAGACCAAATAAGCTTCGTATTACCAAAAATAGACCAACTAGTTTCAAAATTTGGGAAATAACACTCTCGACCTTTGAAAAGTCGAGAGATTGCTAAACTGCTCGACTTTTCAAAAGTCGAGCGCTTTTATTCCTTAATTACCTGATACCAGGATTAATTATTTCCCCAAACTGCTCGACCTTTGAAAAGTCGAGCAGTTTTGTGGTCCCCACTCTCTCTCTCACTCTCTCTCTCTCTCTCTCTCTCTCTCTCTCTAAAGTGCTCGACCTTTCAAAGGTCGAGCACTTTGTGCTCCCATTTGATCCCCACTCACTCAAAATGTACCCGCCGAATTATTCATTATTTAGTTATTACGTTCAATTATGTTGATAATTAAGAAATATAATTAAATATTCAGTAAAATTTATTCAAATTTATGAATTCGAACAATTATTAATTACGTATTAAGTTAACAACTAACATATATTGGTTATTATTTTAATTAAATATACTAATTTAGAACATAGATCATGTTATGATAAAATTTGGTATTTGTTTCCGAATTTTACCATAATATTATCTATGTTCTAAATTGGTATATTTAATTAAAATGATAACCAGTACAAGTTAGCTGTTAACTTAATACGTAATTAATAATTATTCGAATTCATAAATTTGAATAAATTTTACTGAATATTTAATTATATTTCTTAATTATCAACATAATTGAACGTAATAACTAAATAATGGATAATTCGGCGGGTACATTTTGGAGGAAATTAATTTTTTTACTTTTAATATCTGACACACTGTTGAAAAAATATATAAAAAAATTAAACCCCTCCAAAGTGTACACGCCGAATTCTCCATTATTTAGTTATTACGTTCAATTATATTGATAATTAAGATATATAATTAAATATTCAGTAAAATTTATTCAAATTTATGAATTCGAACAATTATTAATTACGTATTAAGTTAACAGCTAACTTGTACTGGTTATCATTTTAATTAAATATATTAATTATAACATAGAAATGTTATGATAAAATTTGGATAATTTCGATTCGTATATTTAATTAAAATGATAACCTGTACATGTTAGCTGTTAACTTAATATATAATTAATAATTGTTTGAATTTATAAATTTGAATAAATTTTACTGAATATTTAATTATATATCTTAATTATCAATATAATTGAACGTAATAACTAAATAATGGAGAATTCGGCGTGTACAATTTGGAGGGGGTTTAATTTTTTTATATATTTTTTCAACACTCCCACGTGTGTTGTCAGATATTAAAAATAAAAAAATTAATTTCCTCCAAAATGTACCCGCCGAATTATCCATTATTTAGTTATTACGTTCAATTATGTTGATAATTAAGAAATATAATTAAATATTCAGTAAAATTTATTCAAATTTATGAATTCGAATAATTATTAATTACGTATTAAGTTAACAACTAACTTGTACTGGTTATCATTTTAATTAAATATACCAATTTAGAACATAGATAATGTTATGGTAAAATTCGGAAACAAATACCAAATTTTATCATAACATGATCTATGTTCTAAATTAGTATATTTAATTAAAATAATAACCAATATATGTTAGTTGTTAACTTAATACGTAATTAATAATTGTTCGAATTCATAAATTTGAATAAATTTTACTGAATATTTAATTATATTTCTTAATTATCAACATAATTGAACGTAATAACTAAATAATGGATAATTCGGCGGGTACATTTTGAGTGAGTGAGGATCAAACGGGAGCACAAAGTGCTCGACCTTTGAAAGGTCGAGCACTTTAGAGAGAGAGAGAGAGAGAGAGAGAGAGAGAGAGTGGGGACCACAAAACTGCTCGACTTTTCAAAGGTCGAGCAGTTTGGGAAAATAATTAATCCTGTTATCAGGTAATTAAGGAATAAAAGCTCTCGACTTTTGAAAAGTCGAGCAGTTTAGCAATCTCTCGACTTTTCAAAGGTCGAGAGTGTTATTTCCCAAATTTTGAAACTAGTTGGTCTATTTTTGATAATACGAAACTTATTTGGTCTAAACAGTAAAATTTCCCCCTATAATATTATCCAACTGAGTTCGGTACCAGTAAACATTTGATTAATGCACCAAAATTTCTTTAATTTATATATATATATTTTTCTTTGTTCAAGTCAAATTGAGCTTTATCTAATTGGATTTGGTATCAAGTATCAACACTATCCCAAAAATTGTAATTTCATCTCTTATTTTTTTTTAACAATATCCCGACAATGTATGCGATTAACGTACCACGTTGATCATGTTAGAAATTAATTCACCTTAACTTTAATTATGTTGGTACCAGTTATTTTTATACGTATAGCATACGTCATGATATAACTGGGATACGTATAGGATACGCCATGTGGCGTATCCGAATATTTATTTTTTGGGTACGACGTGCATACAACATGATATAGCTGGGCATGTATGTTCAGGATATTACTCAAATATAGCCCATTATATATTTTGGTCCATCATATTGTTAAATAAATTATATATAGTACTTCTATGACACTTCTAAATTAGTTCAAAGATAATTCTAGAATAAATTTATGATATTTTTATGATATTTGTATTGTTTGAATGATTTCATTTATTGTCATGATATTGAATTACAAAATATTATTTATTTATTACTTATATTTAATTTAAATATATTAAAATAATAATTATATAGTCGTAGTCGTATCCGTGATTATTTGAAAATTATCGTATCGCCGTACCTGTATCGTATCGTATCGGATACAATACAAGTATATGTATCCGTACAACATACCTCACTCTTCCATTCTTCTATTATTCTACCTATCGGAACAAGCCCTAAGAGCAATGTAAATCGATGTTTTTGGCTCGTATGCCTCTTAGGAAGAAGAATTTACGTAACAAAAAGTCTAGAGCCACAATCACAAACACAAACTACAAATATATTTTCGAAATTCTATTTTTACATATAAATTGGACGTGAATCCCACAAGAATATTAGTTCATTTTTATCATAAAATCATTTCGAAATTAGATTTGTGATTTGTGTTTGTGGCTCTAAACACATACGTCTATATATATATATATATATATATATATATATATATATATATAATATATAGGGAGGATTCCTTGACATCAAGATTGGACTCCCATATTAGACTTCATTATTTCAACCGTTGATCTATTCAATTAATGGCTGAGATCAACTCAAACAATTAACACACATGTGCCTGCCCGTGAATTAAAACCCTCCTCTCTCTCTCCCCGTTGAACGCCTCTACCTCTCTTCGTTGGATACTCAGCTCTCTTCTCTTCTATAATGGAGATAATGGAGGGCTGGAACCCCGCGACCCCCTTCTCTCTTGCGACGGATGGTACCTGGCGAAAGCCTCCTTCTCCCGCGATGGCGGCGAACTCTCTGGCGTCGGTTGCTGGCGACGCGGCCTTGACGCGACGCTGAATCTGGTGGCTCTAACCCTCGACATAAGATGTTTGAACTCACTATGTAATTGAGCCCACATTGTGTTAAATTTTGGCAAAGTTTTTGTTATTAAGTCAGAAGAGAATTTAGGTCGAACTGGTCGAGTTTAGGTCGAATTTGAACTGGTCGAGTTTTTGAGCCCCAATTGTAAAGTAATTTTGAGGTATAATTTTAGTATATTGAGGTATAATTAAGGTTTTACTCATTAATTTAGTTTTTACTCGAATTGATTTTACTCAGAGTTAAGTATGACTTAAGGTTTTACTCAAAAGTTGGATTGGGTTAAGAAATCCATGTAGTTGTCGTTAATAATTAATTTTGGTTAACAAATGTGGATGAAAAAGGGGGTCAAACATTCTATTTGGAAAAGAGAATCGAAGTTGAATTGATTTTTAAAAGTTTATTTTTTCAGGTGTTGCTCGAAGTCACTGCCGTTTCTCAAAGTCGATGACGGCGTCGAATTTGGAAGAAAGCTTCATACTCGAAGAGAGAGATGGTATTTTTTACGAAGATGCTTCTGCTTTGGTTTTCCCTGTACGATCGGTACCGACAACTTCTGGTACCAATCATCATCATCATCATCTCCTCTTGTGGTATTGCACTGGATTTGAGTAGATTGAGGTATAATTGAAATGCAATTTGATGTATTGATCCGTAAATTTGATGTATTGATCCACGAGTGTGTAGCCAATGTGGTGTTCGTTGAAATGCCTAAGTTGGGGTGCAAAGGTAGAATAATTGGCATACCATATGCGATTTTGTGATTTCTGAATAATGAATGGTCTTTTTTGCAAAATTTTATGTAGTTATTATGCTTAGGTTGTGAATTTGTAATGTACGTATGGAGTGAGTCTATATGCATTTTGTAATTCGAATGAATAGTGTGAGTGAGGGAAGAAAATGTGTATTGAATGTAACTTGGGTATTGATTGTATGTACAAGAAATGGTACCAATATAGGTACCATTCATACTACCTAATTTTGTATTACAAAGAAATTGAACATAGATGATACAAGAACGGTACCATTAATAGAATTAAAACATCAATTAAAAATACAACACAAGAGAAATTAAATACTGAAAGAAAATTTTTACATTCGTACTTTCTAAAAAAACAATTTTACTTTCATACAAGCATGATACCGTTAATAGAATAACAAAAATTAATTAAAAATGCAGCACAAGAAAATTAAAACAATTGTAGGAACAATTATGCATTCATACTTTCTTAAAAGAATACAATTTTACTTTCATACTAAATTCAAATGGAACATGACATGATTGAATCAACAATTCAAATACAAGACGAGATCCTCGACAATACACAAACACAAGACACATTATTGAATCAACAATTCTATAACATGTTTATAACTCAAAACATAAATGCAATCTCCAAAAAGTAAACATATCATACAAACTCAACTCATACAATACACAACACAGACACACATACACACACACATTACTTGTACAAAATTGACACAAAATACACAAATCACACATGGAAATTACAATACACAACTCGTGATCACTTCATCTTCACTGCCGAAATCGGGACCACCAAAATCCACGCCGATCACTTCATCTTTATTGTCGAAATCCGGACCACCAAAAAAAGGTATATTATGTAAAAAATCAGTTGTACTCATTTGGAGAATTCAATTCGCCGTAGAGTCTCTCTAGTCGAATCCGTCAATCTAACCAAATAGAAAAGAGCCATTAATTAAGCATAACACATTGTCTAAATTTAAGAATAAATAAATTGCCTAAATTGTACTAATTAATACTTTAAGAGGAACTGTACCATCTTTCTACCTATGACAAATGGGCCCTTCCAAGCCTCGCTCCAAATATAATCTGACAAAAATCTCGAACTCCCCATCGAAAGGGGCGACTCCAGTACCCGTAGATAAGAGTCCATGCTGGAAAACCTAAAAAAATCTACAAACAAAACAGGAGGAATCCTAAAAAAACGTTGCAAACAAATCAGGAAAAACCCTAATTGAAATCCTGATTTCCCTAATTGCAACCCTAATTGCAAAAAAACTATCGAATTAAGCAAAAATCAGTAAATTGCAACGTAATTGCAACCTCATTCAACAATTTAACACAATTAAAATCTTAATTCAACATTTTAACAACTAAAGAAACGAAATAAAAACAAAAATCACCTGGCCGTCGTGAGAGAAGGGGGTATCATCGAATACCATCCGTCGTCAGAGAGGATAGGGGGCGTCGCCAGATTGCAGCCATCCAATATCGACTCCACTATCATTATCGCGTTACGAAGAGAGGAAGAGAGAGAAGGATGTGATTCCACCGCAGAGAGAGGGAAAGTTTCTTTCTTTCTTTATGATTCCATTCCAAAGAAGAGAGAGAGGACAAGCTTTTAATTCTCGGGCAAGCAAAGTAACATCAGTAATTTCGTAGATTGATCTCAACCCTTCGTAAATAGATCAATTGTTGAAATAATGAAGTCTAATATGAGAGTCCAGAGTCCAATCTTGATGTCCAGGGATCCTCCCCTATATATATATATATATATATATATATATATATATATAGATAGAGAGAGAGAGAGAGTTTTGACATTAGTTTTATTGGTGAAAAGGCATATAATATATATGTTGAAACAAATAATATTGAAATGATATATTCGAATAGTGATAAAGAATACAATACATAAATTATAATATTGGTTATTAATAATACATACAAAATTAACATGTAATAAAATATAGCAACAAGAATTGAAACCGTTTACCTAGATCGCGTGAACATTGTCCTTAAACATTATTCCGTTCGTTTGTGCAGACTGTTGGAAATATCGCATGATAATTCGGATCGTTCTTTAGAGCACGTCCATGAAAATAACGGATAATAACATTCTTCAACATCCAACTCAAAATAGTATATCGTTTATATAAAATAGTATATTGAATATATGCAGGGGATTATATATATAGAACATATAAAGTGTGTACGTATGATGTCTTGTGTCTATCTCTCTGCTCTCCAATCGCTGTCTTAGATGTATTCAGATATGTGTATATTCCTCAATCAAGATTCAATACTAGTGAAGCCTATGAATCCTATTAAAATGGATGTTACAAATGAATCATATTAAATCAGATGTTGACGGTTAGAAGTTACCAGTAATAAGATAATTAATTCTTAAAAACGTACGAGGCATATCATTAGTAGAATGGGCCACATAAATATAAGAATAACTAATGTGACAGTGTTTATTTTGAATGAACAATTATTAAATAAATTAGGAATTACATTTTGAGTTTTAATATATTTATATTTATTTACTCCAAGTCCAACAATACCAAATACATGAATGACCCAAAAAAACGTGAATATGGGAAACAACTAGAGAAAATGTTGTTATTTTTTGAAGGAAATGTTGTTATTTTGAAAAGCCTAAATCCAGTCCAGTACAATAAGTGAGCAACAACTATATCTATAAAAAAATGTCAGCACTATTTTTCTAGCAATGAGTGAATTTCTTATTGGTGCATTAATAACTTATCATCCTAGATGTACATGTTGTGATCCGATTCGATTATGATACGATGAACATAAATTTTAAGCACCATTTTTTCTAGTAATGTGCGTTACCGAAAATAGCTGATATTCTTTGTATGCTTGATGTTTAACTCCATAAAATTTAGACACGTTTACGTCCTCCCAAAAACCAATAATTCTATTATATACTAGTTTTTTTTAACGACATCGAAAGTGCATGAAACTCCATCTATGTCTGCAATAATTAGTAGTTTTATTTCATAGACAACAATAAATGATGTAAGAGCCTTGATTAAGATCAAAGACCTCATGTGACACAATGTATTGTTTTGTTTTCTCGATTATGCGAATTTTATGCGTCATGATGATGATGATGTTGATGATGATGATGATGATGATGATGATGATGATGATGAAGATGATGTGGTTCGTAACACATACAAAGATGAATTTTGTTGTTATCCTTTTGGTTGTGGGGGACTTCTATATAATATTTTGAAGAACGTGAATGCATGTCATGCTTTTTGCAAATTCTTGAAAAATCACAAAAGCATGTTTGCATGTTTTTACACCTAATAGAGTGTATTTGACGGAGTTGCTTTTCATTTGTAATGTATTCATCGGTTATCACCCTATTAGTTTATACGCACGACTGAAATGATTTGTACAAGTGAATAACAATTTTTTCAACATATATTGTAAGGCTTTTATGTAACATTTCAAAAAAACACGCATGTCTTTATTGTCGTGTATCATAAATATGGCAAGAGTACACTACCAAAACATATTTTCCTTCTATATGATATTTTGAAGAACATAAATACATTTCGTACATTTGACTTATTGTTGAAAATTCACAAATTAATTTTTGCATGTTACTTGAGCGAATAGAATGTATCTGACGCAAATGCTTTTCTTTTTCGGTGTATTTAGCAATTGATGAAATTTAGTCATGTTAGTGTCACCCTATCAGTTCATGTGAACAGCTCAAATGATTTCCATAAGCGAATATTGGCCTTTACATATGTTTGATCAAACATTCTTCTTGGTTTTTACATATGTACAATCAAACATTGTAGTTTATTTTTACATATGTTTTTATCAAATATGTTTTATCAAATATTGCAAAGCATATTCTAGCTTGCATGTTTCCATCGGATATTCTAGTCGAATTTTAATATATCATACCTACATAAAATTCTAGTTGCATGTTTTGATCAAACATTCTAGTTGGCTTTTACATATGTTCAATCAAATATTCTAGTTAGCTTTTACGGATATTCAGATATTTTAGTCGGCTTTTAATATATCATCATTCCTCGTTCGCTGGAATAATTGGTTTATACAATTTAAGAAAAAAATAGGTGACTTTTCTGCAAATATATACAGAAAGTTATTTCCAATCAAGAGAAATCATGATAAGTCTTTTCATTCTTAGATTGAAATATGAATCAACACACATTGGGATCAAAGCAACCAGCATTTTTGAGATATGAAAAGCAGAACAGTTGGTTCTTACATATTTTTTTGCTAACTTGAGAAAATCAGAGGCTTTTTCGTAATTTTTAACAAAAACTTATTTTGTTCCAAGAGAAATCCGCATACGTTTTTCACTCTTAGTTCAAAGTATTCACGACATGTTATCTTTACGTCACGTTATCAGTAATCATTGAATAACCAGATTTCTTGAGGTAGTTACGACATGTTCCCAGAGAATCAAAATAACCAAATTTTTTTTTGAGGTAGTTACGACATGTTCCCAAAGAATCAAAATAACCAAATTTTTTTTTGAGGTAGTTACGACATGTTCCCAAAGAATCAAAATAACCAAATTTTTTTTTGAGGTAGTTACGACATGTTCCCAAAGAATCAAAATAACCAAATTTTTTTTTGAGGTAGTTACGACATGTTCCCAGAGAATCAAAATAACCAAATTTTTTTTGAGGTAGTTACGGCATGTTCCTAGAGAAAACGAAATTACCAGATTATTTTGAGATATTGACAACATGTTGTTTTAATCACCGAATACATTATTTGTAAAAAGCAATTGGCCAAATGACATCTTTAATCAATATTTTTTCTGAACTTAGAATACATGACGTCTTCAATTGCATAATGCATTATTTGTAAATAGCAGTCGGACACATGATATATTTAATCGTAATAAAATGCCTTAACGTTACATGATGATGATGATGATGATGATGATGATGATGATGACGACGACGACGATGACGACGACGATGATGATACAAAACAATATGATGTAAAAAACACCAAAATATCTTCTCATTTTTTGAAATTTAAAAAATAACTCAAATTTTAAGAAACTGCTCAAGTTTAAGCATAATTGACTAAATGTGAATTTATAATTATGAAAGAAAATGAGATATTGACCTTCTAGGCATGGCCGGTGCGCGTGAGTGGTGTCCGTAATACATTAATAGTTATGTATAGTTTTACAAAATGAGATCAGTGGAATTGTGAAGAGAAACTGTAAGAAGATTAAGCATATTAAAAAATTAGATCAGTAATTTTTTTATTGATGATAATAAGGACGACAAAACTAAGCATGCACCTTGTACACTGGCTTCTTCTCCTTTCATTGCAGTTGTCCAAAACATGAGAAAAAAATGGCAATTAATATTCATTGATTTTTGAAGAAAAATGATATTTAAATTTGTGCATGAAAATGACCTTCATGAACACGTCAAGACCAGGACTTGGTTTGATCTTTGCCGCCTTTTCTCTTTTTGACTACTCGACCAGCATAGCTACAATTTTGTTAATATAGGTTGTTCTTAGAATTTCATGTACACATTTTCTCTTTAATAAATTATAAGTAAAGCAAAATTACCATATCTAGCACCTGCCCTCGCGATTTAAAAATTACAGTTGAAAAAATAACAATTTATCAACTGGAAAGAATTAACAAAAAAACCAAAGAGTAGTGTATAATTATTAATTAACGTATTTACCGTAATTCTAAACTTAAAAAAACTTTCATGCAATTTGTTGGGTATCGACGTCATTACCGATCTCCGCGCAGCGGATTGTAGAGTTCGGTCCGACCCGATCACGAGGACCACGTCACCGATCTGATCGCACAAATCCTAAAATACAATTAATACCTATGAAATTAACTCTTAATTCATAGAGAACAATACTGCACGAAATTGATCACGGTGTAGGATTGGCGCTTTTAGTTGCAGCTGTCCTTGCTTGTTTCGACTCCGGTAACACGCACGTCCCATGCCCGTGCGATTCGACACCTAGACCGAAACTCTGATTTGTCGTATACAACCGTAATTTCTCCGGTTCGTCTTCGACCTTGATCACCACAGAAAGTTTCAGTCGAAACTTCTCTACTCGTATCCACCTCTAGCTCGCGTCTTTCGGTTACGAGTGATTCTCCTAAAATGACCGTAAACTTGCTCAACTTTCAATCTCTCTAATGGAGTTTTTCCTCAACTTGTCTCACAAGTTTCTCCTCTCTTTCAGATCTAGAATGAGCCAGAGAGAGAGAAAGATCAGGTGAATATCATGTATTAACCTCTCTATTAATATCATGATTAATGAGTATCAAAAACTATCAATCCAGAATTTGGATCACAGTCCATCATGACGCACAATATGGTGCGTCGTGACGGACATGCCACAAGTATTAGATCTAGCAGTTACAATTGTGGTGCGTCATGACGAACATTCCGTCGTGAAGCACTGGATGGTGCGTCACGATGCTATACTCACAGATTGGTCTATGCAGCTCATTCATTTTCAATCCTGTACCTCACAAGTCAGAATCTGCTAACACAACCTAAGTCCAAAGTTTGATATTGACACCACATCCATCTAGTCGCATACCGAGTCCCAATTACACTAGTGTGCGTCATGACTGACTATATGGTGCGTCATGACGGACTATGTAATTTCTGTCAAAATTGCATTAATCTAATTATGCATCCAATCGTTCCGACGAACGCATACGTTCATCTACCCTCATGTGTACAACCTATTAGTTGATATGTAAATGTATTTCCTTCACTTAGTAGTATGTGCAATTTTTTTCAATTATAGTTTTAAAAATAGTAATAATTAGGCTTAAGAGTCATTAATGTAATTATATTTTTTTTTATATATTTTTTTTACATAATTGTTTTCATAATTTTAAGTTAGAGAAAAATATTGAATATATGATAATATGAATCTAAAAATAAAGATAAAATTCAAGTGAATATATTTCTTAATTTTTTTTAAATTATATTATGAAAAATACTAACAATATTTGATGTATGTTTTATGATATTATATATTATATTAATGTTAGATATTTAAACTCTTCATATTCTATTTGTATTCACAATTGATCATGTAACATATTGTGAAAAAAATTAAAAATCAAATACAATTGGTCCAACATTAAACTAACGAATAATATTTTGACAAATCATCATTGTAAGTTGATGTGGTCTTCTAAAATTGTTTGAAACTATGTGTAAAATAAAAGGCACATACATGTTTACAAACAAAACATAATCACACAAAGATCAAAGGTTAATCCATGATTCATATATTGCCACATATCATATTCTAATGGTTGAAATAATTGTGATGATGTGATATGAGAAAATTGCATAAATATGAGTCTAAAATATAGAGATTGATAAATTTTAGCTCTTGTGGCGAAATTACTTCTGTCTTTTTATATATGTAGGATACGAGAATAGCATATGAACCATGGATATTCTAAAATATAGAGATTTCATAAATATGAGTCAAAAAACATTTTTAAATTTAGAACTAAATAAATATTCATAAATTAAAATCAAAATATTACAAAACATATAACTAGAATATTCACTTGAACATCACTCTTCTCGTATTTTTAGAAGCAAATACATCAATTAAATTTGCATAATCTAAATCTTTTGCGAAATCATTTTCAATTAATAATATAGCTAATCCATTTAACCTCTCTTGTGATATAGTTGATCGAAGATAATTTTTAATTAATTTTAACTTCGAAAAACTTCTTTCTCCCGAAGCAACCGTGACCGGAATGGTCAAAAGTATTCGATATGCAATTGACGAATTTGGGTAACAAATTTTCATAGTGTTCAAATAATTGAGTATTTGAATTGATTTTTTTAACGTCACTGGGCAATCCATTCTTCAAAAAGGTTAATCCATATATAAATAATTTCCATCAATGTCCGAATCCCCATTATAACTTAGAAATTTTTCGAGGTTCTCGCAACATTTTCCCAACGATTGGTCGGGAAAATCCTTCAATTTAAATAGAAAATCAATAATATTCTTATATTTTTTGAATTGTTCGAACCTTATTCGAAGAGAAGAAAGAGCCACATCAACAATCTTCATGAAATAATCGATCCTAAATAATTCTTCGGCCGATCGAGTTATTTCTTCACTAACAACCTCATCGAATTGCCTCTTTCTATTGCGAGGACGTTTTTCAACAAATTTAGCATCAACTCCCATTTCGTTTGCTAATTCTACAACTTCGATCATTGCTTCCTTGAAACCATTTTCTCTATAATTCTCAAAGAAAAAAAAAACAAATCTTTCTAATTGATTCACCGCAACTTCTATATCCATGTCTTCACTTTGAAGAAGTTTACTCACGGAGTTGACATGACACAACATCTTATACCAAATAATAATACACAACAAAAACTCAAAATTCTCTAGCTCGTGTTTTACTAACGATTCGGCTTCACTTTTCATTTGTTTCTCATTAATAAAATTCTCGTTTGCCTCGTTACTTGAGTGTTCCGTCGCTTTATTAGGAGTAATAAACCTATCCATGGCGCCTCTTTGAGATTGAATAAAATTTTCGCGTCGTTCTTTATTTTTTCTTTTTTTCATTTCCCGACATAAATGTTCTTTTACGTGTCATGATTATAACTACAAACAAATACGGATTATTAAATACAAACCAATACTCAAACTCAAATTAACAGTAGAGGGTGAACAACCAACTCAAACTAAATACAAACAGTAAAGCACGAACTCGAACTAAATTAATAGTAGAGCCGACAGTCCATTTTACAATTTTCAGCAAATTAAACACGCAAATTGACACAAATTAGCATGAATTAAACACAAAATTTACAATTTTTCAGCAAATTAAACATAAATTAGCACAAAATGACCCACAACTCAAGCAAATTAAACTTTCTTAGTCTCAAATTGATTACAATTTGCAGCAAATCAAACTAACTCGGTCTCAAATTGATTATACCTAGAACTATATTCTTGAACTCTTGAACTCAATTTTCAGAAAAAATCAGTAGTTGTTCGAAGAAATACTCGAAATACCAACACCAGAAAAATCCCCAAACTGCTGCTGCATATTCTCCCTTCACTTATTTGGGAGAGGAGAAGAGGACTAGGAGAAATCGAGTTTCGAGGAGACAAACGGCGAACAGTACAGGCTGTACAGCTGAGAAGAGCTATCATACATCGTATCGTACGACCTAGGTTAAACTGAGAGAGAGAGAGAGAGAGAGAGAGAAGAGAGAGAGAGAGAGAGAGAGAGCTATCATACATTGTATGGCAGAGGAGAGCTACCAGCTACGATACATCGTATCGTACGACCTAGGTTAAACTGAGAGAGAGAGAGAGAGAGAGAGAGAAGTGAGATGGACTTGTATTAACTTTAACGGGTCTGAAGTGGGTTTGGGTTTGTTTGGGTGTGGATTTAACCTATTGGTATTAATGATATCATTGGAGGCCTTTTTTAATTTGGAGGCATATGGCCTGGGCCAACTGGGCCAAAGCCCAGGCTCAGCCCTGGTTAGAGGAAAATAGTTGCGTAGGCCACTATTTTCCCTAACATATAGTTTAGCAATAATCTAAGACTACATGCCTCCTTAAGGATCAGTGATTGAACTTAACTGGCAAAAAACATGAATGAATTCTAGTTAATTACCTGGTTTGAACGGTGTTATAATCGAACGATGCAGTGCCATTAATATATATTACACTATATTGCAAAAATACATTCATATAAGCACATAATCATTACAATACAACAATAATCCGGGGAAATATAACTGCAAGCGCAATAGACGAAATGATTTAGTTCGATTATATATGATGGTTAACTAATTAAGAAAATAATTAATCAAGCCCGTTAATTAATTGCCAATAGGGTTAGGCATTTCTGACTTATTCTCAAACATTTTTAATATATTTTTGACATGATGAAAAATAGATAAGAATTTGTAAAAATGCAAAATGCTACGGAAAATTTCAACTAGTTTCAACTTTCAACATAACCACTCCAACAATAATCCGGGGAAGTATAACTGCAAGCACACCAGAGCCTACTCTAATGATCAATATAATATTATTCAATAGTTTTTCGAGGGTCTTGAGAGATGAAGGATTAAACAGTTGATTAGGCAATGATAAAGATAAAGATAAAAATTTAAGCATGGTTCATAATATCGGCCGAGTTAAAAAGAATTAGGCCGGGTTGAGTCGGGCTCGGACACAACCGAGACGATTATGGTCTGAATATATCACACCAGAGTCACCGATTTTTTTTTTTTTTAAAGATGGTGTATGCATGCCATGGCCGACCATGGTATAGGGTAGAGGTGGAGTTCATTTTGTAGTTTTTTTTTGTAGAGGTTGAGTTTGCAAAAATATCTTCGATACGTAACAATGGTGAAGTTTTCGGTTTTGGGGAGAAACATTTGGATAAGAAAGGGCATTGGGTTAAGATAGTACGATGGATCTCTTGTGAAACGAAATATATAGTATTTAGTGTTGTTATGCTTATTTAGGACTTGAAATCAGTGTTGTAAATAACGGTACATAACGGTACTTAACGGTCCAAATAACGCTTAACGGTGGAATAACGTTACGTTATTTCCATAACGTTTTGAAAAAACGATCAAACGTTATTTGACCGTGTTTGACCATTTTTTGAATGATTTAACGGTTTAATGGTGTTAAATCGACCGTTTTTTACATCAAACTATTTTGGGCTGAGAAAAATTCTAATTTGGGCCATAAATTTGTACAGCCATTTTCACTTCATTTCTTTCTTTCCAACTTTTATTTTCAGTCGTAAGTAGGGTTGCTCCTTTCATCCTCCATTTTCAGCCAAAACGACCTAGTGAAACCACGGCAGAGAAGTGGCAGAGACGACGGTGGCAACAGGATTTGTTGGAGGTATCCTTCTTTCTTTCACGTTTTACTGGTACGAATTTTTGGTAGTACAATTTTTAGGGCTGCTTTTTCATTTTTCTTTATACTGTGGAATTGGAAGAGTAGCATACTTGTTTATCTCTAATTTGGTACAACTTGTTAGTCAAAGCACTGTACAAGGATTTAATTATTGTTTATTATCATGATTTTATTCTAATTTTATGGTTTATTGTAATGTGTCGTCAATTAATTATGTGGAATTTGTGATGAGTAGTATTGTTACTGTTAGTCAATTATATGCTAGGGATGTATAGTTATACTGTGAAATTGTGTCCATTGAGTACCTATCAAATCCAAATTAGGGATGTATGTTGTGTTGAGTAGTATTGTTAGTCAAGGCACTAAAGCAATGTTCAAACTCCAAAGCCAAACTTACTGGACACTGGACAGTCATTTTTTAAAAAAAAAATTATTTAGTTTTCATTATTGTTTAATTAGAATCTTATTTGTAGAATTATGACTTCAAACGCAAGCACATCAATGGCTTCTAATGCCAAAAGTGGGAATACGTCTTCCTCCGCAACGGAAACTCAAAGTCAAACCTCAAAGGATATTGGATGGAATTATGGCGAAAAGACGGATCCAAATAACTCTCAAAAAGTAAAATGCAACTTTTGTGGTCATTTATCTACGGCCGGGATAAGTCGTTTCAAACAGCACATTGCGGGGGTAAGATTACAGTTTATTGATTTAATGTTGATATTATTATGTAGAAATAAAATATTTAATGTTTTTGTTTGTATTTCCTAGATCGGTGGTCAAATTGTAAAATGCCCAAGTGCAACACAAGAAGCGAAAAAAGCGTGTCTAGAAGCATTAAGCAAAGCTCCCGAAAACAAACGTAAGAGAGCGGCGAAAGATAATGAATCGAGAAAAGAAGTGGTTGTAGGTAGTACGGGAATTGAACAAACAATAGAAGCACCGATTGTTCGTGGTGCTTTAGACAAATATGTCGAAATCAACCCAATTGATCCCACAAAAATGACACGCCAACAAATTTTGGGAAATGTAATGGATAAGAAGAAATGGCACGACGTCCAATGGTACATAGCACGTTGGGTGTACACCTCGGGTATTTCTTTCAATTCTATCCAAAACAATTCTTTCGTTCAAATGTTGGAAGCCGTGGGTCAATTTGGTCCAGGCGTCAAACCACCTAGCTGATACCAATTGAGCACGCCTTTGTTGACTGAAGAAGTTAATACGGTAAAAGAGATGCTTAAAAAACATGAAGAAGAGTGGGGGCACACCGGTTGTTCGGTTATGACCGATGCTTGGAGTGATAGAAAGAGACGTAGCGTAATGAATCTTTGTGTGCATTGTAAGGAAGGGATATCTTTTTTTGATTCGAAGGAGGCCTCGGAGGATTCTCATACCGGTCAATACATTTTTGAATTTGTGGATCGGTGCATTGAAATTATTGGGGCAGATAAGGTAGTGCAAGTGGTAACGGATAATGCATCGAATAACATGGCGGCGGCCGGTTTGATGCTCGAGAAGAGACCTACCATTTTTTGGACGGGTTGCGCCACTCATACCATTAACTTGATTCTTGAAGGGATCGGTAAAATCCCAAAGTACAAGAATCTAATTGATAAAGCAAGAAATGTTACCTCTTTTACCTATTCGCATCATAAAACTTTAAGTTTGTTGAGAAGTTTCGCAAAAGGTGAAATAGTTCGGCCGGGGATAACTCGATTTGCGAGCACGTTTCTTTCATTGAAGAGTTTTTTGGAGAAGCAAAGAGAATTAATGACGATGGCCCTTTCCTCCGAGCGGGCGGATTGTAAAGCGGTAAAGACAGTTAAGGGAAAAGAGACACAAGAAACTTTGTTGAATCCGGAGTTTTGGAAAGGAGTTAATTCAACATTGAATATCTTAACTCCTTTGGTACGTCTTCTTCGGATCACGGACGGGGATAGGCCTTCGATGCCTTGGTTGTACGGGGCCTTCGATGCGAGTCATTGAAGAGAAATGCACCGAAAAATGCAAGGATAGAAGTGGCGGAGTCAAGTCTAATGGTAGACTTGATGGAGATTTGCATATAACGGCATATCTTTTAAACCCTTTTTATTTATATCGTCACCCGAATCGGCTCCAAGTTGCGGAAAAACCAACTCACGTTAGAGCATGGTTGAGTTGTCTTGAGAAGATGTCCGTTGATGATGCGGATTTGGAGTTGATTACGCGTGTGAATGATGCCTTTGTGGATTATAAATTGAAGAAGGGTTCGTTTGGAAAAAGATTAGCAGAAAATGCCGTCATGAGAGCTAGCTTTGATACGTTCAATCCCGGTAAGTATAAGTGGTTGATTTATTATGTTATCAAAAATTACATATGTACTAATCACTATATTCTTTTAAATAGTTGAATGGTGGATCAGTCATGGTTTCGATTACCCGAGTTTGCGTACATTAGCAATACGAGTTCTGTCTTTGACGAGTAGTTCATCTGGATGTGATCGGAATTGGAGTACTTTTGAAGGGGTATTACTTATAATTTTACATTTATATATTTTCTTCTTTCTTTATCTTGGAAATCGCTTACACCAATTTTTTTATATGGAAATAGATTCATACCAAAAAGAGAAATAGGTTAACATCGAAAAAATTAAGTCAATTGGTGTATGCCCAATTCAATGCGAGGTTGATGGAAGCTCGAAAAGAAAAATCTGAGTGCATCACGATCGATGATGTACTTTTGTCATCTGCTTCTCGCAAGGCTCAACACTGGTTACGACTCGACCTTGATGATGAGTATGATAGTAATTCCGAGACAAGGGAGGTTGATGATGAGGAGTTCAGCTCAAGTGATTCGGATGATGATATGGCAGCAGCGGAAGATGATGCTGATTTCGATGTTAACAAAGGATCAACTTCGAGAGAATTAGCATCGCATGATTATAATGATTTTATGATTTAGTGTATGTTTTGATTTGCGTGTTTATTTGGATGATATGTCTATGTCGTTAGTTTTGACGTTAATTTGTTATGTTTTATTTGAATTTTGTATGTTATGTTTGCTTAGACTATGATGTATTGTGTTTGTGTTGTATCGGGTTAGACTTTATATGTTATAATGGTATGTTTGTTTAGACTTTAATATTATTTTATCTTTGAGTTTGAATTATAATTATAATAATCTATAAAAAAATATACATATATATGTTATATTATTAGCAATTAGGATGACCATTATATTACCGTTATATTACCGTTATTTTACCGTTATATTGTCGTTAATCGATAATTCAGTTTAACAGTGCCTGACCGTTACGTTCCGTTAAACGTTATCTGCAACATTGCTTGAAACAAAAAAAGATACTTGATATGTTATAATGGAGTCGCAACAAATCAAAATGTGGATCCATCATTTATTTGTCTTTCTAAAAAAGACGGTAATAATTAATACGATTTTCATGGTTTACATTTATGCCCAACTTTACTTTTATAACGTCTTAAATACTTAAAAGAAATACATAACATTAAACATTGTAAAATATTATTATATATAGAAGAAGAAATTTATGATAATTATAACTATAATTAAATTTTAATTATGAGTTTTCTAAACTTCGAATTAGAATATGTTTTAATGAAAAACATTTTGTTTAATTTTTCCATATTTTTATTTACAGCAATATATATATATATATATTATTTTAATGTCATTGTCTAAACAAAATTCTCTTGTATATTTATACATTATTTTATAACCTTTTTTTTTTATATCAAAGTCCGGTTTTAAATACGATACACACATATAAAAGCAATACATATATTTAAACATTCTATCATTAAATATTATATTATTTACAAAAAAAATATTAAATTTTATTGCGCTCCAAAATGTACCCGTCGAATTCTCTATTATTGAATAATTACATTTAATTAACGTGGTACTTAAAACATATAATTAAATATTCATTAAAAAAATTTCAAATTTATGTATTCGAACAAATATTAATTAAGTATTAAGTTAACAACCAACATGTATTCGTTATCATTTTAATTAAATATATTAATTAGATCATATATGATGTTATGGTGAAATTTGGGAAAATATATCATATTTTCAATTAAAAATTTCGAATTTGAACTGGCAGGATTTAAAAATCTGTTATGGGTTATTTTTGGAATATTATAAAAAAAAGAGTTATTTTTGAAATTTTTTCCGAAAAAGAGTTATTTTTTGAATTTTGGTTCTAGAAGGGGTTATAGGCATAAATGCTCCTATATTTTAGGTGGTCATAATTCTTGTTCCCTTTCTCGATCTGCCCAAACCCAAGACCAATTTTGATGTATTCGAAGTTATCCTCGAGGAGTTTATATTCCTCATTCAAACCCACATCAGATGCCCATTTCTCGCAATAAAATTAGACACAACGCGAGTTATAACCCGCACGCACCCCGCACACTGATGTGGCGGACGCGCTCCTGCCACGTCAGCGCCATGTTAGCGGTCCTAACGGATGCACAAAAAAGAGTTTTATTGACCCGTTAACCCGTTAAGTAGGGGAACCCTTTTTCTCTCTCAATAACAAAAAAGAGTTTAATTGACCACGTCAGCTCCGAACTTCTTTTCCTATTTCTCAGTTGCCGAGTGCGAGTCCGAACTACTCTTAGCCGAGTGATAAAGTCCGATGAATCCCCTTTCTTTCTTCCATCTCATCTCAAATCGCTGGAGCCAGAGAAGGCTCATGCCGACTGCTAAATCGCCGCTCTTTCCTAATTGCAGGAATACTACTGGAGCTAGTTTATAAACTGCTACCTGCTTGAAGATAATCAAAGAGGATAAATGCGAACTTGCTCTATTTAATTATAAACTGCTACATGTATGATCTTTAATTTATTAATTTCATTTTATTCAAGGGCATATTTCTGTTATGATTGTTTCACGAGTTCTCAGTTCATATCTCGCATTGCAGGGTACTAATTCAATCTGAAATTGGATGATTGGGAAACCAAAAATAGTGAGCCGAGTAGATAAATGGCCTAAATTATTGGGGAAATAGTGCCTCGAACCGATCAAATTGGCAAAAAACTTATGCCTTAATTTCATCAAGTCGGGGGACAAAGTAGTACTGCACCAATTTCGCGGAATCAAGGACGAACTACTTCACCGAATTCATCAAATTGAGCAGGGTAAGGTTTTATATTTGAGCAGGTGCGAAGACAAAGAGATCAAGAAGATAGAAGAAAACAAGGAGGCATGGTTAATTTATAATGAATTACATTCGTAATGAATTGATAAGGGTTAATGAGTCCTAATGAATTCGAAGAATAATTTATAGTGAATTCGAAGAAGATAGAAGAAAACGAGGAGGCAATGTTATTGTAACGAATTCGAACCATTAGTTCTCGGCATTCCACACGATAGTGCTGTAATGAATTAGAAGAACTCGTAAAATAAATAAAGCCAAGGTTAATTCGTAGGAAGTGTGTGCAAGCGAAGTTTGATATAGCTGATGTACTTCATGGCCCAGATTTATTTGTATGTAAGTAATAAGGAAAAGTTGATCTGTAATTTGTGTTTTTAGTCTTAATCATGTAGTCATTTTCGTAACTTGATATATAACGGATACTACTCAATACTCTGTTCTCTTGGTATATTTATTTTTAAAAAATTTCATGTGAATCGATGATCCAGCTGTATTATGTGTTATTTAAACTGATGATATATTTGATCTTTTTAAATTTTCACAGATACGGGAAAGTAACAGATCTTTTAGAAACTATAAATATGAAGAACTAGTCGAGGAACTTTTTAAATTTTTTATTTTAAAATATCTATTTCAATCTCGAGTAATCAATAATATCCAATACAAAAAATTTCAATGATACACAGTTCGGTATCATTTACATTCCATATCAAGTGAACCATTTACACCATATACACATCTCATTTTCAAATTTCAAATTCCTCATAAAAAAGAAGAGGAGACCCGACATGATATGCAGACAAAAAGGACCACTAGACTTGTCCAGTACGACCTCGCAACACGTATCATTCAAACAGATGAGCATGATCGGTTTTCTCGCATACAAAAGACCTCCAATCTGAATGTATGTACATGAGCTTCCCAAACAAGAATGACCTTTCGATAACTCATCATCACGTCCCCTCTTACGATTCCAAATCGAGACATGATCTGCCACCATTCTCTTGAGAGGGAAGAGGAGTTTGGCTTTCGTCCGCAGCTTGCATCTTAGTGTAGTACTCCTCGAACTATCTTGGCATATACCTCAAATTCTACCATGTCTTTCCATCCCGATTGAGCCTCAGTTTCGCCTTGCATGCTTCCTCCTTGACAATCTGTTGCAGTCTGCCCTGGTTGAACTTTCTGAACCACTTGTACGGGCATCGCAAGGGTACCCTAGATCCGCAACAAGATTGCTCTCATCCACGGTTACTATGAATTTGACTGCGACACATCCACCATTTTTTCGACCATATTTTCGAGCAGGAGGGATCCTTATTGTTCTTTTACTAGCCTGGATCTGAATCTACCTATTTATATCACAAATAAAATTAATTTTTCGTCTAATTGAATCTTAAACAAAGCTCAGAACCAGTAATTGATAAAAAGAATATGTTAATTATAAAGAATTGATCAATATTTAGTTTTGATTTATTTGTGCCACTAGTAAATAAAGAAAACATAATCAACATTATCAATAGCAAGATCAAGTTTTGGGTAATTATCCAATTTTTGGGTACGCCAATAACATTACCAGTTTACCATATGAGAAGAGCGACCCAGTTTCAATGATAACAAATCCGGCAGTGGAACCCACTCGAAACATACTCACAGCTTTAATGGCTGCAAGTTTGTTTAAGTCGTATTGGGTCAAAATAGTAGTGGGAATAGAGAGTGCTCGAATGGGGATGATGTGGTCACGAGAGATGGAGAAGAGATGGGATGGCGCCGGTTCTGTTGCACGATGCGGATCAGGTCAAAGTTTCGTTTGGAAAGGGGGAGAATCGGAGAAGTAAAGAGAAGAAGAAGGGTAGCCGCGTAATGAGAGAGATGGATTAATGGGTTATTTTTTTATCGGGTTTGTTTACTCTATAGGTTGAGTTTTTTCCCATCCATTTTGCTAGATGACTTGGCAGGAGTGTATAAGCCACGTCAGCTGCGGGATGAGTGTGGGGTGATAGTTGCGTGGTGCCTAAACCTATTGCATTTCTCGAGCACATGAGTTAGATATTTATCGAAGACGACTTGGATGAACCCGCCTGCTATACCAATAGCAGTCCCCAGATTCATCGTATATATACTGCTCACGAAAGAAAGTAAAATTGGGGGCAAGGAAGCAAAGGAAACTAAAAGAGACGGCGAATTATAAATATACAAGAAGAAAAGAGTGGATGATTTTTATTTTTTTGATGTATAAGATAAGATTGGATGAATTCTAAATAGACAAGAAGGAAATCTTAAAAAGAAGAACAGAAAGAGATTTTTTTTTTAGGCTTTTGTTTTATGGAAGATGAATAGGAACACTCAGAGATGGAAAAAGTTTCGGAAATTGAGAAAATTGCTGTATTTTTTTTTGAACAAATATATTTGTCCCCTTTACATTCCCCCCACAATACTTGATGTGTTGGCAAGAATTTAATTGATTGGATTTAATACTAAATCCAAATTAATGCATGGTAAACAATAAAATTAAATTCATCTTTTCTATAAATTTTTTTACCAAGTGGTAAATCTAGCATCCTGAAAATATTTACTACATACAAGTTAATTGCATTAATTATTTGTTCATCTATTTTTTTTAAAATATGTGTGCGATCAGTTTAACATGTGTTAAACGATGGATTAATTCAACCTCAAATGATTTAGTTTTTATATTTGAAAAGTTAGAGTTAATTCAATGTTGGTGGCGGTAAACAATATTTTTTAAAATATAAAATGTATTGATGTTGTGTCAAATGATGGATTTAACACATGTTAAACAGTGTAAATGGATTATATACACATGTTTAACACATGTAACAAGATCAATTAATCGAGTATAATAATTTATTTTCAAATTTCTGAGTTTAGATTTAATTAATCATGGATGGTGGTGAACAAATCCAATAAAACAATAAATGTATTAATTATGTGTGAAACAATGAATATTTAATTCCCTATAGGATGATTCAAAAAAAAAATTAATGATTCGCTACAGAATTTAATGGCATGCCAACACATCAAATATCTAGGGGGATTGTAAGAGGGATGAGTATCATCACTCTTTTTTTTTTCAGGTAGAGAAAGTTTCGAAAACTGTGTATTTTCCTACAAAGTGATGCTATTTATTTGCTATCTCCAGGGCAAAATTGTAATTGTAACTTGAGCTATAAAAGATTTTTGTTTAAATAATTAATTAAGATGTTAAATTTTAACGTGTTAATTTGGGTGATGACACATCAAGGATGTGGGGGGAGGGCAAGGGGGAGGTGCAACATTTTCCATAATAATATTCCAAAAACTAGTGGTTAGTAGGTATATGCCGTTGAAAAATGAAATATAATTCTTTTCTATATTACTATGAAACGAACTAAATTAGGAGCATTTATGCATGTAGCCCCTTATGAAATCAAAATTAAAAAAAAATCCCCTTTTTAAAAATATTCCAAAAATAACTTCTTTTTGATAATATTCCAAAAATAACCCATAACGGGATTTTAAATCCCGCCAGTTCATTTGTAGTTTTAATTGAAAATATGACATATTTTCCCAAATTTTATCATAACATCATCTATGATCTAATTAATACCTTTAATTAAAATAATAATTTATACATGTTGGATGTTAACTTAATACATAATTAATATTTGTTCAAATTCATAAATTTAAATAAATTTTAATTAATATTTAGTTATATGTTTTAATTATCACGTTAATTAAATGTAATTGTTTTATATTGGAGAATTCGGCAGGTACATTTTGGAAGAAAATAATTTTATTTTTAACATAAGTTTCTGACACGCGTTTTGAAAAAAATATTAAATATTATTACACTCCAAAATGTATCTGCCGAATTGTCCATTATAGAACAATTATATTCAATTAACGTGATAATTAAAACATATAATTAAATATTCATTAAAATTTATTCAAATTTACGAATTCGAATAAATATTAATTATGTATTAAGTTAACAGCTAACATGTACTAGTTATCATTTTAATTAAATATAATAACCGAGATAATTCAAATTTTACCATATCAAAACCTATGATCTAATTAATACGTTTAATTAATATAATAACTAATACATGTTGGCTGTTAACTTAATACATAATTAATATTTATTCAAATTCATAAATTTGATTAAATTTTAATGAATATTTAATTATATATTTTAATTATCACGTTAATTAAATGTAATTTTTCAATAATGCAGAATTCGGCGGGTAAATTTTGGAGTGCAATAAAATTTAATATTTATTTTTTCAAAAGCGTGTCAGAAACTTATATTAAAAAAAAATTCTCTCATCCAAAATGTACCTTCCGAATTAAAATTTATTTAAATTTATGAATTCGAATAAATATTAATTATGTACTAAGTTAACTACCACCATGTATTAGTTATCATTTTAATTAATTATATTAATTAGATCATAGATAATGTCATGGAAAAATTTGGAGAAATATATCATATTTTCAATTAAAATTTTATAAATTTGAAAGGCGGGATTTAAAAACCCGTTTTGGGTTATTTTTGAAATATTATAAAAAATGATTATTTTTTGGAATATTTTAAGAAAGGATTTTCTGAATTTTAATTCTAGAAGGGGTTACATGCATAAATGCTCCAATAAATTATTGTTATAAAGCGAAATTGAATTATTGAGTATTAAATATTATTATGACTTAAAATAGAGTTATTTTCTATTGGATATTACTATGAATGAGATCACGATTTCAACAAAACGGGTACCCGTTTACATATCTTCTTTGGATCCGGATAGTATCCGAATCCATAAAAATTTTAATTCATAGGATTTGTACCCATAAAAACAAATACGATTTTGATCCGGATCCATTCGGATTGGGATATTTTTTTTCCGGATCCGGTTTAGGTCGATTTGGGTAATGTCCGTCCAATTATCACCTCTAACCACAGGACAATTTTGCTGACAATTCAAAATATTTATTGTATTATTATGTACAAACTAATTGTATTTTTTGCATGACATAATATTTTTGTTTGTATTATAAAATCTATGATGCACAAATCCTACACAATGTTATATGATTCAGTATTTCTAGATTTATTATTACGTGAACTATTCCGAATAATAATAATATAATAATATTTTCAAATTTGTCATAAAATTGGATATATCTCAAATATAATTATATTGTGGTACTACTATATGTATTAATCAAGAAATTTGTAGATGATCATACATAAATGAATTATAAAATATAACGATCTTAACATAATGTGATGTAACTTTATTATAAAACGATATCGTCTTTATCATTTCAAATAGTGAATTTATATTAAAATGAAAAATATAATTATTTTATTCGTCACATATCGCAACTATTATCTTAATATTTTATTTTCATTTTGAGTCATTAAAACAAGTCGAGCAAGAGTGTTCTATCGACATGTCCATTCTCTACTATCGGTATCGGTTCGGTAATACATATTAAAGAGAGATTGGTATTGGCAAAACGTGCCCCTATCAGTTGACATGTGATAAGTTCTGTTCATCTCTACCAAAGACATAATACAACTTCTTTTAAATTTTCAACAACAATGTGTATCCTACGGGACAAATCGTCCTTTCGAAACTTAGTTCGTTTATTCTTTTTAGAATCCTGAGTTTCCGCATCCTCATTTCTATAGATAGGAATGAAACTTTCCGTTGTAGAGAATTTACTAACCGGATGTTGAGGTACCGAAGAAGAGATGCCACCGGAAGGATTTTCTCTCTCAAACTTAATGCGATACTACTCCATCTCATCGGGCAAGTCTCCAGCTTGACATACAAGATACTGAAAACGTTGGATATATTTTACCAGGTCATAATTTTGAATCCCTTTCTTGATCTGCCCAAAACCATGACCAATTTTGACGAGTTCGAGGTTATCCTCAAGGAGTTTGAATTCCTCATTCAAACCCATATCAGATGCCCATTTCTCAAGCACATGAATAAGATATTTATCGAAGATAACTTGGATGAACCCGCCTGCTATACAAATAGCAGTCCCCAAATCCATCTCTATATGTATCAATATTGTAAAAAACATCGAAAAACGATCGAAAAACAATGTTACGATGGAAGACCGTACCATTTTTTCCATAATGTTTCAAAAAATGGTCAAACGTTTTTTATTCGTGTTTGACCCTTTTTTGAACGAAAAATGTTTTAATCAATTTTACACACTGATTTTTTCTTCTAATCATTTTGGATCCTATTTTTTTTTAACTTTTTGGGCTAGTTATTTTTCTCAACACATGACTTCTTCTTCACCAAGCCTCCATTTTAGTTCTTATTCATCTTCACGACAATGGTTGAGATCCTCTATTATTCAGTTCTTCTTCTTCACGATTGACTAAAGGATGACAGCACCTCGGTTTAATTTGCGACAGTGACTGTTTTCTTTTTCACAACAAGGGCTAATCTTTTCTCCACGAATTGTGATTGTGAGGATTAATTTGATTTATTTTGTGAGTCGAATGATTTTGTGGTAGGATTGTTCAGACTAGTCTGATTATGTGTTAGGATTTGATTGTTCTTTAGGTTTTATGTGATTATTATTTTATTTTTGGATCTTTTGGTATGAGAATCAAACAAGTGTTAGATTAAAATGAACTGGACTTGGTCTTGAAATTTTTTGTCCAAATTGTTCGGGAAATTTTGGAATTAGGTTGTAGGTTAGTTCAAATTGTGAGTGCTAATTTGATTCAATTTCTTGTCCAAATTTTCCGTCTTTAAATTTTAATTATAATTGACCAATTTAAGTGACATTTTTTACTTTTTTTTAACCGTTTTAAGATCATTTTAGCATAAAACACTAAAACGGTGATTGACCGTGCCATACCATTTCTCGTCAATTACATCATTGATATGTATGGGTCTGGAAAAAAAAAAGTAAAATTGGGACAATGGAAGCAAAGTAAAGGAGACTGAATTAGAGAGATTCCCAGAAATTATAATTTGGATAAGATGATCAAATGCATTCAGGAGATGTTAAGGATCAGGACGAATCAAGAAAAATATTGGATGATTTTTTTTTATTAACAAAATTGGATGAAGTTTAAATAGAAAGAAGGAAATTTTGAAGAGAAAAATGTTTTTTTTTTGTGAGATGAATAAACTTTGATGAAGTTTAAATTGAATGAAGGAAATTTCAAAAAGAAGTCAATGATGTCATAATCCAGATGATTGAGTGTTTAGCATAATAAAACCTCATGTTGATGAAATTATGTATCCGAGTTCCGACGTTATCAATATATAAAAATCAATACAAAGATAAATTTTACAATGACCACGATTTAGTGTCTAGAATTTTCTTCAAAAAATAAAATTCCAAAAAAAAAGAGAAGAATGACTTTTTATTTATTTTCATGTGCTATTTTGTAAAAGATGAATAAGATCGAGTAAATTTTAAATAGAAGAAAGGCAACTGAGAAGAGAAAAATGATTTTTTTTTTGGGGGCAATTCTATCCTACACACCCATTTAGACCTTATTAGTTAGGAAAATGTTTGTCCTCCCCCTCCTGTCCCCCCAAGCTCTTGATGTGCTGGCAAGCTGTTAATCCATGGACACATGTCAACTGCACACTCCCTCTTTATCGTTTCAGCAGTGTGTTAACCCTTAATGAACTGTTAAACCAAAAGAGGGAACAACATCCTTTCATCGGTACTCCCGAGCTACGTATACCTGCACTAAGACAAGTACACCTGCACGAGCCCACAGGTACACAATGATGGCTGGCTGTTAACCCATGGAGGTCGCACCGTCAACTCACATTAACACCCAACATCAAATCAGCCCCCTCTATCTCCATACACTTGCTCTCTCTCGCACACGGCAACTTTCGCTTTCTCACTTCCTCTCTCTCCCTCAGACCCCCTCTATCTCCCCTCTCCTTCTTCTTTCAAAAATCTCCCTAATACCAGCAACAACAATGGATGATTTTACTGGATTTGACGGCGAGCAACAAGAATGTGAGGATACTCCGTTCAATTTTAACGATGAACTGTCTACAGAACCACGTATCGGCATGAAGTTTTCCACCCAAGACGAAGCTTACAATTTCTACTTGTCATACTCTTCCCTCGAAGGTTTCGGAGTTATTAGAAGATCCAATCACAATTTTTATGGGCAGCCCTCAGATGCCACATTTTCCTGTAGCAAGGGGAAGAAACCACTCTCCCAATCCAACTGTGAAGTATTCAGGAAGAGAAGGAAAACTTATTAAGGTACCAACCTAATTAGGAACAATCTTAGCTAATTGTGTTAATTTCAAAACATCTTAGTCCTAATGTTAAGTAATGTCATAGTTGAATACGGTCTCTGTTAACTACTGCCAGTGTCAAGTACTAATACTGTTAATTATTGGAATAAACCATAATGTCACTCTTACATCTTACTGTTAAAACTTACTTCAACTGTTAAAACTTATCAGTTCATAGTGGATATCTTCTGTTATTGTTATTCTATCAACCATTTTGTCACTGTTAATTATTGTCAATACCTTCCATGGTAATGTAAACTAATTATTGCTTTGTGTCATTGTTAATGTCTACTAAGAACCCCCCTTGTTAATTACTGTCAATATCTCAGGTACCTCCTGCCAGGCAAAGATTGTAGTCAAGGATTACCTTTTGAATGGCGAGTAGGAGATAACATATGTTGACCTCGGTCACAACCACATGATATTTGCCCTGATGCGGTCAGATACATGCGATGTCACCGCACTATACCAAAATTTGTGAAAAAACAAATCGAAATAAACGACGATGCAGGAATCCCTCAACACCGTTCATTCCATTCAATGTTTAACCAAGCCGGGGGCTTCGACAATTTCCATTTCACCGAAAGAGATATGCAAAACCACATCCATTCAAGGCGTGCTTTAAAACTAGCTGAGGGCGATGCAAATGCGCTGGTCCGTTATTTTAGGGATAGACAAAAGCAAAGCTCCAATTTCTATTATTTATGTGATATTGACGATGAAGGACGTCTTCGCAATATTTTCTGGTCAGATGGTCGCAGTAGAGCGTCGTACAAATATTTCGGAGATGTTATTACCTTCGACACAACTTATCCAACAAATAAGTAAGTAGGTTTGTAATGAACCATATATTTTCCATATCTTCATACCAATTTACACCTTAAAGTATAAAATCTAAATTGCAGTATATAAATGCATATCAGGTACGACATGCCATTTGCCCCTTTTGTCAGTGTTAATCACCACGGGCAGTCCATCCTACTAGCATGTGCTCTCCTCGCGGACGAATGCACACCCACTTACGAATGGTTATTCAATACGTTCTTGGTATCCATGAACGGATTACCACCTACGGCCATCATAACTGACCAGTGCGCAGCTATTTGTTCTGCAGTTTCTACGGTGTTTCCAAGTGCAAGACACAGATTATGTCTCTGGCATATAATGAAAAAACTACCGAACAAGGCCGGGTCTGGCATATATCGAGATTCTTTCATTTCTAAGGTACTACAACCAATCAAACCAATATGTCCATTTTGCAAATTCAAATAATGATATGTATATTTAGGTATGTCAATTGGTCTACGACACAACTAATGCTAATATATTCGAGGAGGGCTGGACGCAGTTAATTGCTGACGAGAAAAGCAATTTCGTACTAAACTGGTTGGAGCGCATGTATGCTATACGTACTCACTGGGTACCCCTTTATGTCAGAAATTTTTTTTGGGCTGGAATGTCAACTACTCAGAGGAGCGAGTCGATGAATTCTTTTTTCGATGGGTACGTCAATTCGTCCACCTCCTTGCGCAATTTCGTCGATAAGTACGAACTGGCACTTCAAGCTAAGTGGGAGAAGGAACGCCTCGAGGATTTTCGCTGCACCGACCGTTCACCGCTTCTTGTTTCGGTCTTGCCTTTTGAAAGGCAATTCTGTCTGCTATATACGCACCGGTCATTCGACCAATTCCAAGACGAGGTAAAAGCTCTGATGTCGTGCCACTCGCAATTGGTTTCTTCGGATGACGACGTTCAGTACTACACAGTGACCGATGTGTAGGATTATACACACGAATTTAGAGGTTTGCAGCGGAATTATTTCGTATGTATAACCTAATTCTACCCTGGATCATACTCGAAAACCACGAAAAAGGAAGAGTTATTCAGAATTTTACCTCGTACAAGTTAGTACGTGAAACCTACTTATCCAGATTTCGTGAACCTTCTCCAAGGATTGCTCTTGCACTCCCTCTACTCGTGTCCACCTTGATTTCGTCTGATCGAAACCGCCAACACCGTTCTAGTCGGTGTCACGATTATTCCTCTCAAGAACCTGCTCAGAAACTCTACTCAAAAACTCTCCAGATCTCAGTCTCGGTTTTGTGTGAAAGAGAGAAAATTCGGCAGCCGAATTAGGTCAGAAAATTGGAGAGAGAAGAGAGAGAAAAATGAAATTCTGAATATATATATAGGCAATTTTAGGTTAAATCCGAAATTAGGTTAAGAAACCCTAATTTCAGAATTAAAGCCCAAAACTAAATAAAATCAGAATAAGCCCAAAATTCTGATTAAAATCTAATTATTAGAAATTAGATTAAAATCCTAAATTATGAGCAGGCCCAGATTCTGAACTGGCCCAATTCTGATTGTATATTTGCCTAATTATATAAATTCTTCCAAGTTAATTCTTAAGCCATATTTTCTTTCAAACTCCCTCTTGGATTAAGACTTAATCAACTTGGCCATATGTCCAACATATGTCGTGAGATCTAATCACACGTGATTTCATTTTGGTTTGTCCAACAAACGTATTGGTGAGCATTATCTTGAGAATCCGATATGTTACGAAATCTTGGTGTGACCGTTGTAGGTTCGTCTAAGATTGGCAGTGGATTTGGCAGCAATCCACAAGGTATTGCGAGCACTAGACTGCCGTTAATACCTACCCAGAATTAGAACGAAAAAGGTGGAGAACACCTTTATGAAGATGCAGTACATCTTCATACCTGGCTCAGATAAGTGTTACTAGTCCTCTTGTTCGCGATATCTTCCGATCAAATGAGTCACGGTGAAGCCTAAAACTTCAAGTCATCCTCTTTTCTTTTGATCAGATATACTCTTTTCTCGATAAGAATTAGATTGATAATAACAATGCGAACTCTATTGAGTTCCATCGAGCTTGGCCAAGCATTTCATCAATCTCAATTCAATCGAGGGGCCCGAGAGATATCTCCCTCTATCCTTTGCAAGGCTAGAAAGGAACAATTCCTATCTTGCAACCTCACATCCTTTGCCTATGCTAAAAACAATACTCAATAATAATCTCTGCTACACAGTTACGTGTAGGGTTAATTACATCAAAGCATTGTTTTTTCACATACTAGGTATCCGTGAGATCACTCAAGTATGAAACACTAAAACGCACTATCTGGATATGAGTTTGTCTCCAATGACTCTAACCATGTCACAAACTCATATAGTGGTCAGTCCAATATACGACGCCGCGTATATCCATATTCTAGAATCGACGATACTGTCTCAGATCAGTAAAACCTGATCATCGCATCTACGAATATGCTGGTGTATGTAAAAGTCTCCATTCAGTGAATGGACTACCTGGTTCAAATCTATGAACAACTTTATACACGAGGGACGTTTTAGAATTATATTCATCCCGTTTAGTGGTTTTACTATCATTCAATTGACGAATCAATATGCCAGACTAAGGTCATGCAACATATTATTCTCAACTGACTCGATGCACTAAACTAGAATAAAATTCAAGGTCTATCCGATTATAATCGAATAACCTCTCACACACTTTCTTGTTATTTAAAAAAAAAATTTGAATTATGAAGGTTTAGGTCATATAATGAATAATAATATAAATATATGTCTCGTAAACAAATACAATCCCAATAAGAAGCCTAGGGCATAATAAATGTTCTCCCACTTGCACTAGGCAGATCAAATCCCCTTATACAATAAGAAACATAAATAAAACACCCAATCTAACACTGCGATAGATATCCCAATCCTATCGCCCTAGCATGCTGCTCATGCTTAGCACGTGATAGTGGCTTCGTAAACGGATCGGCCACGTTATCCTCAGTAGGTATCTTCATTATTTTCACGCCACCTCTCTTCGTAATCTCACGAATCAAGTGGTAACGCCGGAGTACATGTTTGGACCGATGATGCGCTCTCGGTTCCTTAGATTGTGCTATTGCTCCGTTATTGTCACAATAGACATCCATGGAATCCGAGATACTTGGCATAACGCCAAGTTCCATCACGAACTGTCGTAGCCAGACAGCCTCCTTTGCGGCTTCCGAAGCCACGATGTATTCCGCTTCAGTTGTAGAATCAGCCACCGTCTTCTGTTTGGAGCTTTTCCAAACAATAGCTCCGCCATTGAGCGTAAAGACGTAACCACTTTGAGATTGGAAATCGTCCGGGCAAGTTTGGAAACTAGCATCTGTATATCCTTGGATAATCAGATCTCCTTCCGAACCTCCATAGACAAGAAACATATCTTTAGTATTCCTGAGATACTTAAGAATGCTCTTGACTGCGGACCAGTGAGCTTCCCCTGGATCAGACTGATAGCGGGAAGTCACACTCAATGCATATGCGACATCTGGTCTAGTACATATCATGGCATACATGATCGATCCTATAGCCGAAGCGTATGGGATCCGACTCATTCGCTCACGTTCAGCGTCCGTTGAAGGACACTGAGCCTTAGTGAGAGTGATGCCATGTGACATTGGCAGAAATCCTTTCTTGGATTGCTCCATGTGAAACCTAGTTATCACTTTGTCAATATATGTACTTTGACTTAGTCCGAGAAGTCTCCTCGATCTATCTCTATAGATCTTCACACCTAAAATATAAGCAGCTTCTCCTAAGTCCTTCATTGCGAATTAACTACCCAAATATGCCTTAACCTGGTTAAGCATCGGGATGTCATTTCCAATTAGTAAGATGTCGTCCACGTACAAGATGAGGAATACAACCGAACTCCCACTGAATTTCTTGTATACACAAGGTTCCTCGATGTTTTGAATGAAACCATACTTTGCGATAACCTCATCGAATCGTATGTTCCATGCACGAGATGCTTGTTTTAATCCATAAATGGATCTCATAAGCTTGCACACTTTATTCGGATTCTTTGGATCGACAAAACCCTCGGGTTGTGTCATATACACATCCTCGGTAAGGTTCCCGTTAAGGAAAGCGGTTTTGACATCCATCTGCCATATCTCATAATCGTGATATGCAGCTATCGCTAGAAGAATGCGAATACTTTTAAACATGGCTACTGGAGAAAACGTTTCATCATAGTCTATACCATGAATTTGCTTGAAACCTTTCGCCACCAGTCTTGCTTTAAAAGTGTGTACATTACCATCCATGTCAGTTTTCTTCTTGAAAACCCATTTGCACCCAACGGTCTTAGCACCATCAGGTAGATCAATAAGATTCCAAACCTTATTATCATACATGGATTGGATCTCGGTTTTCATGGCGTCATGCCATTTCGAGGAATCCAAGCTAGACATAGCACCTTTGTAGGAGTTTGGCTCATCATCTAGAGTTAACTCATCATCGTCATTACTAATGAGAAATCCATATCTCTCAGGTTCTTGACGAATCCTACCAGATCTACGTATAGCTTGTGTATTAGATTCTGGTCCACCATCCAATGGTAACTCAGAATCTTGTTCCAAATCAGCTTGTTCACTTTGTGGTTCTCGAATTTCTTCGAGATCAATTTTACTCCCACTGGCTTGACGATCTAGGAATTCCTTCTCTAAGAAGTGTCCTCGTCGAGCCACGAAAACCTTGTTTTCGCTAGGCAAGTAAAAGTAGTATCCTCTAGTTTCTTGAGGATACCCCACAAATAAACATTTGTCTGATCTTGGCTCGAGTTTTTCCGTCAATAACCTTTTGACGTATGCCTCGCAACCCCAAATCTTAAGATAAGACAATGATGGCACCTTGCCATGCCATAATTCATATGGTGTCTTTTCAACCGATTTGGACGGAACTCTATTCAGTATATGAGCGGCCGTTTGAAGCGCGAAACCCCAAAATGACTTTGGCAAATCTGTTCGACTCATCATCGAGCGAACCATGTCTAACAAAGTCCGATTCCTCCTCTCGGACACTCCATTCCATTGGGGTGTACCGGGTGGAGTCCATTGTGATACTATACCACAATCTCGAAGATAGTCCTCAAACTCATAGCTCAAGTATTCGCCACCTCGATCCGATCGAATGGCTTTTACTCTCTTGCCCAGTTGAAGTTCTACCTCGTGTTGAAACTCTTTGAATTTCTCAAAAGTTTCACTTTTGTGACGCATTAAGTATAGATATCCATATCTACTATAATCGTCAGTAAAAGTCACGAAGTAGCGATACCCATTTCTAGCCTCGACACTCATCGGTCCACATACATCGGAATGTATGAGGGCCAACACATCTTTCGATCTTTCTCCTTTCTTGGAAAAAGGTGTCTTTGTCATCTTAACCATCAAACAAGATTCGCAATTTTCTATTGACTTTAAATCAAAAGAATCTAGCACTCCATCCTTTTGGAGTCTAGCAATGCGTTTCTCGTTTATGTGTCCGAGACGACAATGCCATGAGTATGTTTCATTAGTTTGAGTGGTATTTATGTTATAAATGGACTGATTATTGTTGTTATTTTCTAAATCCAAGACATATAATCCATTTCCAACTAGAACATTACTAAAGAAAATGTCATTCTTGCGAATAAAACAATCATTAGTACCAATAACTAATTCATATCCATCCGCAATAAGTCTCGAAACAGAAATAATACTCCTACTCAAAGTAGGTACATAACAACAATTATCCAAAACTAAAATAAGTCCATTTGGCAAAGTTAAATCATACGTCCCTTCGGCTAATGCTGCTACTCGAGCTCCATTCCCGACGCGTAAATCAACTTCGCCACGAATCAACGATCTTCTACTTCTTAGGCCCTGCATATTATTACAAATATGAGTCCCACATCCAGTGTCCAACACCCATGATGATAAAGTAAAGAAATAAGAATCGATAACGGAAATACCTGATGCCGGTGTGTCCGAGGAAGCGGTCTTTTGCTTGCTCTCCCTCAGGAAGATCTCGCAATCACGCTTCCAATGCCCCTCCTTGAGACAGTGGAAACACTTCTTGTCATCCTTGGCTTTCTTGCTCACGGGCTTGGGCGCAACCTTGTTGCCATTTGCCTTCCTCTTCTTGTTATTGTTTCCATTGTTTGGATTCTTCCCTTGAACCACCAATACCTCCGAAGTCCTAGACTTCATGTACCGCGGTTTCTGGTCACCTTCGAATGTTCTGAGCATTCCGAAAAGCTGGGGAATGGTCCTTGTCATGTCCGACATGTGGAAATGCGAAATGAACGAATCGAAACTCGGTGGCAGTGACAACATGATCAAATCAGTTTGTAACTCCAACTCAAATTTCATGCCAAGCCTCTCAAGTTGATCGAAATATCCTTTCATCTTGAGAAGATGAGAGCTAACGGGCGTACCCTCTTGCATCTTGCATTGCGTCGCATTGCCAAGAGCTTGATACTTCTCCACCCTTGCTTGAACCTGAAACATCTCCCTGAGCTGTTTCATAATCTCGTATGCATCTTGTTTCTCAAACTGAATTTGATATTCAGGAGTCATAGTAGCCAACATGAGGCATGTGACATCATTCGAATCGTCCATCATGGTCGTATATTCGAATGTCTCATCCTCAGTTGTTGTATCCCCTGGCACAGGAGGGATAGGCGTCTCCAAGACATGTGCCTTTCCTTCCTGTCTCAGAACGAATCCCAGATTCCTCTGCCAGTCGAGAAAGTTCTTTCCGTTCATTCGTTCCTTTTCCAAAATGGAACGCAAACTAAAGCGGTTATTACTTGGTAAAGCCATTAAATCTACAAATTTTTGAAAATAATGTAATTAATAACGTGGTCTTTCATATATTAAAATTCATTTTTAAACAACTTGAAATACCCATTATTTTATCATTTCAAATAGCCCCCACTATTGAAACGGAGATTCGATACCTGAAATCTCATAATGGACAAGATCCCTATTTAACGTATTTCTAAGGTGACTTTGGCCAACAACTCAGAAAATATGTCACGTCGGGTAGGACGAAGTCCAATCATCTCTAAGACGATTCTTGCTTTATTCGCGAGGTCCAGTATTAAGTCCAACTCAAAACCAGAGTATGTGTACCTCACTCCTTGCCCCAAATACTAGCCTAGCTAGCTAATTGGTCAAGTCCAAACCATAAATGTAGTATCATTCAATTAGCGAATTGACATGCCAGACTAAAGCCGTGCAACATATCAATCCCTAATCAATGCGTGCCTTCTTTTCTACGTACGTGTAAACTTGTGTCAGACTAAGGCCATGCAACATAAGTAAACAAAGACTAGACTAGAAGGTTCCATTTAGGGAGGCAAGTTACTTGATAATTATGTGGGAGGATTTTCTTTTCTTAAAATCATTTATTTAACTTTTATTTTATTCATGCATAAAAACAAAAACAAAACAAAAATTGTACGGTATAGCATATAGGCCTTTTAGTTTTATGAGCAATCATAAAACCCTAAATTCCCAACCCTAAAACCCAAGATGATCTTGTGCTGTTCTTGAAGATCCAATCTTCGTGTTGTGTCGTCTGTTCTTGAAGATCCAATCTTCGTGTCGTCTTATTTTGAAGATTCCTTTTTCAAAACTAAACCTATTCTAATACAATTTGGAAGACTCACCGATCCCCATATTAAAATAGTGTACAATTTGGAAAGCTCACTGGCCCCACACAACATACATACAAACAATCACAACATACATACAAACAATTACAACACACATACAAACATTCACAAACAATCATCCCCGTTTTAGGCTATATGCTATACCGAATTGAATTTATAAATTGAAAATTTTAAATTATTGGGCATTTTTGACAGAAAAAATTTTTTGTTGTCCAGAATTTTGTTCGTACGATCGCAACTCCAAGTTCGATCGAGAAACGTCAGAAAAAAAAATTTCAACACACATACGATCGCAACTCCATTTTTTTTTTTTTTTTTGAAAATCTGTATTTATTAAAATATATTTAACAGATTCATTTTTCAACATATCCAATATGTCTCTATTACAATATATTCTAAAAATCCAATTTTCAACAGATCTAATCTGTTTTAAATACAAAATATATTCTGAAAATCTAATTTTTCTGAATTTCCAATTTTATTCTGAAAATCTAATTTTTCTGAAAATACAATTTTAAACAGATCTAATCTGTATCAATTACAATATATTTTGAAAATCTAATTTTCTGAAAATCCAATTTTCAACAGAATTTTAATTATGTAATTTTTGCAATTTAGCCCAAAAATTCTAAAATTTCTCAAATTATAAAATTCTAATCTACAAATCTGAAAATCTAATTTTCGATGGTTTTAACAAGCACTTGCTATGATACCACTGTAGGATTATACACACGAATTTAGAGGTTTGCAGCGGAATTATTTCGTATGTATAACCTAATTCTACCCTGGATCATACTCGAAAACCACGAAAAAGGAAGAGTTATTCAGAATTTTACCTCGTACAAGTTAGTACGTGAAGCCTACTTATCCAGATTTCGTGAACCTTCTCCAAGGATTGCTCTTGCACTCCCTCTACTCGTGTCCACCTTGATTTCGTCTGATCGAAACCGCCAACACCGTTCTAGTCGGTGTCACGATTATTCCTCTCAAGAACCTGCTCAGAAACTCTACTCAAAAACTCTCCAGATCTCAGTCTCGGTTTTGTGTGAAAGAGAGAAAATTCGGCAGCCGAATTAGGTCAGAAAATTGGAGAGAGAAGAGAGAGAAAAATAAAATTCTGAATATATATATAGGCAATTTTAGGTTAAATCCGAAATTAGGTTAAGAAACCCTAATTTCAGAATTAAAGCCCAAAACTAAATAAAATCAGAATAAGCCCAAAATTCTGATTATAATCTAATTATTAGAAATTAGATTAAAATCCTAAATTATGAGCAGGCCCAGATTCTGAACTGGCCCAATTCTGATTGTATATTTGCCTAATTATATAAATTCTTCCAAGTTAATTCTTAAGCCATATTTTCTTTCACGATGCATCTATGAGTAAAACGTTCGAAGTTCAATACCGCATTAGCAACGTCATGTACCACTGTCAATGCTTGCTTTTCCAATTCAAGGGATTCATTTGTAGGCATGGTTTAGCCATATACCGTAAGAATGGCGTACACGAAATACCTAAGTTTTACATTCTGCCTAGGTTGCAGAAGGACTACATTAGGTCACACACTAGGTTTCATACATATTCCCCACATATAAACCGTAACCTCAACAGCTATGATGCAGTTTACAGCCGAGCACATTCATACATGCTTGACATGATTGAATGCACATACCAAGACCCCAAATCTGTAGATAAACTGTTGAAATGGTTCGAGGACATGACTGTGAGCTTGTCTGATGAAACCGATGTCTTAACCCAAGAATTTGAAGAAGGGGAAAGGTCCCAATACATCAACAGTAATGTTTCGAACCCTAAAAAGGTGAAGCGGCTTGGACGATCAAGGTCCACTCGCTTTAAAACCAGAGTTGAAATCGCCTCATTGAAAAAGAAGAAGTCCACGTCAACAAATAATGCACAAGATGGGGTTCAACCTGAATCCAGCGAGGTACAATAATAAATCATTACACACATTTAACGTCATCAGTCAATTTTAACCTAATTTACATGAATGACAGAATTGCGCACCAGATGAATGCGAAAACATGAGCAACACATATTTGCTTATGCGCTATTCGCAGTTTGGTCTTTGGAGCTCAAATTGAAACAACGCTACGTAAGACCATTTTGTGGATCATTTTGTTGTACAACTGTTATGTTCTATTTTCCTTTTTTTGGATGGGTGTTAACCCTTATCTTCTCTTTTGCGCATGGGTGTTTATCCTTTTGTCATAACTTTAGTTAAACAATGATTATTGCGTTTTACTGAACAATGTTTAACGGTCTTCTTTGTTGTAAAAAATATAAGATTTAATGCATAATATGTTTATCTTACTTTGAAATTAACACCTCCATTTTTATTACTTTTTACATGAATTATGGGCCAATAAAAGCTACTTACGAACTCTGCAAGTTGAATAATGGGCCAAGCCATTTTAACAACTTTGGATTAAAAGGAAAATCAAATCACGAAATAATAAGCGGGCCTTTTCCAATGATAAATGGGCCAAGCCCAAACAGCGTCAACTGCAACTTCCAAGATGTAGTCACGTCTGTTCACTGCTAGACGCGATTCTCAGTACACAGTTGTCTTGTCACGTCTGTTCATTTGCCACTTTTTACACCAACCGAAGCCAAGACTCTCCACTCACAGGAAGACGCCATTAAAGCTTGCTTCGGTTCAAAATCCGCCACCATAAATTCTCCCTCAGACCCCCCTCTTTCTCTTTCTCCAAGCCATTATCACCCATCTCCATTGCTAACCTAACTCGCAATACCCCAAAACCACTATCCCAAAAAATGGCACCAAAGAGAAAGGCCGGTAAGAAAACATCCAAGGAGACGACATTCGTTGTCAAAACTCGCTACAACCCTAAGCGATTCTCAAACTTCTGGACCAAGTTCTTGGCTCCCAAACTAACTCCGGCACACCATGAGATAATCCAAAGCTGGCCTTTCAGAAACTTCCTAAACTTGCCAAACATAGGGATGCAGAGGGAGTATCTCACTGGGGTGATGTGTTATTGGAACCCCCTCCTATCCTGTTTCGAAGTGAACGACAAGTACATACGTTTTTCTGCACACGACGTGTGCATTATACTTGGCCTAAGAGGAAGGGGGTCTCCTGTCGATATTTCTCACAGACGCATGGTGGATTGTTCAATAACCAAAAAAATTCTTCGACGACAATTCAACTCCTAAGGTTGTGGCGATGGAGTCAGTGTTAGAGGATCAATTGGGAGAGGTACCACCCAACAAACCCAAAGCTACCCCAAAGGAATGGGTCACCATCCTCACCATGTATTTGTTCTCGACAGTGCTCTTTGCTATGAGTAATTTTGGTACTCCCCAGCAGTTCTGGGAGTATGCACTTCAAGTCGATTCGCTATGGGATTTTGCTTGGGGACAGGCTGTTTTCGATTTCATGCAAAAATCAATCTCGGAAGTCGGCGCAAAAGCTCACAGCTATGCAAACAAAACACTGGCGGCAAACTCCACTCCAACCTTGGTGGGTTGCTATTTCGCATTGCTGGTAAGTGTTTCATTTTCCTACAATCAATCTGTAAATTCAAAAATACAGATTTGTGCATGCATGTTAACACTACTAATTATTAAGTTCTGGGGGTGGTAATCCAACAATTTGGTAAACAGTCATGGTAGTTCATCCTTACAACATCAAATTGTCTGCCAAAATTAAATTTCTGTCCATTTAGTGTTAATACAACAGCCCATATGTGCATTGAATGTTGTTCATTCAAAATAAAATTCCCTCGTAATCAGTGTTAATACAACAATCATGAGTTAATTGCATACTGTTCATACACAATCTAAATTCTGTCCAGTCAGTGTTAACACAACTATCACCGGGGTACTGAATGGGGTAAACAGTCATGCTTTTCAGTGTTACTACAACCATCCTTCGATTGTTAGTACAATCCATGCCTTTTAGTTTTGATATAATGGGATACAATCAGTTAGTGTTAACAGTTAGTGTCAACAAACCCCATGATGTCAATTGCAATCCAATTAGTGTAATTACATAGTTCAATATACACTCGCTTCAATAATATATTACAACAATTGACTGCCTTCATCAAAATGGCATTACAATTATTGATTGTTAACTGTTTGTTGTACTGATGAACATTACAGCAGGTGTGGTTTTACGAACACGCAAAGGCAGAAGCACTAAAAACGTCAATTGACCTCTACCGACGTTACAGGAACTGGGAACTCCATACCGATGGAACAAAGGAAGGCTTCATGGAAGTTATTTCAACAATAGACCCCTCGAAAATAGATGTCAGTCTCACGCCACGCAATGTAGAAGCTTGGGTTTTTGAAGGGGAGACGGAGAAAGCAAAGGAGTATTTCTTCCGAATACCACCTGGTGAAACACTTGCCAACGCTCTAGTTCACACTATGAGCCAGATGTTGTCAGATGGACAAGAAAACCTAATGCAGATGCAACAATTCATTGGGAATACCCCCCCCCCCCCTCGTCAGAACCATCCAATCTACAGCCAACGCTCTCCTAATACTGGTAAGTTCAAAACATCTCTACATGTATTACGATAAATGGAATAATTTGTAAACAATTTACAGGAGGGAAAACGCGTAGGCAGGCTCAAGACGAGTCCGCAGGAACTTCAGCTGTACCAGTAGTGACAAGGAAGGCTCAAGACCAGTCCGCAAATACTTCAGCTGTATCAATATGGACAAGGCGTTCTCCACACATAAGGAGTATGAACGACGTGGCAGGTCAAGGTGCTACGCATAACGTACCCGAGAGCGTCTCGATCCCACGCTGCACTCGCCGCTTGTCAGATCGTGACGATGGTATTAGATATTTCTGTCTTGGTACAATTATTTAACTATGGATAATATTGTTGTCTTTGGTCCAATTATATATTTCAGTTAACTGCACACAAGAAGACGCAGTTTCGGAAGAAGAAGAGCATGAACTGAGGAATGTTAGACTGAAGAAGGGAAAAAACAAGTTAACATCGGCATCTGGTATTTTCTTTTTTGAGTAAATAAAATTCTTAAAAGTATTTATTCATTTTTTAAAAACCGAATTCAGAGCATGCATCATCTGTTGAACAAACCGGCAGTCAGTGCAACCCGAATTCAGTAGGTAGCGAAGGCGTCAACCAGATGGTACAGTCCGAAGAAACACAAGATTTAGATATTTTTACAAAGAGAAAAATTTCTAAACAAAAAACCCATTAAGTCGTAACAAATTATATAAGCCGAGATTCTTAGTTCATTGTTAGGAAATGACGGCCGCAGGAGCAGCTACATCCCCGACGAAGAGCTCCCGGACGTTGATAGCATTATTGCCGCACATAATGCTATCGTTCAATCTGGCACACCAATTAGTAGTGGTTCTTCACAACCACCTACTAATTACGGAGGCATCAAGCAGGCGAGGTCTCCAGCGGCACTCCCCCAGATTCCAATTGTCACGCCGACACCAATAATTGCCTCCCCTATGTCTCTGACTGTCCGTTCAACGGACGAGTCATCGTCGACCAAGGGTAAACAATAACTGTTAAATCATACATTTGTGCGAATTATTAAATAATCTCTATTGCAGCACATGGTGTACGCAAGATTGAAAGCGGACAAGTTGGTGAATTAACAGCGGACATTGCCAATCGAATCGGCACCCGTCCAACAGATCACCAGATCGAAGGGAAATTAGTATTACAACAAACTGTCGACGCAAGCCCTTCTTTTGATATAGGTAATTAATATATCTCACATTTAAAATATAAGTATTTAATACATCTCACAATTTTCGGTTATTTCAAACATGATTTATGATGAGGGAGGAAAAGAATGAAGTGGTCGTTGTTGATAAGAAGAAACCAATAAACAGTCCATTGGATGCTGTTGAGTTGTTGGTTGCAGGAGTAGATTATGATGCTGCTTCGACCGAGGGATTTATGGATGAAGACATGACTACTCGGTATCCTAACTGGCACCTAGTACCTGAATACATGCATCGAGTCATATATGGATGGGCTAACAAGGTTATAGTCCCTACAATGCCAATTAACAATGAACTTGCGCGTTTCAACAACATAGACGTAGAAATGCTGTTGCAGGGGAAACACGTAACTGCAAAGGTATGTTTCAACTATTTTTTAATATCATTTGAACATTACCAAATTCTTAATAATTTTTTCTGTGCAGTTATTGGATGTCCTTTTAGGGTTACTGAGAAGGTGTTTCATGGACCCCATCAATCAATGGAGTTACGCCAACACTGCCGTATCAGTACGTACAAACTTTCATAATTAAAAAACTTTGGCAACCAATAATTATAACATTGTTGAATCGCATGTGTTAATCCCTAGCATGCTACAAGAGGAAATAAATGAAGTAAGTGATGGGTGCTTTTCCTTGTCGAACGCGCTGTCGGAAACAGAGTTGTGCAGCAACCGCTGGTTATTTCTCCCTTTATGCGTTGGGAAGAATTGGATTATGGTAGTATTCGATTTCGACGATTGCCAGATTTATGTTTACACCTCAGCGATGAAGGCCGACCAGTTTGCTGGTCGAGTGAAGTGTTTCGTCAAAGAATGGAAGGGTTCTTGGCCGAAAGAATGGATATGTCAGAGATTAATGACTGGAAGGAAATGTTTGTTCCTTGCCCCAGAAGCCATAAAACGGAGGACAGCGCCGTGTTCCTCGTCAAGTACATCGAAGCGGTCAGTGCTGGAAAGCACTTGGTTTTCGGGCAGAAAGACATTGACGCAGCAAGGCTGTACGCAGCCTATAACCTTATCTGTCTACCATGATATTGAGATACTTTGGTTTGAATCCGGGTAGTACGGAGTATTCGAGAAAGGAACAAAGTGGTGTTGTAATAAATATTTGAATTGGATTTGTGTGTGTGTGTGTTTATGTTTGGAACTTATTTGTTTTCTAAAACTTTGGATTCCTATGTTTAGAACAGATATTATGTTTTATGTTTAGACCAATTATCATTTGTAATCACCAATTATCACTTATAAACTGCCATGCATAATTGTAGTTTCTGATTTTCGAAATGTTATTTTCTACTGTACAATTAACACGTACAACAATTTGTTCTATTATGAATTACCTCATAAACATTATAGCAACGATTAGAGTGATCAAAATTATTAATTTCCAAAAAACAAGGATGACACTCAACCAAGGATAAAATAAACATTAAGAGCAGGTTGCATGAAGGTTTAAACCCATGTCAAGAAATAGCATAGTAAACTTATGGGACCACACCATTCATAATCTCATTATAACACTTAACATGCCAGCGTTCATTCTTTCATAAGGATAAACCCACAAAATGCCAGTCATAGTACCACGATAAAAGTTAACACACAAACGTACATTCTCTCGTTAGAATAAAAACCCATACAACCACCTCACTATAAGTTAAAAAAACGTAGGCGGGGTCAATCCTTAAACAGCTACAAACCATGCAACCCACATAATGTTATTCTTTCGTAGGCGGTGTTAATCCTTACACGACTAGCAACCATGCTGTCAACAAATTCATATAAACACACATACAACCACCTCAGGATATGATCCAATACCAAAAACGACAAAATATTTTATAAGATTAAACACACATACGCACAGCTCAACTGAACTCATCACTTTAAGTTAAAAAACGTAGCGTTCATTCATAATCCATTATACACTGTCACATATAAATTAATATACAATCAGCAAATTCAACTTATCACTTCATGCCAACATGTTACAAGACGTACCAGTTATCTGAACTCACCAGTTCATGGATAAATTCAAGACAAAATCACTATTAATCGGTGTACAATTCTGTGATAGTACAGCGTACAATTCCATCTTCAAATCTCTGAACTTATCAGTTCGAAACACCAAACAATTCTTCCTCTTAACATCTTGTGCCAATGCAAACATGATTACCAGCATACAATTCCATCTTCAAAAGTATGAACTTATCATCGTCAAAGCTCTCAATTGCAACAATGGCATAATGAATTACCAGCAATGCAAACATAACCAAAACAACAGTAATTTCAAAATACCACTTGTCCCAAAATCGAACGAAATAAATAATCCAAGATAACTGGGAAACATATAAAACCACATAGACCACTTAAAAACAAGCAAAATAAATGCGAATTTTGTGGGGAGAAAAATTTCGAAACATCAAAATAAACAATACTCTTCCTCCCAGTTTTATAGTGATAGCGAAACCAAAGAATTTCAAATTTGAATTCAATTCCCACCAGCGGGTGTAAACTGCAAAAGTCCAACAACCGGAATTAATGCTCATAAATGAGCCTGCAAGAAAATAGCAGTTAACACCACGATAATCATCACAAAAATAAATGGCACGCAAATACATGAGTAAATCCAAAAAGGTCTTCAAGGATTAATACTTTGGGCCGTCAAACCAACGGGCCACTTCGGGCTAGCTATCCTAATATTCGCGAGATTTTGGGTGATTAGGAATTAACGGGGCCACCTTTACAGTACATCAATGATCCTGGGGGACGGGAGATGGGAATGTACATCGCGACTCTATTAGTTATTATACACTCCCTTGTGATTGAACGGTTCAGATTATAAAATCGATAACAATTCAAAGGCTGTGATTAAATACCTAATCCAACTTTTTCCTTACAGTACACCCATAAAAAGGGTAAAATTGTATCTCTGTACCCATTACTGGGAACTCTCCGAGCATCTCAAACACATCTCCTACGCCTCCCTCTCCAAATCACACTCTCCCTCTAATTCCTTTCTCTTGCCGAATTTATCTCACGCTCCCAGTTTCTCTCTATCTCTCGCTCTTGTAGCTCGGCCACACCAGACGCGATGGACACCAAGTTTCTCTCGCTCGCCTTCTTCGCTCGTCACACCAGACGCGATCTCCCAGTCTCTCTCTCGTCCCAGAAGTCATCTAGACCAAACGCCTACTCGGCAAGGTAGTGTCGGTGAGTAGTATTGGCGTTCTTCTTAAGGTTTTTGTTGTCCGCGTTACCTCCATTAAAATAGGTACTTGTTGTTCCATTCTTTTGATTTTTTTTATTCCTCTTACTGATTAATCGTAAACTAGTTTGTTTACTGATTAATTTCTTTTTACTGCGTGTAATTTTTTTTTTTTTTTTTATTTACTGGTTAATTGAAGATTTTTCTGCTATTAGATCACCATTAACTCTTTTCAATTATTTGAGAAAAAGTGCCATCTTTAACTGAAATTGTGATTTTTCTTAATTCCAACCTAAAAGTACATTTTTTTTCTTTTTATTATGGATTCTATTAGTTAATGGTGGTCAATGTGATCTAATTTCATGTCAAATGTGATCTAATTTTGTATCTCGTGAATGCTCATTTCTCAATTTATTCTTAAATGAACATACACTACTTATATCAAATTTACCATTTAAATTCTAAGTTCTTTTTTTTGTCTTTTGCTTTTGTTAATAATATTTAGGTGTTTGAAGAAGGATATTGAATAATTTTGTTAATTAATAGGTTCAATAGTAAATGTATTTGATACTAATTTTTTGAATTGAGAAACAATCTTTTCATTTTCCTGCAATTCATTCTACAGTTGTTTATATTGCAGAGCTAAACAATCTGCAAGATCAAGTGGGCTTGGAAATGTATTTGATACTAATTTAGTATTATTTCAGGTGGCAGAGAAGAAAATACGCAGACCGAGTTTAAAGGAAGAGGAAATTCGACAGTATAGATTTTATTTGGAAGTTAATATTGATTTTATTATTCTTTGATATTTTTGTTTGAGTGGTAGTGCAAGGTCCAGAGAGCTAATTTTTTGAAGATTATATGCAACATGACTTTGTATTTTCGATTGTGATATTTTTGTATTAGATTTTTTAATAAACTTGTTTTTGTCCTGGGAATGTTCTGAGAAATTGTGTAACTTGTTTTTATTGAGTTATTTATTATTTGTGATTACTATTATTTTTTTTTTTTGATAATAATGGAAAAGGCTCATATGCTCTTCATCCATTGATGTCAACGGGGATTGAACCCACAACCTCTCAACAACATATGATTTTTTGTGTTTCATAATTAACCAACTTAGACTATGGGCCCATTGACATTTACTATTATTATTATTGAGCTGAAATATGTTATTTATTAGAAACTACACATCGAGTTATTTGGTGTGCAAGTATTAGTAATTTTTTATCTCGGTTTGCAAGAATCACCTCACATAAGATTCTTATGAGTGTAAGTAAAGCTAAAAAATTGTGATAGATCATCATAAAGTAAATGTGATATTACTAATGACTGAAAAAGAGTGTTAGAAATGATAATAATTAATAACTGGAATGGAGAGGTTTTTTTTATCGAAGAAAATGGATGCTAAAAACTAAATAATTGATGGTAATGTACTTAATACCAAAAACACCCTTTTGATAAAAGGGTGTATGATAGAATCTTATTTTATTTGTGTTTCTTTTGTGAGAGATGAATAAGAACGGATAAAGCTTAAATAGATTGTATAAAGCAAAAAAATGTATAAAGCAAATTTCATATGTTAGTGCATTTTTCTCTACAAAAAGATGTTTCAAGGAAGTTTCATGGAAGTTCCATTCAAATTAAGAATTAACACAACCGACAATTAAATTGACCAACTCATTTTGCATAAAAAACACATTTGAGTCATATAAATATAGAACAAGATGGCCTGGTTGTGCATTTTTTCTACGAAAGAGCCTTGAACTTGAAGGAAGTTTCCTGGAAATTTCATTGAAATTAAGAACTGTAATAATTTATCAAACGTTTCCGCATATTATGAAATAAAAAAATAATTAAAGATTACAACGGTGGGCCTAGACCTAGACGCGCTAACTTTTCATTTCTTAACCGTTCAAGCCAAGACTGGCATGGTATTTTTGAGATCTTTGACACAAACATTAACATGACTAATTAAATATTAATATTGTATTAATTAATCACAAAGAATTCTGAAGTACGAAATTGAAAAATAATTAAACTATACAATTATTCAAAGATACGTAAAATATTTTTTTTGTAATTTAAAAACTTTGTGGCTGTTTTGAATAATTGGGAAATTAAAGAATATGAGGGTTTTATTGTAATTTTTCAGAAAATTGTAGTCCTTTAAGTTAATTAGACTCTGGTTTCGATTATTAAAAACCGGGAGGGGGTTCCAAACCTTTGCTCTTGGCGAGAGAGCGCGCCTTGAATTGTTAATTGGAAACGGAGAAAGAGTCTTTATTTGCAGTATGCAGACGAGTGAGAATCTTCAATCAATCATCAACCTTTATATCTCTCTGAATGCACCGACTTAATTCGTCTGAAAATTAAAATTTCTTGATTGATATCAAAGATGTTTAAGTGAAGTGACGGAAACCATATCAAATCTCGTAATAATATCAACTTAGATTCATATCAGGATCAATTATGATCCAATGAATAGAAATATTAGACTAGTCCGTATCGTCCTATTTTCTAGCAGGGAGTGCCGTTCAAGCCATATCTGAATTTCATTGTTTGTTTTGTACTCGACTCCATATCTGATTTTCATTCTTAATTTGTTGGATGTGTTTTATTTAGTGATTTTAGAATATGCATTATCGCTGTAGTTCGAAAAAGAAATAGTATTGCTACTATACAGGTTCATAGGAACTCAGACCTGGAAACACAAGCTAGCATTCATAAACATGATTGCGAAGTGTTCTTTTTTTCTATAAAAACATACAAAAATAGAAGGAGAGTAGACAAGACGATACAATTTTAATGTGCATGGTATCTCCCGAAGGAACTAATCCACGGCCTGAACACCTCTCGGTGGAGATGGCCATGTCGGCAGCCTGGCAATTTTATATTGTTCTGTTTTTCTTTCCTTCAATATTGGTGGAGAAACCATTACAAGATTATTGTTTTTGTCATTATTATTACAATTAATAGACCCCCACTTTGCCTCTTATACATCTTATTCATTCTTTTATTGTTTCGATAATAAAGGAAAAAGAACCTATTATATGATAAATATTTGAGCTTGTGTCGCGAAATTTCTTCTTTCATCGTTAGGTATATGGGATACAAGAATAGCTCTGCCAAAGAGAAGTACATTCGTTAGTAATTTATTGAATTATGACAAAAAATTAAGTGAATATTGTAGTTTTATGACAAGTTAAGTTGTATACAAGAATAGCTCGCCAAATTCTAATTAGAAAAAGAGTAGTGATGTACATCCCCTAGTACTCTCCTCCAAAAGCCTTGATGACGTGGATATGGTTTAACACCGTAAAATTTAACACATAAATACATGATTTAATATCTTAATTTATGATTTCTTATCATAATTTATGATTGAACATCTAATTAAGATGTCAAATCATGAATTAATATGTTAATTTTTAAGATGTTAAATTATATTCACGTCATGAAGACTTTTGGGGGAGAGGTGGGGTATGTCCAACATTTTCCTTAGAGAAAATAAGTCGAGTACGCTACTATTTTCACTAACATTTATTTTAGCAAGAGTCTAAGGGGCCGTTTGGTTCGAGCTTTGAAATATGCCTTGGAATATTATATGTCAAGGAATTCCATTCCATGGAATATTATTACATGACATACACAATAGTCATGTTTGGTTCATACATTTTCTTTTCCTACAAATTTAGAAACTATGTGAAATAAATAAAATTTTTGGAATAATTTTAGTTTTGTTATAAAATAAAGAACGAAAGAGAGAATTTGGGGAGACAATATTCTTATTGAATTGGTTGGAGGAATACAATAGCCACTACCCCCTTTATATAGTAGAGGGTGAGTGCAGGCCAAGAAAGCTCTTGCCATATAAAACGCTAGAATACAAGGAAATAATACAATATCAAATATACCAAATATCCTATAATTAATGTCTCCATCTTCACAAGATTTGTTGCTTGACATCCATATATTATATTTATAACACTCCCCCTTGGATGTCAATATTTCATACGCATAAGTAGCTACCTCGTTAAAAACCTGGTCTGGAAAAACCCAGTGGGATAAAAAGCATGACTAGGGAAAAAGAGTGTAGCGCGTATTGTTTCTCCCCCTGATGGGTACACATATCTCCAAAATAACGGAGTTTAATCTTATGTCTTAATTGCCTGAAAATTTAGTTGGCAAGAAATCTTCAGGATTATTACTTGAGCGAGTTTGATACATACCAATTTCGCTGCTCTTCTGGAGCTTGTGTGAGGAAAATAATTTTGGAGAATTATCCGTGCCAGGAACATGCCTCATTAAAAACCTTGCCAGAAAAACCCATTGGGATAAAACCATGGCCAAGGGAAAAAGAGTGCAGTGCGTACTAAATCTCTCCCTCATATAGACAAATCTCCTTAAGACGACGAAGTCTCATCTTATTGGACGTTTAGGCCACCATTATTTTGGACCCGTGAAGTGCTTCTTGTTGGGACCAATAATACTCAAATGTGGTACTTCTGGACCAACAAAAATTTCATTATCTTCTATGTGACGAAAATAATTATTCTTCATATCAATGGATTGATCACTATAAGAGAAATTAATGTGTGAGACTTGTCAATTTTAAAACGTTTCAAGATATTCTCTTCATAAATAGATTGGTGAACAAATACCATATTTCTTATATACTCGATTTGCAAACAAAGAGAAAACATTTTCTTTTCTGAGTTTTTATGCAGTTCTTGCAACTTCTTCAGGAGTTTCAATGATATTTCAAATCATCGACGTATACTGCAAATCCATAATTAATATCTTGACAAATATACATTGATTTAAATCCTTCTGGAATTTTCATAACATTATAAAGTGATCCATATTTTATTATAACGTCCACGAGAAGTAAATGGAGTCCTCGAGATTGCCAATATAATCAAAATCTGAGTGTGATTTCATTTCTCATTGCAAATTCTTATACATACATGTTTGTAGTTTGTATGTTGCCTATAATAGTTTTTTGGACTACAGGTCCAAAATCATCACGTTTTTCAAGTGAATTTGATTCTTCTGGAATTTCTTTAGTCACTTTGAATGTGAATGGAGAATTAGTTACGGAATTTCTCTTTGGATATTTATATCATCAAAATCTGTCTCATTAAAAACTTACTAGGTAAAATCCAATGGGACAAAAATCCTAGTGAAGGAAAAAGAGTGCAATATATTATGTTTCATACGCTTCATAAGTTGCCTCGTTAAAAACCTTGTCAAGAAAATCCAGTGGGACAAAACCAAGATCAAGGACAAAAAGAGTGCATTGCGTATAATTTTCTCCCCCTCATGGATACAAATATTTTATGATTAAGAAGTTCAATCTTTTGCACTAGTTGTTTTGAATTCTTAGTTTCCACCGACAAACTAATTTCTTCAGGAAATATTTATTATATTTGTAATCCATGAAAAATACTATTTCACATTCGATATCTTTCCCGTTAAATTTCTTATTTTAGTAATTGTCTTTTAGAACTCTTCGGGAGTTCAAATAATTATTAATTAAACACTATTTATTTATAATAAATATGCATCTGCGAATTTGATCATTCATACCGGTATATATATTCTTACTTATTACATCGATTATATCTTATGGCTCAAATTACTATTCAAGCAAAGATCTTTGTAATTTAATATAATATATCTCTCGAGAGTTTTAATCGTATGCTTCAGGCATACTAAATCCTTCGGGGATTTTCATGAATATCCTAGCAAAATGAGTCATGTGAATAATCTGATATAATAAATACAAGAAACAATTTTAGTCCTTCAGAGACCGTTAAACAAATTAAAAAAACATAAATACAATTTGTATCACCATGTAAGGTGGTTTTCGGACTTCGGGTCCATCAATTTCAATTTCTTATGTGATTGTTGTTATTGGCCAATAGTTTTTAAATGTCGACATTCCACAATTTATTTAATTTCAGATCCTCGTTTTATTAATTATAAATTGAAAGCGCACCCATGCCAACTTTCTAATAACTATAGGTTTATTTCGGTTCCATCTTCTTTTAGGAGATTTTGAGATCTCATTATTTTCAACAATTTCGATGTTGTCAGGTACTTGAACCTTTTCTAATGGTCATATATTTATTTATGTCAAATCTACTAATTAATCTTTCATTATCCTGTTAAAAAGGATATATATTATTAGAAGTATTATCAACTTTTTTATTGCCAACTTATTATCATGCTCTTTTTTATTCCTTTGGATTTATAATATTGGAACCGATTGGTCGACCAAGCTTCAGGCTTATATCAAATTTAAAATTATCCAAGGATATTATACTACAAATATGAGCATTTTAGACTGGAAACCTTTACTCTTTATTCATTCTTGTATTGATCAATGCATCAAATCACCGATTTGCAATTTCGTGCAAATAATTTATTTATGAACTCATAGTTCATGTTTACATCTTCGAGGATCTGATGTGATGATGCAATTCATATAATTTCTTATGTTTCCAGTTTTCATTCTCTCCCCCTGATTTAGGCACGAGTTGTTGATATTTTAATTAATATCTAATGAAGTTCTTCAGGACTTGCATGATATTTTATATCTTCAAAACTTTTACTCATGTTTGGTTATTTCATAAACCATCTTAGTTGTTTATGTAATTTCTCCTTCAGGGATTTCGTATTTGCAACATACATATTAAACCTTGTTGCTTTCTTGAATGTAAACTTCTAGTTTACAAATACGTTCTTAAACTTTTATGTTCGTGTATATCATTTGAACTTCTGGTTCGACTAAATAAATGTTCATGATATACAGTTCTACAAAATAAATTAACCATATATACACCAAACACTTCTTTTAACTCGTCCATGTGTTATTACACATCTACTTCACAAAAAAAATTGAGTGAATACTTTTTGCTCCCATCACTCACAAGTTATAAAAATGGGGAGTACTTATGATAAATAGTTGGTCTTAATTGAGTCATGATCGTGACATACATATTCTATATCTAAGCAATTAATCCAAATCATAGAATTGCCTTTTTGTTTTATAAATTGAACTTCTCGTCCATAATAACATAATTTCAATTTTACTAATATAAGTGTGTGTCATAAAAATAAACTAATATGTTTCTATTAACATAATGACTCTTTTGGGAGCAATAATGTATTTTCTAGAGCAATCAAATAAAAACTCTTCTAGAGTCACCAATCATAAACATACGCTCTTATAATTTAATATACACATCCATTTATTGATGAAATAAATAATTCGACACAAAATACACTTTGTCTTGAATGATAAGAAAATCATCCCTTTTTCTTCTTGTTTTTCTCTTCAAGAGGTTTCATAAACAGTATATGATTTATGGTGTACTACTGGTACAACTATTGTCAAGCCACATCTTGAAGAATATATTTTCGGACTCATTGTGAACATATCTTCACGAGTCTTTTTATTTCTTATATGATTTTGTTATCATGATTAATATTTGTGTCGGATATAACTTGGACTTCAGCCTTCGAGGCAACATTCACTTCTGGGAACGGAATAAAATCGATCATCAATATAATTTGTTTTTCAATAAATAAGACATGATAGTATTAATCCAAATACTTCTTAACATTGAATGAGCGCATTTCTAGAATATTTCAATTATTTGTTTTATGCCAATATTTATTCATATCAAGTCTTTAATATTGGATAAATATATTATATATTTTGTGCTCTTGCAACTTCAGGTGCTTTCAATAACATTATCAACTTTACTAGATGCTCATTCACTTTGAACATCACAATTTTATATTGAAACTTCAGGTTTCAATAAGATGAAATTTCAAACTTTGTGTGCATTAATAAATTGGATTGCAACTACAGGTGCAAAATGATAATAAATGTGCGAACAATTATAAGTAAATAAAATAAATGGACGAATAATATATGTGCGAAAAATAAATGTACATAAAATAAACATGCAATAAATATAAATATGCTCGCAACTTTTGATGCGTATTTTCAATGAGCAACTACGAGTGCGTTAAATACACTTCTGGTGTATACATCAAATTTCATAAAATTTAATATTGTAATCTTAAAATACATATTCTAGACTACAGGTCCAAAACATGCAACATAAACTCTTATCATCATAAAATATACATGCTACATATACTCTTCTGGAGTATTATGTGTTTCCAACGTTAATAGTATTATGCTTACGATATTAATATCATGCTTCTGGCATTAGACTATTGTGTGTCTTTCATTAGTATTATGCTTCTGGCATTCATAGTGTTTCAAATTTAAAATATTAATATGTTCTTTCAATGAGAATAATACTACAATTATAGATCTTATAAGATCAATAAATTTGTGTATGCGTCAATAATAATAATCTAGCAACTTCAAGTGCATCGAATAATATATATCCAATTCAATAAGCTTGAATAAATTTACAACTTCAAATACATATAAAGAAACATAAACTTACATTTCTTGATACGTCAATAGACTTGCAACTTCTGGTGCATAATTTAAACGAGCAACTTCGGGTGCATTAATAAACTAAATTGCATCTTCATGTGCATAAATAATTAGAATTAAATGTGCAAAAATAAACGTATGAAAATAAATGTACAAGAAATAAAATTAAATATATTTGCAACTTCAGGTGCGTAATTTAAACTCGCAACTTCAGGTGCGTTAATAAAAACATGCAACTTCAGGTGCGCTAATAAAAATAACAGTCAACTTCATGTTGAAACGAGCAACTTCGGGTGCTTTAATAAAATTGATATGCAACTTCTGGTTACATAATTGAAACGGGCAACTTCGGGTGCCTTAATAAGATGAACATGTAACTTCTGGTTACATATCAATATTCGATGATATATTTCATACAACTTCTAGTTGTTTCATATTTGAATAAAAGAAATATTTTCATACATAAAAGGAATAAATAAAAGGAATAAATGGAAAATATTTTCATACATATTAAAATACATACCAAATATGGGCCTATGTCTTATGTGGTACAAAACAAATAAGGTATAGGAATGATTTGTACAGGGTAAAAAAAAAATGATTATGATTTGTATATACCAAATATGGACAACTCAAAAAAACAAAATTGCATTTTCTTTTCAATGGGACCAGTAAACAAGAACCAATTAGAAACCAATTTCGATAAAAACAGACCATATTAATCTAACTATAAAGAAGATTACCTACCAGATAAATATCAGTATTTGTTTAACACCGTAAAATTTAACACATAAATACATGATTTAATATCTTAATTTATGATTTCTTATCATAATTTATGATTGAACATCTAATTAAGATGTCAAATCATGAATTAATATGTTATCTTTTAAGATGTTAAATTATATTCACGTCATGAAGACTTTTGGGGGAGAGGTGGGGTATGTCCAACATTTTCCTTAGAGAAAATAAGTCGAGTACGCTACTATTTTCACTAACATTTATTTTAGCAAGAATCTAAGGGGCCGTTTGGTTCGAGCTTTGAAATATGCCTTGGAATATTATATGTCAAGGAATTCCATTCCATGGAATAGTATTACATGACATACACAATAGTCATGTTTGGTTCATACATTTTCTTTTCCTACAAATTTAGAAACTATGTGAAATAAATAAAATTTTTGGAATAATTTTAGTTTTGTTATAAAATAAAGAACGAAAGAGAGAATTTGGGGAGACAATATTCTTATTGAATTGGTTGGAGGAATACAATAGCCACTACCCCCTTTATATAGTAGAGGGTGAGTGCAGGCCAAGAAAGCTCTTGCCATATAAAACGCTAGAATACAAGGAAATAATACAATATCAAATATACCAATATCCTATAATTAATGTCTCCATCTTCACAAGATTTGTTGCTTGACATCCATATATTATATTTATAACAAGTTTTTAATATTTGAAGAGATGGAATGCCCATGGGATAGAGAAAAGTCACCAATTTTGATGGTAATCATATTCCCGTGAAATATGCCCATGGGCATCGTGTATGACGTTACTTTATTACCTAGTGTATGAACCAAACATGTGAATGGAATAAATTAGGATGGATGCCAAGTCATACGAATTCTAAAGCACGAACCAAATGCCCCTAAGTACTGTATGCATCCATATAAAAATCGGTGATTTAAATTTAATTAACTGACAAAAAGCAAGAATGAATTCTAATTAATACCTGGTTAGAAGGTGTTATTTTTTTTTGAGAAAAATAGAGAGGGCTCTTGCGTCCCCCATCTATTGACTTATATATATTCATAAAATGAGACATATACAAGCTCGATTTTTATCACTATACCCTATAAAAATAAAATGATAAAAAAACTGAAAAAACCTGGAAAAGAAATCCTATACATTTATCTAACAAACTTTCCAGTATTGCTAATCCCTGATTTCTAAAAAAAAAAAAAACTTGAATTGGTTTCCAGTATTTCTAATCCCTGATTTCTAAGGAAAAAAACTTGAATTGGTTTCCAAGACTTGGAATACCAACTTTTCTAAAACCCTAGCATCAACATTTATACTCTTTTCTCTCTCTTCTTTCATCATCACAGCGGCGCTCTCCTTCTCTCTTTCTCTTCCTCGTTGAAATCGCTCTCTTGATCCTCCTTGTTGAAACACCACCCTGTTGAGATCCACTATCGCCTATTGATCACTGCCTCCTCACACTACCTCCTTGTTGAGATCCACAGTCCCAGAACGAAGTTCTCTTTCTCGAACTGATCATACTCGAAACCTCCAATCGGATCTGAGTACTTCGTTCTCTGTTACATGGAATGAACTCGGATCTCTACCTGACTGAAGCTTCATATCGGATCTGTTGCCTGTTGCCTGTTGCCTGTTGCACTCAGAGTCTCACTGATGCTTCTTATCGATTTCGATTACTATTCCAATCCGGTACTATCTCTCTGTTTGAAAAATTTCCTTCTTCTATTACCCTTATTATTAATTAATCTCCCTCTATTCTGTTAATCCATTGAAACTTCTAATCCACAATTATTTAGAATGTTTGAATCAATATTCTGAATTTCATCATCATTATTAAAATCAATATTTTTCATATTTATTATAATTTCTTTATTAATAAGTTCCTGAAATTTTTTCCTTCTAATTCTCCTCCTTGAATCTGAATTTTTGAAGATATTTTCTGAATTTTTCTCTTTTATTCTCAAACTCCTTCTCTGTTTTTCAAATTCATGTGATATTTTTATGTTTGGCATTTGTATTTCTGATTCAATTTGCATTTTCTCTTTTTCTAATCTCCTTTTTCTCTCTAAATTTCTCTGCTTTATCTCTTCCATTTCTTTTTCACTTTCTCTTTCTACTTCATCTTCAACCTCTATTACCTCTTCTTCTTCTTTACTCAATGAAATTCTTTCTTCTGGCATTACCTCTTTCTTATTTCTCACATCTATTTTATCTTCTCCTGCTACTATTAGATCTGTCATTATAGTTCCTTTGCACTTATTTGTAAAAGAACAGTTGCCTTTTGAAAGCCTTAATTCCGGTGAGTTTGGAATGGATTGACAAGAATATTTGAGATAGATTGGGATTGAATTTGGATATGAGTTAAGTGAATGAGTTGAGATTGGTTCTGAAAGTGTCTCAGCAAGCCTGATTTCGGATTGATTTACTGGTACCAGAATTAAATTTGACTTTGATGAAACCGGTACCGGTACCCGTACCGGTACCTCAACAGTTAAATTTCTCCCCTTCTTCTCCTTTATCTGTTGCTTACTTGGACTCTCCTCTTTCTTATTCTCTTCTATCACTCCTATTTGTAGAAATTGAGGCATTAAAAATTGAGGATTGGTGGTGGTTACCGGTTCCGGTACCGGGCTTGGAACAGTATTTGCACTTGCAATACTGGTGAGTTCTGGTACTGGTACCGGTACTGGAACATCATTCCCTAAATTCCCGATGATGATAGTCTTTTCTGAGGGATTAATAAAGTTTCCATTTAAAATCGATTTAATTTCAGTTTTCTCCCTCCATTCTAAGGTATGATATTTCTTTTTTATTCTCCAAATCATCTCCTCTTTTTTTCCATTTTTATTTTCTCTAATTAATTTCCTCTTTCTTACTATTTCAGGAATAATAGTTGAAGAGAGATCTCCCTCGACAAAGATCTTCAATGAATGACTGCGAATTTGAGGTATTATCTTTATTGTTCCAGAAAAATCTTTAAATGATAACTCCATTTCTTCATTTATATCTCCTAGAATTTGGAGTCTCGAATTGGAAGGATTTCTTGGTTGAAGAATTGGAGTGAGGTTTAGTATAAATTGGATTTGGATTTGATTTGGATTTGTATAAGAGATTGGTAATTGGGTTTGGGTTTGGATTTGAATGAGAGAAGAATTGGGATTTTGTTTTTGTATAAATTGGACACGAAAATTGGTTTGGGTGTTTGTAACCGAATTGGTATAGATTGAAATCGTAACATTGCCTTTTAATGTGTCCCAATTTGTTGCAATTAAAGCATCGAACTCTTTCTTTACATTCAGCGATTTGATGAGTACTAGATAAACATCGAAAGCATTTCTTTATGAAAAAAGAATCGAAAGAAATCATTTGAAAAGACTAACTCTTTGCTTCCTTGCTTGAACCAGAATATTTTCACTACTCGTCTTCTTGGTCTCAAACTCGCAATTCTACTATCCCTCTTCTTCTTTTTACTCTCTGTATGATTGTTGAACCGCCTGAGAAGGTGTTGATTTGCTCCCTTATTTGATTTAATTCACTTCTTGAATCACTTCTTGATTTGCTCCCTTCTCATCTTGTCCGTGCCTTAAGAAGGTGTTATAATCAAGCGATGCAGTGGCTTTGATCTTTATTGCTGAAGAACAAGTCCATATAAACACATACAACACTACAAATTGTATTTTTTTTTGAAAAGAGGTCGGCGAATTGCCGAGCTCATTGTATAGAATATTTTAAGGAAGAGAGTCTGAATAGGTTCCGTTACAGATCGTTGCGATGAACGTAAATAGAGCGAAGTAGATTAATAAAGGGAGAGAAAGAAAAAGAAAAAAGTTATAGTTTCCTCGCCATCAGGGTGTAATGTAGGTCAGTGGCCAGTGTCTTTATCCGGCCCGAGTTGTGTTTGTTGCGAATGAATTCGTCCACAGCTGTGCCTCAAGCATAGCCTTGTTGTATGTTATGCTCGGTGAAGCTCCCCGTCCATTGAAGATCCTCGCATTTCGCTCCTTCCACACATGCCATGTCGCTGCAAAAAATTTTGCGTCCCATATTTTCCTGAGTTCCTTCTTGACCAGAGATCGGGATGATTTCCAAAATTGTGCCGGTTCGGGTGTGTTTATGTGGCAGGTTATGTTGAATTGGTGAAGAAGTCTGTTCCACATCCATTTGATGTAAGTGCATTCCAAAAATAACACTACAAATTGTAACCTTGGGAAATACAACTGCAAGCACAATAGATGAAATGATTTAGTTAGATTATATATGATGATTGACTAATTAAGAAAATAATCAAGCCCATTAATTAATTGCTAATACTCTCAGAACGCTTTTACATTATTTTTTAGATGATGAAAATTAGATAAGAATTAGTAAAAATACAAAAATACCCCTGAAAATTTCAACAAATGTTATTATAACTAGTTTCAACATGAATATATATACATGGAACTTCTTGTAAAATATGGTGGCGCAGATATTATGTGGTAATATTCAAGAATAGAGATAAACATAACAGCTCATTTAGAAATGTTACCTCGTGTTTTCATGAAGTGGCCAAGCAAATCTTCCAATTAACTTACAAATACTGATTTGATACTTGTCATGTCCTTGCAGTGCCTTTTTAACTCGTCACTGCAGTCAATGATATCCAGTGATTCGAGGGATGGTGGGAAGCCATTTTCTGGCAAAGGCTGGATACTTGGACATCCAAAGATTGTAAGAGTTTTGAGAGATGAAAGATTACACAATGAATTAGGCAATGATTTGAGGTTCTTGCAGCAACAAAACTCGAGTTTTCCGAGGGAGCTAAGGAGTCGAAGTGATTTCTCCTGCTCTTCTGTTAGGTCAAGTATTTCATCACCTTCTAAAAGTAAATATTTAAGGGTCGATAACTGCATGCAAATTGGATCTGACATGAAGTTAGTATGACACAAACTAAAATTATCGACTAATGTGGCAAACTCATCTGTGTTCGGATTCTCCAACCTAGTTACAGAGTTCAAAGCTACCAAATTGGGGCATTCCATAATAGGCATGTACTCGAGTTGTACGGGGAACAATAAGCCTTCTAATGATACAAGGTTTTCACAATTAAGAATTGAAAGTCTTTTCAGAGCTGAACAGGGTGGGAGGTTCAAAGAGGTCAAATTTGGACTATTGAATATGATAGAGAGGTTAATGGTGTAAACAATGAAGATATTATATTGTCCGGAACATCTTTAAGGCGCAATTCTCTCACGCCTAAATGTAACTCCTCAATCGAGGTTAGTGCTCCAAGCCCTTCTTTACTGCAAAGATGAGATCCGAGCAGCCGTAAATCTGTAATTTCTTCGGAGTAGATTTTAAAAAATAAGGAATTTGCAACAATCCTTGATTATTGATTGGGTCTGTGGAGGAGGATGCATAATTAGTGAAGCAAGATGTGGTAACGGAAGCTACTTTCAAGGATGTCATTTGCCAACTAGTAACTATTTTCTTTTTTTTGACGGGTTTTGAACTCGGGTGGTATCTACCACACACAAGTGTCAAACCAATTGTACAACCGATCGCTTGTAGTAACTATTTTCAATTCATAAAGGTTTGTCACATTCAATAATAGAATAGAAAGTTGTTTTCCTGTAATATTGAATGAGTAGATCTCTAGGTATTCAAGCGACCGTGGCAAAAAGATATTTTCGACACTTTGCTCATTTGGTTCAAACGATAAAAAAATCTCCCGGCAATTTTCCATAGTTAACCTTTTTAAATTTACTAGTCCGCACAGGCTCTCCCATGACAAATATCTAAGCTTCTCACAATCACTTATTGTAAGATCATCGAGATGGGGAAACCAATTTTTGCTCTTATCACTAAAAGAAGAAAATTCAAAATTAAGGAACTCTGTTAATTCAGGACATTTTACAATTGTTAGTTTTTTCAAGCAAGGAAATGCTTGCCATTGGTTGCTTCCTCTCCACTTCTCCAACTTTGGCATATCGTGTATCTCCATCTCTTCTAAATGCTTGGCATTGTCCGCACCGGTGCCATAGAATGGTACATTGATTTCTCTAACAGCAAGCATATTTCTTAATATCAATTTCTTGAGAGATAATAAATGACCAAGAGGAGGAAGTATCTCCCATTCTTTGCAATTCTCTGGGCCGTTTGGCAAGCAGAATTAGTAGAGTGGAATTGGATTATAAGGTGGAGGAGAAAAAAGTTCTGGAATTAGTAATTCCGTAGTTTGTTTGGATGTCTAGATTATAAGATGCTGGAAAATATAATTTTTTGTTTGGTTGTTTGGAAAAATTCCGGAATTTTATTAATGACAATATACAAATAATGTTTAATTAAAATTGATAAAAAATATTAAGTATCTTTCTTAAATAATCAAGTAATATTAAATGTATCTTTAAATTATTATTATAATACTATATTTAATCCAATTATAATATTATTATAATGATATATAATATAATATTATATATTATTACAATAATATATATAACATAGTATAATTGCTATATATTATTACAATAATATATTTAATAATATATTTAATAATATAATTATATTATAATATTATATAAGATATATAATATTTTATTCATACAATAATAATAATAATTATTATTATTATAAATATAATTATAATAATTATTATTATTTTTGTATAAAATAATTATTATATATTTATTATAATATTATATTGTTATAAATTAATAAAAATTATTATTAATTAATTATATAATAATAATAATAATAATAATAATAATAATAATAATAATAATAATAATAATAATAATAATAATAATTATTATTATTATTAATATTCATATTATTGTTACTATTATTATTATTCAGTTAATAATAATATAACCATAAAATTTATAATATAATATTAATTATATCGATATAATATATTATTGTTATGATGCATTTATGACACATAAAATATATAATACAATATTAATTATATCGATATAATATATTATTGTTATGATGTAATTATTAAATATTATTTCAATAATATATATAATATTATATTAATTTTAAGCATATAATAATTATATTATAATATTTTTTTTTTATTATTATTATTATTATTATTATTATTATTATTATTATTATTATTATTATTATTATTATTCTTGTTGTTGTTGTTGTTGTTGTTGTTGTTGTTGTTGTTGTTGTTGTTATTATTATTATTATTATTCATATTATTGTTACTATTATTATTATTCATGTAATAATAATATAACCACAAAACTTACAATATAATATTAATTATATCGATATAATATATTATTGTTATGATGTATTTATTAGACATAAAATATATAATACAATATTAATTATATCGATATAATATATTATTGTAATGATGTAATTATTAAATATTATTTCAATAATATATATAATATTATATTAATTTTAAGCATATAATAATTATAATATAATATTTTTTATTATAATATAATTATTATATATTATTACAATAATACATATAATAATATTTGATTATGTGAATTTAATAATTATCATATAATAAAAATTCACTACAACACATATGGACTATTGGGGCAGCCAAAACTGACCCAACAAGACCTCAAAACCGTCCCTATAGGTTATTGGGTCGGTCAGGCGACCCTAACTGGGTGTCCCTAAAAGCTGCGATCCTGTCAGGGGTGGGCCGACCCTATATTGGTTTTGGGGCGGGAATTAAAGGGGCGGGCCGACCCAAACTAGGTGTCAGATGAATAATGACATTGCTATCCTGTCAGTACGAATGTCAGATGATTAAAGGGGCTGGCCGACCCTACAACTGTCATCTCTATTGGGGCGGGCCGACCCGCCTACATCTCAGCAATATATTATATTAATTATATATTATATTAATTATATATTATTTATAATTATATATTATTTAAAATTATATACTCTATTGGGGTGGGCCGACCCTACATCTCAGCAATATATAATATTAATTATATATTATTTAAAATTATATAATTATTCGAAATTATATAATTATATAATATACAAACACACAAATTCAACATGGAAAGAGATAAATCTTACGCACAAATTGAACGACAATCCCAAATCCTAGAAAATACATAAACACACAAATTCAACAAACAACCAAATACACAAACAAACAAACATAAATCATACGCATAAATTCACCAACAAAAGAGAACACGGAAACACACAAATTCACAAAAACCAAATCATAGTTTTATAAATTCATACCATCATCGTCATCGTGCGGGTAAAACGAACACCCCAACATGCCCTAAAAAATAAGAAGACATAAAATGTAATGACACGTTGAAAATTTATATATATATATATATATATATATATATATATATATATATATATATATATATAGAAAAATTGAATTAGAAGATATACCGTCCAATTATTCGGCTGCGACGATGACGGAATGGGGCGGTAGGGCCTCTTCTGTGACGAGGACGTCGGCTGATATCTCGTCGGAGTGTGATGCATTTGCTGCGACTGCATCCGATCCATCTGGGACATGTGTAAAAGTGGAGACCTCAACAAGTTATGCATGTCTGTCGCTACCGAATAATTCGTCCGTCCCGATCCGTCGTTCCGTGCTGCACCTGATCCTGCTGGAGATAAGCCCGATCCTTGCCCCTTAAAAACATCATCTTTTTCAATATGAAACTAATTGAAAACAAAAATATTTAGAATCAAAACATAATCACCTGATGACGACTCTGAGACATCAGATGAGCAATGGAACCCTGCATTACCATCATTTGCTCCTCAAGCCTAACACGCCTCTCTCTATCTTCTGCGGCTTGCATCTCAAGCCTCCTAGTCCTCTCTCTTTCCTCGTCGAGTTGACTCCGCAACTCACCAATCTCTACCGGGGACGGTCCGTACGAGCTCGCTCCTCCTGTGCCCCAACTGAAGGGTTACGCACACGTTTATCAAAGTGTGCAGCGGAATTAGTCTCGCATGCGTAACCTAATTCTACCGGGATCACGCCCAAAAACCAACGAAAAAGGAAGAGTTGGAGAAAATTACCTCGTACAAGTTAGTACGTGTCGATTTCTTCTCCAAATCCGTGAACCTTCTCCAAGGAGTGCTTGTGCAATCCCTCTACTCGTGTCCACCTTGATTTCGACCGATCGGAATCGTCGACGTCACGATCAATTCTCTCAAGTTCTTTGCTCGAATCTTCCTCTAAATCACTCCAGATCTAATCTATTTTCTGTGGAAGAAGAGAGAGAAAGCGGCGGCTCAAAACCCTAATTTCTGAAAAAGCTTAGGTTAAAACGAAATCAGAATTATATATATATAGGAATTAGGTCAGTTCGAACGCACCTAAATGGTTCGTTCGAACGAACCCAGTTCGTTCGAACCCACTTAAATGGTTCGTTCGAACTAACCCAAATCTGACTGTCACGAATAAGTCCGTTCGAACGCACTCATATAGTTAGTTCGAACGAACCTAATTCTGACTGTAGAATTGCCTATTTATATAAATTCTTCCAAGTTAATTCTTAAGCCATATTTTCTTTCAAACTCACTCTTGGATTAAGACTTAATCAACTTGGCCATATGTCCAACATATGTCGTGAGATCTAATCTCACGTGATTCCATTTTGTTTGTCCAACAAACGTATTGGTGAGCATTATCTTGAGAATCCGATATGTTACGAAATCTTGGTGTGACCGTGGACAAGGGGATTTTTCATCACTTTTTACATGCGCAAAATATAGAATTTAAACACATAAATATGCTTAAAGTATACCAAATATTCATAATTCCAATTTATTGAGATTAAATACTTTAATATGTGTTTTGTGTTAATTTCAGGTGAAAAATGCAAAATCTCACAAAACCAGGACTGTAGATGGATCGGTCTCGTCGTGCCGATCGATTTGATATATCATATGATGATATTTGATGAAGGCATGAGAGAGAAACCGAGCTTTTACTCTAAACGGGTCAAAAGGTTTGACCCGTTACACAAATGGACGCAAACGGGTCAGAACTGACTCGTTTCACCAAAGGCAGCGAATACCGAAACGTGATTTAACCTCCAGGATCCTGCAGCATGTTAAGCTCTCTACAACCCCTACAGCGGGTCCAAACATCTCTCTTCTTGACTTGCTACACATGTGACCACATAATCGCTTCCTCACCAAATCCAGCAAGTCTGACCAGTCAAAGATTTAAAAAAGATAAAGATCCTTTGTGGCAGGCGCAGCGTGTGAACCATGCTGGTATTCCTCTGCCTCTCCATACCTCCGTGTGTTACACGATCGACCACACAACCAGCGTCACAGAAAACCGAGCCAGGCAGTTCAAACCTCCAATCTTGGAGCCATGCAGCAGAGAATCTTCTCCATTTATATTGATAACCGCACTCTCCAGTTCCGCCTGAGGGTGATTATTTAACGAACCGCAGTCTCCATTTTTTGCTAAAACCGCAGAGCAGTGCAGCTATTTTCGGGAATTTCAGAATATTTTCAGCTCATTTAATCTTGATCCGTGGGAGAAGTTTGCAATGGTATTTTTAAGTTTTCTCGGCCGTCCGATGTCTAAATCAGATGAGGTTTGAACCGTTGGATTCGTTGCAACTTGCTCTACCTGACCATGCAAGTTGCAACTCGATCCTTGTCCTGTAGCAGTCTCTTTTCTCCTATAAAAGACATCTAAAACCTCTCTCTCAAGACACCCTTGGTCCCCATTGGTCAACCCTCCATTCTAGTGGGAAGGTAAGGTCTTAGCCTCTTCCCCCTCCATTGTTAAGAAGCTCTCAAGCTCCTCTCGCTCGTCGTCGAGCCATTTTGCCGAGAAGATGGTGTCTCCGCACGGTTTTCGAGGCCGCTCCGACGATCTTTTCCTCCCTCTCTCAAGCTCAAGGAAGTTGTTCTCCTCGTCCTCTCACCTCCTCTCAAGGCGTGAAGGCTCGAGGACCTCGCCAAGATCCAATCTTGGACTTCATTCTCTCCTTTTTCGGTACTCTCTTTTACAATTTTATTGTTTTGATTAGGAATTAAGTAGATATAAGTCAAATCTGTTTGTGAACTTGTTATATACTGTGATATATAGTTTGTGGAATTTTTGTGGAATTTTTCTCGCATTTTTTCTATTTTTGCCTTCAGTTTTACTAAAATTCTGGAGCTGATTTGTGTGATCTGTTGAGTGATTTTTAGATCTGATAATATTCCTTGTTTGCAATCACTGTTTAGATCTGGATCTATAGTTTAATACAAATTTTAAATCAATCAATTTCATGCAATTTCCTATTTGATATGAATTTTTGAAATCTGTTACTCAACCTCAAAATTGTCTGGACTATTCTGTAATTTGCCAGGAACCTGTTTGTAATTCGACCATTACTTTTTACTGAAATATCAAACCTGTGAAATTCTTCTGTTCTCTCTCTTAGTATTAAATAGTGAATCTTTGTGCCAAATTTGAGATCTTGATTTGTGATCTATAATTTTGTAAAAAATATTTAATGCCTAAAATACCCTTGTGATCAATCATCTTTATAAATTCGAAACTTGTGTGTGTGAAAGTGAGATTTTGACCAGAGCCTTTTGAAGTTTAGGTCTTAATTGTGACAAAATATTATAGTCTCTGGACCAATAGAAATAATTCTTGAATTGCAATTTCGATTATACGCAAATTTTCCTTGGAACGAACCTATGCTTATCACTTTGATTAGTATTTGTTATAAATTGTTTTGATTAACTCGTAAGATTGAAATTACACATTTAAACGACCTATTTTACGTGTTATCAACCGTGTAGGTTCGTCTAAGACTGGCAGTGGATATAGCAGCAATCCACAAGGTATTGCGAGCACTAGACTGTCGTTAATACCTACCCAGAATTAGCACGAAAAAGGTGGAGAACACCTTTATGAAGATGCAGTACATCTTCATACCTAGCTCAGATAAGTGTTACTTGTCCTCTTGTTCGCAATATCTTCCGATCAAAAGAGTCACGGTGAAGCCTAAGACTTCAAGTCATCCCCTTTTCTTTTTGATCAGATATACTCTTTCTCGATAAGAATTAGATTGATAATAACAATGCGAACTCTATTGAGTTCCATCGAGCTTGGCCAAGCATTTCATCAATCTCAATTCAATCGAGTGGCCCGAGAGATATCTCCCTCTATCCTTTTTGAAGGTTAGAAAGGAACAATTCCTATCTTGCAACCTCACATCCTTTGCCTATGCTAAAAACAATACCCAATAGTAATCTCTGCTACACAGTTACGCGTAGGTTAATTATATCAAAGCATTGTCTTTTCACATACTAGGTATCCGTGAGATCACTCAAGTATGAAGAACTAAAACGCACTATCTGGATATGAGTTCGTTTCCAATGACTCTGACCATGTTACAAACTCATATAGTGGTCAGTCCAATATACGACCCCGCGTATATCCATATTCTAGAATCGACGCTACCGTCCCAGATCAGTAAAACCTGATCATCTCATCTACGATTATGCCAGTGTATGTAAAAGTCTCCATTCAGTGAATGGACTACCCGGTTCAAACCTATGAACAACTTTATACACGAGGGACGTTTTAGAATTATATTCATTCCATTTAGTGGTTTTACTATCATTCAATTGACGAATCAATATGCCAGACTATGGCCATGCAACATATTATTCTCAACTGACTCGATGCACTAAACTAGAATAAAATTCAAGGTCTATCCGATTATTATAATCGAATAACCTCTCACACACTTTCTTGTTATTTAATTTTTTTTTGAAATATGAAGGTTTAGGTCATATGATGAATAATAATATAAATATCTCTTTCATAAACAAATACAATCCCAATAACACGCCTAGGACATAATAAATGTTCTCCCACTTGCACTAGGCAGATCGAATCCCTTATGCAATAAGAAACATAAATAAAACACCCAATCTAACACTGCGATAGATATCCCAATCCTATCGCCCTAGCATGCTGCTCATGCTTGGCACGTGATAGTGGCTTCGTAAATGGATCGGCCACGTTATGATCAGTAGGTATCTTCATTATTTTCACGTCACCTCTCTTCGTAATCTCACGAATCAAGTGGTAACGCCGGAGTACATGCTTGGACCTGTGATGCGCTCGCGGTTCCTTGGATTGTGCTATTGCTCCGTTATTGTCACAATACACATCCATGGGACCCGAGATGCTTGGCACAACGCCAAGTTCCATCACGAACTGTCGTAGCCAGACAGCCTCCTTTGCGGCTTCCGAAGCCGCGATGTATTCCGCTTCAGTTGTAGAATCAGCCACAGTCTTCTGTTTGGAGCTTTTCCAAACAACAGCTCCGCCATTGAGCGTGAAGACATAACCACTTTGAGATTGGAAATCGTTCGGGCACGTTTGGAAACTAGCATCTGTATATCCTTGGATAATCAGATCTCCTTCCGAACCACCATAGACAAGAAACATATCTTTAGTATTCCTGAGATACTTAAGAATGCTCTTGACTGCGGACCAGTGAACTTCCCCGGGATCAGACTGATAGCGGAAAGTCACACTCAACGCATATGCGACATCTGGTCTAGTACATATCATGGCATACATGATCGATCCTATAGCCGAAGCATATGGGATCCGACTCATTCGCTCACGTTCAGCGTCCGTTGAAGGACACTGATCCTTAGTGAGAGCGATGCCATGTGACATTGGCAGAAATCCTTTCTTGGATTGCTCCATGTGAAACCTAGTTATCCTTTCTTGGCAGAAATTACCTCGTACAAGTTAGTACGTGTCGATTTCTTCTCCAAATCCGTGAACCTTCTCCAAGGAGTGCTTGTGCAATCCCTCTACTCGTGTCCACCTTGATTTCGACCGATCGGAATCGTCGTCGTCACGATCAATTCTCTCAAGTTCTTTGCTCGAATCTCCCTCTAAATCACTCTAGATCTAATCTATTTTCTGTGGAAGAAGAGAGAGAAAGCGGCGGCTCAAAACCCTAATTTCTGAAAAAGCTTAGGTTAAAACGAAATCAGAATTCTATATATATAGGAATTAGGTCAGTTCGAACGCACCTAAATGGTTCGTTCGAACGAACCCAGTTCATTCGAACCCACTTAAATGGTTCGTTCGAACTTCGTTCGAACCCACTTAAATGGTTCGTTCGAACTAACCCAAATCTGACTGTCACGAATAAGTCTGTTCGAACGCACTCATATAGTTAGTTCGAACGAACCTAATTCTGACTGCAGAATTGCCTATTTATATAAATTCTTCCAAGTTAATTCTTAAGCCATATTTTCTTTCACCAACTTGGTGTTATCGGCGTTTTATACAAATTCGGATCGACGATGGAACCAATCCCATAGAAGTGTCCGTGAGCCCTCCCTCCTGACACGGCCATCCAATCGTGATGGTTGTCTCCATGCTGCTCGAACCAATCCGGACCGTGCTTCTCCCTCATTCGTGCATCATGCGCCATCTATTAAATAATAAAATTCAAATACTTATATAATGAAATTTAAAATCAGAATTAAAATATAAGCAAATATATTACCATTATTGCCTTCGATTTCGCATCGACGTACTGAACTTATCCTTCAGGAGTACGCTGTTTACAGTTCCCGGATTTTAGATCCCGGATTTTGCTCCTCCTGTTTCACAGTTCATATATTAATATTAAATATACCAAAAATTATTGACAAAATCGTACCATCTTCTTCTTGTGCGCGGCGAGAGAAATCGATCCGGCAGTGCTATGGCCTCGATCAGAACTTTTGTTTCTATTCATCTTGTTCCGAGCAGATGACTGTATCCATCGCGTATCGTTGATCCAAGTCTGCACCATATTGGCCCAAGCAACAGTCGTGCACCAAATCGGCTTGGACCGATTTATAGCCGCATCTGACCGGATCCACCTCCTCTTGTCCGGTCCAAGAACCTCTGTTGCATGATCTCGCGCACGCGTCGTGATGTGCCTCCAACGTTTTGCTGCCCATGAATTTAAATGAATTTCGCATTGAACTGCATCCTCGCCTGGAGCCCAGTGATAACGTTTCTACATTATTTATTTTCAAAAATTAAATATAATCAACCAAACTTAATATTTCAAGAAATGAATGTAATTAATATATATATATATATATATATATATATATATATATATATATATATATATATATATATATATATATATATATATACCATCATCTCGCCTATAACCATACGTCTGTGATCCTCGGGCCACAACGGCCAACGAATCCAACCCCCCACGTTGTAACTCTTCAAAAAATAAGACAAGTCTCGAGGTGGTTTCGTGCAATAGTCACCTGAATAAAGAAATCATATTACATTAATATTCAAAAAATAAAAAATGCAATAATCAAATAATACATATCAATGCGCCGACATCTAAAAGTTCTTCACCCGGCTCAAGTCTAACTTGCACTTCTTCTTGGAAATATTCGGTACTTGCAACTTCCACTTCTGAGACGACAAGTCGTGGTTTGGTGTTCGTCACCACCCACCAATCACGCCGATCATGTGCTTGAGAAGGGTAATCCATGTAGTATACTTGTGTGGCTTGGTGGGCGAAGATGAACGGCTCGTAATACTTGATGCTTGATGTGTGATTCACTTCTACAATCCCGTGTTTCTTGTCAACTCTCACACCACTAACATGATCAAACCACTTGCAATGAAACAACACAACCGAGTTCTGCATCTTGCAAGGAAACGAGATCTCAATAATTTCATTGATTATGCCGTAAAAAGCAGTTGCATCGTCGCCAGAACAACTCGCTTTTGCGCAAACTCCACTGTTGGTTGTACATACATGCCTACCGTGAGCTTGTGTGTGGAACCGATATCCATTGTAGTCGTATCCTTTGAAGTTTTTCACAAGTCTTTCGGGTCCTAAAGCAACATTGCACACCACGTCGAGAAATCCACCAACATTCGAAATAACTCTTGATTTCAACCACGCTGGCAACTCTTTTTCTCGTATTTGGTATTGTAATCTCGCTGATACATTACGAGCGTTAAGAATTGCATTGAACTCCCTACAAATTGGTTTGGACGATGAATGAAATCATCAAAAAATAAACTTGATATAAAAGAATTTAAATATAAATTCAAACTTACTCAACAAGTTCATCCATTTCAGGGAAATTCAATATGACATACATATGTGCCGCATTGATATTTTTATCGTCCAAATCAAGACTTCCTAACCCCATTGGATGACCAGGATAATCGAATATCGTGTGCTCATCACTCGAGAAGTCTCCAACATCAAAATGTCGAGATCGGCGATTCGCACGGGTAGGAACATCGTGATCAAAATACAAAGAACAAAAAATCGAAACCTCTTCTATTAAGTAATTCTCGACGATCGAACCCTCGACTCGTGCTTTGTTTCTCACCTTTCTTTTCAATCTACGTAAGCACCTTTTAAATGGATACATCCATCTATACGAGATGGGCCCACACATTCTGGCTTCGTACGCCAAGTGAACTACAAGATGTTCCATTGAGTCGAAAAAACTTGGAGGAAATATCTTCTCCAACTTGCAAAGAGTCACAACGATACTCTTCTCCATTTCAAGAAAATGGGTCGGATCCAACTCAGTGGTGCATATATCACGAAAGAAACTACTGAGTTCATTTAGAGGTTCCCAGACACAATCGGGAAGTACACCCCTCAAAGCCACAGGCAAAAGTCTTTGCATGAATATGTGGCAATCATGAATTTTCAATCCGTGGACATTCAAGGTTTGCATATTTATGCATCTTGTCCAACTTCCTGCATACCCATCAGGAAAACGCAATTCTTGCAACCAATTATATGCAAGCGTTTTTTCATTCTTATCAATGCAATATTTGGCTCTTGGTTTACCAATTCTGCCATTGTCTTGTGACACACGCTCTAATTCTGAGCGAGAACAAAACAACGAAAGATCTAATCGAGATTTTGCGTTATCTTTGGTTTTATTTTTCACGTCAAAAACAGTATTGAACACATTACCAAACACATTCGCCTCGATATGCATCACTTCCAAATTGTGACGAACATAATTCGTCGACCAATACGGCAAATCCCAGAAAATACTGCGTTTGGTCCAATTGTGTGTTTGTCCGTAACCAGGAATCTTCTCTTTCTCAACTCCATTCTTTCGTACAACGATCTTTTGGAGCACATCAAGATGATCCACTTTATCGCGAATTTCTAAACCAGATCTACGCGGGGGATGCAAACTACGATCAGTTTTATTTTTTGTGAATGAATTTCTCTGATATCGAAATGGATGGTTCTGGGATAAAAATTGTTGATGACAATCAAACCAACTATTTTTTCTACCGTGAGTTAACCTAAACGATTTCGTGTTTTCCATACACACGGGACACGATAATCTACCGTGAGTTGACCAACCCGACATCATCCCATAAGCTGGGAAATCATTTATGGTCCAAAACAATGCAGCTCTCATATGAAAATTGTTCTTTCGATACGAGTCATATGTTTGAACCCCATCCTCCCACAACATTTTGAGCTCATCGATTAGAGGACTCAAGAAAACATCGATTTTGTCACCAGGATGATCTGGTCCAGGAATAACGAGCGTAGAAACACATAACGATCTTTCAAACACATTCCAGGAGGAAGATTGTACGGAACGATGAAAACAGGCCAACACGAATAAGGCCTACTGCTCGAGAGGGTATACGTGAAGGAAATACAGTTTCGGATCAACCGTAAAAGTGTACACAAGGATAAACGAATGTAAGTGTACATTCGTGGTCATATCTTTCAGTAGGCATATCCAATTTGAATGGTTCAAATTGGGTTAGATAGATAATAAGATTATCTACAACCTTCATGTAGAAATATATTTCATATGAACGAAGTATCCGTGTCATTTCTATGAAATACCGAACGGGTGCAACAATATGACATACAGTTAGTAAAATAGTCATAACTTTTTCATACGAACTCCAATTGGGCCAGTCCAAATTGGGTTGGGTACATAATAAGATTATATATGATACGATCCATCCAATCCGATTGGAGTTCGGGGCATAGTTAGAATGCACACACGGAATTGGGATTATATATGATACGATCCATCACCGAAATTCTGAAAGGTTCGAGAGTCGTATATGATGCGATTGGATTATATCCTACCTAAATAAGCGAGATCCCACTCGATAGGCCTTCGTCACTTGTGGGAGGATTGCGAAATATGGATCTCGAGTGTTATGGACTTGGAGTCCCGTATCGGTATGAGGGTTATCGATTTGGCTCAAAGAGTAGGTTAATTTTGAGACGCCTTATGGGCCTTTGATTAACACTCGTGTGTTGATGGTACGAGATTTGATCTTCGTGACCGAATATCATATGCATTCAATAGATAAGTCGATCCCGGAATTGCATGAGATGCGATGTAAATTTGAATAGGAGATGCTTGGAGCATCCGAGGAATCCAGAGCATTGAGATGCGTGGATGTCCTTGTAATTCAAAGGCGGGATTGAAAGAAATAAATGTCTAAGGGAATTTTGGGAAATTGTTTTCCCAACAGAAAGTTCGGACAAGGAGTTGTCCAAACTAATGACTCAAAAAACGGTGAAATCCGAGGAGGATTAAACCTAGAAGTTGATTGCTTCTTTTGGCATTGCCGTCTTGGCCATATAAACGAGATACGTATATCTAGATTCCATATGATGGATTGCTAGAATCATTCGAATTAGATTCGATTGATTAATGAGATACTTATTTATTAGGCAAGACAACAAAGGGCGTCATTCTCCAAAGGTTGGAGCAAGATCCAACGAATTATTGGAAATTACATTTAGATGTAAATGTTCCGATAAGTTCCGAGGCAAGAGGAGGCTATCGGTATTTTGTTACGTTTACGGACGGTTAAAGTAGATACGGTAATATATGTTTAATGCGTGCCGAAGCAGAGATTTTTGAAAGGTTCAAAGAGTTTCAAAAACAAAATACAAAATCGACTTAGCAAGAAAATCAAAGCCCTTTAATAAGATCGAGGAGGCAAATATTTGAGCTACGCACTTCGATAGGATCGAAGAGGTGATATTTGAGTTATAAGTATTGATTATCATTCATGATTGTGGAATCATTTCACAATTATCTTCATTTCGGAACATTGAGATGTGTTCGAAAAGAGAAAATGAACGCATGTTAGACATGGTTCGATAAATGATAAGTCAAACGGATCTCCCAAAAATGTTTTGGGGATACGCCCTTGAGACAGCGGCACTAATGAATGGTTGCATATAAGATATGGACCATAAACCTTCTAATCGGTACAAAAGACGCCATATGAGATATGGATCGGAATGGTTCCGAAGTAGTCATTTGTACATATTTGAGGATGTGAGTATATTTCGAAATTTGTTTCGGTTAAACTCAATCCCAAATCTGAAAATTGTTCGTTTATCATATATCATTAAGGAAACTAAAGGATATTAGTTCTAACGTCCCGACGAAAATGAGATTTTCGTGGCTCGAAGAGATGCCTTCTTAGAGGAGGACTGGATGCGCACAAGTTTGGAACTTGATGTCGCTTATCTCTATGCGGGCTAGTGGTAGTAGAATAAATCTTGACAGAGTTCGAGATCTGGAAAATGAACATTGTACCGATGAAAGTTTACACGACTTCATCAAGAGTTGATGAATACGAGTCGAACACACAAAGTAATTTTTCGTAGATCAAGTAGGCTATATCGTGGCTATCTCGTCGAACACACAAAGGAACTTGTAAGTACGAGATGATGAATACGAGTCGAACACACAAAGTTTACACGACTTCATCAAGAGATGATGAATACGAGTCGAACACACAAAGGAACTTGTAAATACGTATTTATCGTGGCTAATGATGATAGATCGAAATCATATCATGATTTGATATCCTACAAGGATGCTATGAAAATTGACGGTTCCACATGACATGGTGTCTTGAAATCTGAGATTCAATCCGTGTACATTATCAAGTTTGGACTCGTGAAATGTGAATGGGTTTTCAAGGGGAAGAACCTACATGGATAGGAATTTGCATATATGCAAAGCGATGATCGTAGCGAAGAGTTTCAAGTAATTCGTAGTTGGATTATGAAGAAACGTTTTCGCATGTTGCCAAGCTTTCACATTCTCAAAATTCTGCTTGCCATTGTCACGTATTATGACTATGTGATGTGGCAAAATGGATGTCAAAACCGAATTTTTTGACAGAAATTTTATGAAAGGATGTGTACTTGACACAACCTTACGGTTTTGTCGATTCATAAGAATCGGGGATAGGATATGCACGTTTTAACGATCCATATAATGGATTAGAGAAAGCTTCTCGGAATTGGAATATTTATTTTGACGAAGTTATAAACTGTTATAACATTGTCGGAACGAATGGAAACTTTGTGTAAACATGAAGGTTAGTGGGAGCCGCGTTATATTTCTTGTAACGACAAAGGATTTAGGCGAGACCGCTTATGTATTAAGTGAAGGAAATACAGTTTCAGGATCAACCGTAAAAGTGTACACAAGGATAAACGAATGTAGTCGTACATTCGTAGCCATATCTTTCATTAGGAAAATCCGATTTGAATGGTTCAAATTGGGTAAGATAGATAATTAGATTATCTATAACCTTCATGTAGAAATATATTTCATATGAACGAAGTATAAGTGTCGTTTCTGTGAAATACCGAAAGGGTGCAACAGTATGACATACAGTTAGTAAAACAGTCATAACTTTTGCATACGAACTCCAATTGGGCTGGGCCAAATTGGGTCGTGTAGATAATGAGATTATCTACAACTTTCGTGTTGGTTGATTTTCTGTCAGAGAAATTTATCAATTTCGTCTGGACAGAATACTGACCAGGTTCATGCAGTTTTCTGTGTGAGAGGGTGTATATTGGATATACATGCCTTTTGGCTAATCCTGATCCTATTATATATAAATAGGATTTTCTCTCTCATCTTAACCAAGCAATTCATTCAGAATTATCCAGAAAATTATGAGACAAATTTCTAGAGAGTGAAAAGGTGTAAAAGAGAGAAACCGTGAAAAGGTGTTTTACGGTTTAGAGAATCAATTCGATTAAGCAAGTTCACCGGTGCATCGTCTAGGCAGGTGCATCCGTGACCGAAGTCTTGCGATTCAAGGTGGATACACGTAGAGGAGCAACAACTGAGGCTCTCACGATTGTGATCGATTCGGACGAGTAGATTGAGTCGGAGACGAAATCAAGCGAATCGGCGAAGTCAACGAGCGGTGAAAGACGCGTGGTGTGGGACGCGCGTATTGTCACCAACGTGACAGGAGAAAGAAGGCAGCGATCAACCCTTCGTGTGCAATCAATTTTGCACCGGTAAAGATCTAACCTTCTATTTGCATCGTACCCTCGAAGTCGTGGCGTGATCTCGGGAATCGGGGAACCGGACCGGGCCTACATATCCGCTGCGCGGGCCCGGGGCCGGGGATATTCCCCAACAGTGGTATCAGAGCGATCGCCATCGATTCGAGGGTCGAATCATAGTCGTATATTAGATATACGCACGGGTTATCAAAGTTCGTACCCGTTTGCATGATGTTACATATTTAGAATGTCAAATTCCATTAAAATCACAAGTGAAATTCGCTAGAGATCGATCAATAGTTGATTGAGAGTATCTAGGAATAATCGTGAAAAGATTTCATGATTGATCGTTTTGGAAACGAGCGAAAACAGCAGTGCAAAAATCGCATAGTCCGTTATAACGGACTTGGAGTCCGTTGCAACGGACACTGTAGCAGATACAGAAAATTGGGAATTTTTTTGCGAAAAACACATATTCCGTTGTAACGTACTTGGAGTCCGTTGCAACGGACCCTGTATAGGATGCGGGGGTGTGAAGAGAACTGTGAAAAACGCATATTCCGTTGCAACGGACTTGGAGTCCGTTGTAACGGAACCTGTATCAGATACGGGGTTGCGGGGATGCCAATGGTGTCTATTGGAGTCCGTGGTAACGGACTGGGTCCGTTATAACGGATGTCTACGCAGTTTTGTCCGTTGCAACGGACTATATGTTGCGTTGTAACGGACAGGTTTCTGGAAATTTGGACAAAGGTATGCAGAAAATAGCGTTGTAACGGACCAAGGTTGCGTTGCAACGGACATGTTTCTGGCAATTTTGGCCAAACTCCGGAATAAATAGCGTTGTAACGGACTGGTATTCCGTTGTAACGGAGTACCAAGTATACTGGAGGTCCGTTGTAACGGACTATGTTGCGTTACAACGGACTGGTTTCTGGTTGCTGATTTTGTTTTCGTGATAACTTTGGCTACACAACTTGGAATTTTGAGTTCTTTATATCGATTTGATCGGCATCAATCATACTAGCATATAGTTAGATAATTATTTAGAATAATTAGACTCCCAAATAAAAACATATGCATTTATGAAAATCTTGTGATAGTGATATAATTGGATTAAGTCACGAATTTAGAAACATGCAATGGCATGATCCCTCATAATATTTAAGTCATGAAAATGCCTTCCATATCCACAACTACCGAGTTCGGTGTTACGTTTCACGTGGGTTCAGGCTAAAGTCGGGCACGTGATATTGAAACAATCGAAAGGGTGGCAAGCGTTAAATCGGGACTTGTGAGGCACAGGCTAAAGTCGACTCACTAGTAGCCTATTTGAACGATACGATGGAGATGGTTGTGACTTAACCGTCCAGGCCAATCAGATTGGAGTTCGGGGCATAGATAGGATGCACACACGGAACTGGGATTGTATTGGATACAATCTATCACCGAAATCCTATAAAGGTTCAAGAGTCGCATTGGATGCGATTGGATATAATCCTACCTAAATAACGGGATCCCACCCGATAGGCTAAAGTCACTTGTGGGAGGAACGGAAATATGGGTCTTGAGTGTTATGGACTTGGAGTCCCGTATCGGTATGAGGGTTATCGATTCGATAAAATAACACTATCATATAATCATCATATAAGCCCTATAAGATAAGTACGCAACGTTAGTAATCAATCTTTCACTTCATTTGTAGAATATGTCTTCTAGTAACACCAACACCATGTCGATTAGATCGACGTTAGAAAAGGATAAGCTAGTGGGTCGGAACTACTTTGACTGGCACCGAAACCTGAGAATAGTTCTCAGGCAAGAGGGCAAGAGTCACGTATTGGATACGGAACTAGTAGAACCGGGCCCCGATGCTACGGCCGAAGAAAAGGCCGCGTTTGAGAAACTTAAGAAGGACTCAAATGATGTTACGTGCCTCATGGTGGCATGTATGGACGCTAGTCTTCAAAAGCAGTTTGAGGACTCGGATGCGCACATCATAGACGTTGTGCTCAAGGAAATGTTCCAAGAGCAGGAGCATATTGAACGGTTCAGTACGCTCAAGGAGTTAGTAAACTGCAAGATGCCTTCGGGGTCTTCAGTGAGTACTCACGTTTTGAAGGTGCAAGCTCTCATAGACCGTCTTGAGAAGCTAGGAGAGAAATTGTCGAAGATTATGCAACAAGATTTGATCTTGTGTGCACTTCCTCCAATGTTTTCTCCGTTCGTGACTAACTATCACATGCATTCGATGGATAAGACGATCCCTGAGCTTCACGGAATGCTCAAGAATTTTGAATCGGAGACGTTAAAGTCGTCCGGAGAGAACAGGACAAGAGTTGCCGGCAATGTTCTCACAATTCAGAATAAGGATCGTAAGAGATCAAAGTCCAAGGGCGGTTCGGCTAAGAAACGTTCGAAGCCGAATAAAAGGGGAAAGGAGAAATCCAAGGATGAGACGTGCTTTCATTGTCACAAGGCTGGACATTGGAAGCGCGATTGCAAGTCTTACCTCGAGGAGGTGAAGAAGGGCAAGGCGGTTTCAGCGACCGGCCTCTCAGGTATTAACGTTATTGAAGTTAATATTTCAACTATGACTAATTGGGTATTGGATACCGGTTGTGGGACTCATATTTGTCGAAATATGCAGGTTCTTCAAAATAGTCGAAGGTTGGAAAAGGGTGAAGTCGATCTACGCGTCGGGAATGGAGCAAGAGTTGCTGCATTTGCCGTAGGAGTAGTTAATTTGACTTTACCTAGTGGACTTATTTTAGTACTAAATAAATGTTATTATGTACCGACATTATGTAAGAACATAATAAGTGTGTCGAAACTGGCCAATGATGGCTATGAATTCGTTATTAGGAATAATGAGTTTTCGATATGTAAGGATTCTATTATCTATGGAAATGTTCTGTTAGAAAATGGTCTTTATGTGTTGGATTTCGATCACGGAAATAATAAGTCCATATATAACGTTAATGCAAAAAGGATTAAATCTAAAGTTGATAATCGGACTTTCTTTTGGCATTGTCGTCTCGGTCATGTGAATGAGAAACGCATTGCTAGACTCCATAAAGATGGACTACTAGACTCATTTGAATTGGATTCATTTGGGAATTGCGAATCTTGTTTGCTTGGCAAGATGACTAAGGCGCCGTTCTCCAAGGTCGGAGAGCGGTCCAACGATCTATTGGAACTCATACATTCCGATGTATGTGGACCGATGAGCATCGAGGCAAGAGGAGGCTATCGATACTTTGTTACGTTTACGGACGATCATAGTAGATATGGATATATCTATTTGATGCGTACTAAAGCGGAGACTTTTGAAAAGTTCAAAGAGTTTCAAAACGAAGTTGAAAATCAGCTTGGCAAGAAAATTAAAGCCATTCGATCGGATCGAGGTGGCGAATATTTGAGCTATGAGTTTGAAGATCATCTGAAAGATTGTGGAATAGTTCCACAATGGACTCCGGCAGGAACGCCACAATGGAATGGCGTGTCCGAGAGAAGGAATCGAACCTTGTTGGACATGGTTCGATCCATGATGAGTCAAACTTCCCTTCCAAAATCGTTTTGGGGATATGCCCTAGAGACAGCGGCTTACTTATTAAACCGCATACCTTCTAAATCGGTACCTAAGACACCATATGAGATATGGACCGGAACAGTTCCGAAGTTGTCTTATGTTAAGATTTGGGGATGTGAGGCTTATGTTCGAAAATTATTATCGGACAAGCTCGATCCCAAGTCTGAAAAATATTTATTTGTAGGGTATCCCAAGGAAACAATGGGGTATTATTTCTATAATCCCGTCGAAAATAAAGTTTTCGTAGCTCGAAGAGGAGTCTTCCTTGAGGAGGACTTTATCTCTAAGCGAGTGAATGGGACTGAAATAGATCTCGAAGAAATTCGAGACCCGCAAACGAATGTTGAACCGATGAACGTTGATCCGATTTCCTCAAATGTTGAGGATCCGGAGTCAAGTGCACAAGGCGCAGTTCGTAGATCGGGTATGATTCGTCAAGAGCCTATACGATATGGTTTTATCGTGGCAAATGATGATGAAGTCGAATTCATAGATGATGAACCGACATCTTATCGCGAGGCTATGAAAAGCGAGGATTCCGATAAGTGGCAATCTGCCATGAAATCCGAGATTCAATCCATGTACGATAATCAAGTTTGGAACTTGATTGATCCACCTCCCGGGGTTAAACCAGTGGGATGTAAGTGGGTCTTCAAGAAGAAGACCGACATGGATGGGAATGTGAACACTTATAAAGCACGGCTTGTGGCGAAAGGTTTCAAACAAATTCATGGTGTAGACTATGAAGAAACGTTTTCTCCCGTGGCAATGCTTAAATCCATACGGATCTTACTTGCTATCTCTGCGTATTATGATTACGAGATTTGGCAAATGGATGTCAAAACCGCATTCCTTAACGGGAATTTAGAGGAGGATGTGTACATGACACAACCCGAGGGTTTTGTCGATTCAAAGAGTCCGGATAAAGTGTGCAAGTTGCAACGATCCATTTATGGATTGAAGCAAGCTTCTCGGAGTTGGAACATACGTTTTGATGAAGTTATACGAGAATATAATTTCGTGAAAAACGTAGAAGAACCTTGTGTATACAAGAAGGTTAGTGGGAGCCACGTAGTATTTCTTGTACTATATGTAGACGACATCTTGATCATAGGAAACGACATTCCGATGCTTACGGATGTTAAGAAGTATTTAAATACTCGTTTCGCTATGAAATTACTCGGCTTGAGGATTTATAGAGATAGATCCAAGAAATTACTCGGCTTGAGTCAAAGCACGTACATCGACAAAGTGTTGAAACGGTTTTCAATGCAAAATTCGAAGAAAGGACTTCTTCCAATGTCGAGTGGCATATCGTATTCTAAAGCTCAATGTCCGACATCGAGCGAAGATAAGAATGCGATGAGTATTGTTCCATACGCTTCGGCGGTTGGATCAATTATGTATGCCATGATTTGTACGCGCCCCGATGTGTCGTATGCATTGAGCGTCGTTTCGCGTTACCAATCTAATCCAGGGGATATGCATTGGATCGCGGTTAAGAACATCCTTAAGTACTTACGAAGAACTAAGGATCAATTTCTAATTTATGGTGGAAAGACATCCGGGTTGGTCATCAATGGATATACCGACGCCAGTTTCCAAACATGTATCGATGACTTTCGATCACAAAGCGGATACGTGTTTTGTCTAAATGGTGGAGCGGTAGTTTGGAAAAGTTCCAAACAACCCACGATAGCAGACTCTACAACTGAATCGGAGTATATTGCGGCTTCCGAAGCGGCAAAGGAGGCGGTTTGGATCAAGAAGTTTGTGTCGGAGGTTGGTGTAGTCCCGTGCATCTCGGAACCTGTAGTTGTGTATTGCGACAATACGGGCGCAATAGCACAGTCCAACGAACCGAGGGCACATCACCGCTCCAAGCACATACTCAGAAAATTTCACTTGATCCGTGAGATTTTGCAAAGGAAGGATGTGATCATTGAGAAGATTGATACTGACAGGAATGTTGCGGACCCGTTTACTAAGCCACTCTCGCAAGCTAAGCACGATTATCATGCGAAAGCTATAGGTTTGAGATACCTAGAGGAGGAAGAGAGTAGTTAGTTATCTAAAAAGATAGTTTCGTAGGACGAGATTAGTCTAATAGATTAGTAAACGTTGTATCACCCCAAACTTATCTTATAGTAATGCAATTTCAGAATTTTAAAATTTTTCATTTTGCATCTATCTTATATGAAAACTGTGTGCTGGGTTGTGTAATATGATTGTTACATGAACCTTGATTTGAACTTGTGTGGACGTCGACATGGTTGAGGACCATGTGCAGCGAAACCGTCACACTTAAAGTGTCATTTCTAAACATCCCTAGTCGCAGATCAGCTTGCTTAAGAGAGAAGCATTTCTATTATTAGATAATAGACTGAACGCGTACACTAGTACGTTTGCCGAGGAGATGATTATGTTTTGCTAATCATGGGACAAAGGAGTTTGTCGAATCGGGAACGTAGATATATGTTAGGTTACATGTATTGGATATGACCGAAGCCGCGAGACCATGACATGGTTTAGTCATTATAGATGGACTTGCGACGGATGGGGTTTTAGATTCTTCAAACTTGAGGGGATCATTGATTGCGTTTCGTGCGTAACACAATGCTTTGATATGATCTTACGCTCACCGTAACAGGGAGTTAAAAGGGTCATCATTGGGTATTGTCCGAAACACGGAATTCAATGTGAGTCTCCAAGATAGGAATTGTTTATTCCGAAAGGAAGAGATATCTCTTAGGCGCCGCTCGATGAGTCGATTAACGAAACCTGCGGCCGCAGTCAATGATATTAATGGTTAATATCGATTGAAATTTGTTAACTCAACTCGGAATCGGGGAATAAGTGTAGTTAATCAAATTATAAGGATGACTATTACCATGCCTTTTGATTAACGGATATCGCAAACAAGAGAACTAGTAACCGCTATTCGAGATAGGCACAATGATCACAATCATTATTCGTTTAACATGGGTAGCTATGATGGAGTGACTAGATCCCGCTCATGAGCTTGTAGGTATTGGAAACAACCTACTGCCATCGTTAAGTCGAACCTACATGGTCACACAACGAGTCGTACTAAGTCGGGCTTGATCATAAAATTGGCACATAGGATGTGCATAGCTTGGTATTTGATACGCGAGCTATATTCTCTAAAATCGTGCGTATTGGATATGCATGAGTACCTTTTAGGTAGATCTGAAATTGAGTGGGAGACTGAAGGAAATACAGTTTCAGGATCAACCGTAAAAGTGTACACAAGGATAAACGAATGTAGTCGTACATTCGTAGCCATATCTTTCATTAGGAAAATCCGATTTGAATGGTTCAAATTGGGTAAGATAGATAATTAGATTATCTATAACCTTCATGTAGAAATATATTTCATATGAACGAAGTATAAGTGTCGTTTCTGTGAAATACCGAAAGGGTGCAACAGTATGACATACAGTTAGTAAAACAGTCATAACTTTTGCATACGAACTCCAATTGGGCTGGGCCAAATTGGGTCGTGTAGATAATGAGATTATCTACAACTTTCGTGTTGGTTTATTTTCTGTCAGAGAAATTTATCAATTTCGTCTGGACAGAATACTGACCAGGTTCATGCAGTTTTCTGTGTGAGAGGGTGTATATTGGATATACATGCCTTTTGGCTAATCCTGATCCTATTATATATAAATAGGATTTTCTCTCTCATCTTAACCAAGCAATTCATTCAGAATTATCCAGAAAATTGTGAGACAAATTTCTAGAGAGTGAAAAGGTGTAAAAGAGAGAAACCGTGAAAAGGTGTTTTACGGTTTAGAGAATCAATTCGATTAAGCAAGTTCACCGGTGCATCGTCTAGGCAGGTGCATCCGTGACCGAAGTCTTGCGATTCAAGGTGGATACACGTAGAGGAGCAACAACTGAGGCTCTCACGATTGTGATCGATTCGGACGAGTAGATTGAGTCGGAGACGAAATCAAGCGAATCGGCGAAGTCAACGAGCGGTGAAAGACGCGTGGTGTGGGACGCGCGTATTGTCACCAACGTGACAGGAGAAAGAAGGCAGCGATCAACCCTTCGTGTGCAATCAATTTTGCACCGGTAAAGATCTAACCTTTTATTTGCATCGTACCCTCGAAGTCGTGGCGTGATCTCGGGAATCGGGGAACCGGACCGGGCCTACATATCCGCTGCGCGGGCCCGGGGCCGGGAATATTCCCCAACATTAAGCGTGAAGATATATAGGATTGATCTAAGAAGTTCCTCGTTCTGTAATATAGCACGTATATCGACATATTGTTGAAAATGGTTTTCAACATATAACTCCTTGGCGGAGTTAAATCGAAATGTCGAATGGCAGAAATTTTCTACGGCTCGATCTGAGACATCAAGCAGGGCGAAAAGTAATAATATGATGCTTTACATTTGATGTGAGGATCTATTATATCTGTCATGATATGTATGTGGCTATCTGTCATACATATGAAGTGTCTAATTTACAGTCAATAAAATCCATGGGAATCACACGAGTTTGAATGTAATGCGATTACATGAGACTAACTCTTGTGAATGTATATGTTGGGTATCGGCGTCACTACCGAGCTCCGCGCAGCGGATTGAAGAGCTCGGTCCGACCCGATCCCGAGGACCACACCGACGACTCGATCGTACGAATCCTAAAACTACATGCAACTACTTATGAATATAACGATTATAGACATAGATTCATACCACGTGAAATTGATCACGGTGACGGGTTGATCAGTAGTTGATGCCTTTTCGCTGCTCCAATCTTCGGCAACACGTGCGTCCCATTCCCGCACGATTCGACACCTTCGACGGAGCTTCGATTTGTCGTATACAACCGGATCGCATCCGGTTCGTCATTCATCTTTCCCTTGTTTGATCACAATAGAGGATTTCAGATGAAATCCCTCTACTCGTATCCACCTCGAGCTAGCGCATTTCGGTTACGCGCAATTCCCCCAAAAATTGCCGTAAACTTGCTTGAAAACTCCAATCGCTAATGGTGATTTCAAGTTCTCTCTTTACTTGTCCTACAAGCAAACATGAACCCTAGACAATATTCTGGTTGGTTCAGAGAGAGAGAAGATCAACAATTGATCTTATATTAATACCATAATTAATAAGGAATTAATGAGTACAAAGAAAACTGCTAATCTGGAATTTGGATCACAGTCAGTCATGACGCACAGAATGGTGCGTCATGATGCACCAGTCATGTTTCCTAGAAACAGCATTTACTCTTGGTCCGTCATGACTGACCGTACAGTCCGTCATGACTGACCATACAGTCCGTCATGACGCACCATATTGTGCGTCATGACTGACCATACTCACAGATTGGTACACAAAATTTCCTTTGGTCCGTCATGACTGACCAATCTGTCCGTCATGACTGACTATGTTATTTTGTCAGATTTGCATAATCTTATTATGCATCCAATCGTATCTACGAACGCGTACGTTCGTCTATCCTCATGTGTGCAAGCTACTAGTTGATCTATAACTGTATTTCCTTCAGTCTCCCACTCAGTTCAAGATCCAACTAAAGAATGCACCAATGTACATCACATGTACACTTATCTTAGAGATTGAAATCAAGCCCGAAATAAGACAGCTCTATGTGTGACCGCGTAGGTTCGTATCAAGCAATGGTAGTAAACTTATTCCTAAGTTTACGGGCTCATGAGAGGGATTTAGGAAGAAATCCATCATAGCTTTCCCACGTTGAAAACGAAAAACGATTGTGATCATTTATACCCATCTCGAACGGTGGTGTTTAGTTCTCTTGTTCGCGATATCCGTCAATCAAAAGGCATGGTAATAGTCATCCTTATATTTTGATTGACTATACTTAAATTTCGATACCGAATTGAATCAACAAATACAATCGATATTAACCATTAATATCATTTACTCTGGCCAGAGATTTCGTTGATCAATTCATCGATAGGCCTAAGGGATATCTCTTTCTCTCGAAAGGAACAATTTCTATCTTGATGACTCACATCAAATTTCGTGTTTCAGATAATACCCGATTATAATCCCATGACCATACTGTTACAGATAGTGGAAGACTATATCTAAGCATCATGCTACGCACGGAAAATGATCCATGATCACCTCAAGTGTGAAGAACTAAGACCCCATTCGTTACGATTCCATCTACAATGACTAAACCATGTCATGGTATCGCACTTTTGGTCAAGTCACAATATGCATAGCCTAATGCATATCATATTCCCGATTCGACAAACTCTTTGTCCTATGATTAGCAAAACATAATCATCACCTCGGCGAATATGCTAGTGTACACGTTAGTATATTATCTTATAATAGATATACTTATCACATAAGTATCCTAATCGTGACTAGGGACATTTTTGAAATATAACTTTTGAAATGTGACGGTTTTACTTAACATAATCACGTATTATGTAGACGCTCACACAAGTCATAATTCAAGGTTCGTGTAATCAAATTACACAACCTCGCACAAGTATTCATATAAGTATAAATGCAATTAAAATTTTAAAATTTTGAAATATGCACTAATATAGAGTAAGTATTATTTGATGCAGCGTTTACACCTATAATCTCTGCTAGGATTATAATCTGCGATGACTATCGGTATTAGATAACTATACCTCAAATATATTCCTCCTCTAGGTATCTCTATACCTATAGTCTTCGCTTGAAATTCATGCTTAACTAAGAAGAAAGCAGTTTTTGTAAACGGTTCCGCTACGTTACCGTTAGTGTCAATTTTCGTTAGGTATCCAATACCTATTGAATTTAAGTTTGGAGTGGTTATGTTATTTCAATTTCTTTTGGTTTGGGCTATTTCGACCATCGAAATAGATAACCATAGAATCCTATTACTTGGGACAATACCAAGTATGATCAACACCTTGATCCATAACGTTTCCATTTCGGCTTCGTAAGCCGCATTGAAATCTAATCCCATCGTAGAATTTGCTCGATGTCGCACATCGATTCTCAAAAAGTTTTACGTCATTCGACAGTTGGGAGAAATCCTTTTCTTGGATTTATGTATTGAAAATCATTTTCAATATTTTGTCGATGTATATACTTTGAATTAGATCGAGGAATTTCAAATCTATCTTATAGATTTTTATGCTTATCTTATAAGCGGTCCCGCCTAAATCTTTCATAGCGAAATGACAACCGTTTCCTACGAATAATATATCGTTCATATATTTTAATATAAGAAATGTATGTGTCTCCCACTAACCTTCACACATACAGAAAGCTTTTCTTTTGTTCTTGATAATATTATAACTAATTATAATTTCATCCGAACAAAATTTCAATTCCATGAATTATTCTTCAATTCATCATATGGATCGTTGAAACTTGTATACTTTTCTTAGATTCTTTGGATCGATAAAACCATTAGGTTGTGTCACATACACATCCTCTAATTTTCCTATAAATGAATGCGGTCTTGTCATCCATTTGTCAAAGTACATAGTCATACTATGTGAAATGGCAAATATAGTCCGAATGGATCAAGCATGATTATTTGTGAAACCATTTCTTCATGATCATATCATGAATTCTTGAAGCTTTTCACAACTATCCTTGCTTTGTAAGTATACATATTCTAATCTACGTCAGTTTTCACCTTGAAAACTCACTCACATCCTATGGGTCATACCCTAAGAAATGTTTAAATCAAGTTCTAAACTTGATGACATACATGGATTGAATCATGGATTCCATGGCACCATGCCATATGAAATTTTATCCTTTATAGCATCATTTTAGTCCATCGACTCAGCATGTATGAGCTCGATTCGTTTGTCACATTCTTTGATAAATTCATAATTTATCGATTCGTGACGTGTCTAAATTGATCTATAAACTCGCTTTGTGATCTTGACTTGGATTCATCAACTTTTGATGAAATTCCAATCATATTCATCGGTTCAATGTTCCATTTCGAGTCTCGAACCTTTCGAGATCGATTCATCTCCCACTAGACCTCATAGATATAAGTGACATCAAGTTCCAAACTTATGCACATTAAGTCCTCCTTTAAGAAGGTATCTCTTCGAACTATGAAAATCTAATTCTCATTGGGATTTAATAAATGATATCCTTTAATTTCTATAAGAATACTCAATGAATGAACATATCAAGATTTGAGATTTAGTTTATCCAAAACCAGTTTTCGAATTCAAATCTCCAAATCTTACAAAAGATAACATCGGAAATTTTCATTAACATTGAACTATTAACGTGCCCGACTTAGGCCTGAAACCACGTTAACCCTCAATTTAATTTCTTTCCGATCCATATCACATATGGGTCTTTTGTACCGACTTAGAAGGTATGTGATTAACCTTGGTCTTAAGAGTAAATTTCCAAATCTTATTTGGGAAAATTAATTTTGATTTATCATCTATCAAACAATGTCCAACAAAGTTTGATTTCTCCTTTCAGACACATTAATCTACATTGATGTTCCGAATGAAAATAACTATGAAACTTTTCATAAATTTTCTAGATGATTATCATACTCATAGCTTAAAAATGCTCGTCTCTTCGATCTTATCGAAAGACTTTGATTTTCTTGCTTAGTTGATTTCGTATTTCATTTCGAAACGTTTTTGAACTATTCAAAATTATGTTTCAAACGCATTAAATAGATATCTTTATATCTACAATAATCGTTGGTAAATATAATGAAATATTTGTAGCCTCCTCTCGCCTCCGAACTTACTTATTTACACACATTCAAAATGTATGTATTTTGATAAGTCGTTGACCGGTTTTCCAACCTTTGGAATGACACTTTTGTCATCTTTCTTATTAAACAAGTATTGTACTTGTCATGCGAATCTTATTCGAATGAAACTAGTATTCCATCCAACGGATTCTAGAAATGTGTATCTCATACACGTAGTCAAGATGATAATGTCAAAAGAAGCTATTACTATCAATAACTTGCCCAAATCCTTGATTGAGACAACATTTGCCTTAATCGCCCTTAGACTCTTATTTCTTATAATTCTTCAAACTCCTTTGAAGATCCGCGTCTATGCATGTCAACATCCGACATACAATATTATATGACTCCTTCTCAAGTTTGTCAAATTCTGGCTTTCTCTAAAGCCTCGTGAATGTGAATCGGTTCCACAAATTTCGTGTTCAACACGTAACTCTTGCACTCTTGCCTAAGAACCATTTTTAGGATATGGTGTTTATCAAGGTAGTTCTGTTTCACAAACTTTTCTTTCTCTAATATCGATCATATCGATATGATATTGGTGTTGCTTAAAATTATTATTCTACATGAATTCGGAAATTGACAACTAACCGTGCGTACTTATTCTATATGCTTATATGATATGAAATATGTTACTTTTATCAAATCAATAACCCTAATATTGATTCGGGATTCTAAATCCAATAACACTTCAAGACCCATATTTCATGATCCTCCCACAAGTGACTTTGGCCGACAAATGGGATCTCACTATTTAGGTAGGATAAATCCAATCACATCCAATGCGACTCTTGACCCTTTATCGGATTTCGGTATCGAACCATATCATATATGATCCGAATTCCGTTTGTGCATCCTAACTATGCCCCGAACCCCAATCGGATTGGCTTGGACGGTTAAGTCACAACCGTGCTCACATATCGTTCAATTGAACTACAAATGCGCCCGACTTTGGCCTGAACCCGCATTTGTCCTCAATTAACGCTTGCCTCTCACGTTGATACATACAACATTGCGCGCCCGACTTTGGCCTGAAACCGTGCAAAGTGTAATGACCAACCTCGGAGGTTGTGGACATGGAAGGCATTTCATGACTTAAATATTACTTAGGGATTTTATGACATACTCTAATTATATCATTAAATAGGTTTAATCATGACGAATGACTTATATGAACATAATTATTAATTATTAGAACCAATATAAAAATTTTCCAGAAAAATTACACTGTCCGTCGTGACTGACACATGGTCCGTCACGACGCAAGTATACAGTCCGTCGTGATGCACAGAATGGTGCGTCATGACTGACCATGCCCATATTAAAATTTTCAGAAAAAAATTTACACTGTCCGTCATGACTGACAGTTGGTCCGTCATGACTGACCATGTCCAATATTTCTCCTGATTTGGACTAACTTTGACTTCCGTCATGACGCACAAAACAGTGCGTCACGACGGACTTCACTTGTCCGTCATAACGCCAGAAGGTGCGTCATGACGGACTATACAAAACAATTTTGTTGTCCAATCCAGGGGCTAATTCGTGTTATGTCCGTCACGACTGACCAAATGGTCCGTCGTGACGGAACTAGTTAATACAGTCCGTCATGACGCACCAAGTCACGACTGACCAAATGGTCCGTCGTGACGGAACTAGTTAATACAGTCCGTCATGACGCACAACTTGGTGCGTCATGACTGACCATTATAACTCTCAAAATCCAACTCTTGGACTGCACGATATATACTGTCCGTCATGACTGACAACCTGTCCGTCATGACTGACTGTACAAAACAATTTTGTACAAACTTCCAGGGACTATTTGGGCCACTTCCGTCATGACGCACAACTCTTGTGCGTCACGACGGACCATTGTAACGCTTCAGGTCCAACTCTTGGATTTCGTGATGAACAGTGTCCGTCATGACTGACCATCTGGTCCGTCATGACTGACCTACTATAATACTCAATTTTGACAGTATTTTTTTGCTGAAATTGAATCGTTTCGAAAACGATTAATCATGAAACCTTTTCATGATTACTTCTAGATGCTTTTGATCATCATATAATCAAACTCTAATAAGTTTTCCATGGTCCTAATTTTATGAAACTATATGATTTATGTTCTGATTCTACATGATTGTCCGAATAACTTTTATTCGAAATTGATTCGACGATCGAATCACGATGATCGCTCTGATACCACTGTTGGGTATCAGCGTCACTACCGAGCTCCGCGCAGCGGATTGAAGAACTCGGTCCGACCCGATCCCGAGGACCACACCGACGACTCGATCGTACGAATCCTAAAACTACATGCAACTACCTATGAATATAACGATTATAGACATAGATTCATACCACGTGAAATTGATCACGGTGACGGGTTGATCAGTAGTTGCTGCCCTTTTCGCTGCTCCAATCTTCGGCAACACGTGCGTCCCATTCCCGCACGATTCGACGCCTTCGACGGAGCTTCGATTTGTCGTATACAACCGGATCGCATCCGGTTCGTCATTCATCTTTCCCTTGTTTGATCACAATAGAGGATTTCAGATGAAATCCCTCTACTCGTATCCACCTCGAGCTAGCGCATTTCGGTTACGTGCAATTCCCCCAAAAATCGCCGTAAACTTGCTTGAAAACTCCAATCTCTAATGGTGATTTCAAGTTCTCTCTTTACTTGCCCTACAAGCAAACACGAACCCTAGACAATATTCTGGTTGGCTCGGAGAGAGAGAAGATCAACAATTGATCTTATATTAATACCATAATTAATGAGGAATTAATGAGTACAAAGAAAACTGCTAATCTGGAATTTGGATCACAGTCCGTCATGACGCACAGAATGGTGCATCATGATGCACCAGTCACGTTTCCTAGAAACAGCATTTACTCTTGGTCCGTCATGACTGACCGTACAGTTCATCATGACTGACCATACAGTCTGTCATGACGCACCATACTGTGCGTCATGACTGACCATACTCACAGATTGGTACACAAAATTTCCTTTGGTCCGTCATGACTGACCAATCTGTCCGTCATGAATGACTGTGTATATTTCTGTGTAATCTGACAATTAACCTTTGGTCCGTCATGACTGACTATATTATTTTGTCAGATTTGCATAATCTTATTATGCATCTAATCGTATCTACGAACGCGTACGTTCGTCTATCCTCATGTGTGCAAGCTACTAGTTGATCTATAACTGTATATCCTTCAGTATAATGGTTATACATATATATACATAATGATTATGTATATTTAAACCCATCGGGATTTGTATTGATAGCGGTGAAGTTTATCCTTGAATACTTTGCAAAAGAATTCAGGATTTTATTTCATCTATAATGGTGTGGAGGACGTGTCGGTTATGAAGAGTTATAACAACAACAGTTTCCAAATATTTGGCACGTCCAAATATGTAGCACGACTTTCGATCACAAAGTGTGTACATATTTTGCTTAAACGAAAACACGGTTATGTGGAAAGGTTCCACATGACCAATAGTTTATGATTCTATTTACGGAGGCGAGTATATTGTGGTTACGAATCACAATATGAAGCGGTATGGATCAGGGATACATGACCAAACTCGAGTAGTCACGAGTTATCGGATTTATGGTTGTGTATTGCGTGAAAATGCAATAGTACAAGCCAAAAATGCCGAGGTCACGACCACTTCTAGCCAATACTCAGAAAAATTTCATTGATCCACGAAATTTTGTGAAAAGATGTGATCGTAGGTATTGGAAATGTTCCAAACCTTATGAAGATTAACACTAGCAGCAACGTGCGGACCGGTTTACAAAACTGCTCTCTCTAGTCGCGCATGACTGTCATGCGATGACTATGGGTATGGAGATACCTATTGGAGGAAGAAGTGAGTAGAGTGTAGTTATCTAATACGATAGTCCTCGCAGGTTGTGGGTATGGAGATACCCATAGGTAAATGTTGTATCACCCAAATACTTAATCCATATGAATGCATCCCTTTAAAAATTTTGTTTACTTAAATTAATATGCATTCACCTTATATGAAAACTGTGTGCGGTTTGTGTAATTTGATTACATGAACCCTGATTTGAACTTGTGTGAACGTCGGCATAATACGTGATTATGTGCAGCGAAATCGTCACACTTAAAGTTTCATTTCTAAACATCCCTAGTCATGATTCAGTTTGCTTAAGAGTGAAGCATTTACATTATCATATAATAGACTGAACGTGTACACTAGTACGTTAGCCAAGGAGATGATTATGTTTTGCTAATCATAGGACAAAGGTGTTTGTCGAATCGGGAACGTAGATATATGCTAGGTGACATATATTGGATATGACCGAAGCCGCAAGACCATGACATGGTTTAGTCATTATGGATGGACTCGCGACGAGTAGGGCATTAGGTTCTTCATACTTGAGGGGACCATCGATTGCGTTACGTGCGTAACATAATACTTTGATATGACCTTACGCTCACCGTAACAGGGAGCTAAAACGGTTATCATTGGGCATTGTCCGAAACACGGAATTCAATGTGAGTCTCCAAGATAGGAATTGTTTATTCGGAAAGGAAGAGATATCTCTTAGGCCACTCGATGAATTGATTAACGAAAACCATGGCCATGGTCAATGATATTAATGGTTAATATCGATTGAAATTGTTAAATCAGTTCGGAATCGAGGAATAAGTATAGTTAATCAAAATATAAGGATGACTACCACCATGCCTTTTGATTAACGGATATCACTAACAAGAGAACTAATAATCGCTATTCGAGATAGGCACAATGATCACAATCATTCTTCGTGTTAACATGGGTAGCCATGATGGAGTGACTAGATCCCGCTCATGGGCTTGTAGTGCTTTGGAAACAGCCTACTGCCATCGTTAACCGAACCTACATGGTCACACAACGAGTCGTACTAAGTTGGGCTTGATTATAAAGTTGGCACATAAGATGTGCATAGCTTGGTATTTGATACACGAGCTATATTCTCTAAAATCATGCATATTGGATATGCATAAGTACCTTTTAGGTAGATCTGAAATTGAGTGGGAGGCTGAAGGAAATACTATTTCGGATCAACCGTAAAAGTGTACACAAGGATAAACGAATGTAAGTGTACATTCGTGGTCATATCTTTCAGTAGGAAAATCCAATTTGAATGGTTCAAATTGGGTTAGATAGATAATAAGATTATCTACAACCTTCGTGTAGAAATATATTTCATATGAACGAAGTATCAGTGTCGTTTCTATGAAATACCGAAAGGGTGCAACAGTATAACATACAGTTAGTAAAACAATCATAACTTTTTCATACGAACTCCAATTGGGCCAGTCCAATTTGGGTTGGGTAGATAATAAGATTATCTATAACTTTCGTGAAGGTTGATTTTCTGTCAGAAGAATTTACCAATTTCGTATGGACATAATACCGAACAGGTTCATGCAGTTTTCTGTGTGAAATGGTGTATATTGGATATACATGCCTTTTGGCCCATCCTAATACTATGAGATATAAATAGGATAATTATCTTTTCTCTCAGACTAGACCAATTCATTCTAATCAATAGAATTATCCAGAATATTGAGAGCCACTTTTCAGAGAGTGAAAGTGCGCGAAGAGAGAGAAACCGAGAAAAATGAGTTTTTCTCGATATAGAGAATCAATCAATCGAGCAAGTTCGCCGGTGCTTCGTCTAGGCAGTTGCACCCGCGAACGACGTCTTCCGACTCAAGGTGGATACACGTAGAGGAGCGACACTTGTGGCTCTTCGATTGTGATCGATCCGAAGGAGCGTTAATCGTCAACGAGCGGCGAAAGACGCGTGGTATGGGACGCGCGGATTGTCACCAACGTGACAGGAGAAAGATAGCAATCAACCCTTCGAGTGGAATCAATTTTGCACTGGTATGAATCTATCCTTCTTATTTGCATCGTACCCTCGAGATCATGGCGTGATCTTGGATTATGGGAACCGGACCGGGCCTACATATCCGCTGCGCGGGCCCGGCGACGGAAAGAATTCCCAACAGTGGTATCAGAGCGAACGCTGAGATTCGAGGGTCGAATCATAGTCGTATAAGTGTTATATGCACATGTGTAAAAGTTACGCACGTTTGCATGTAGTTAACATTTAGAATTTAGTAATTTTTGATTAAAATCACAAGTTAAATTCACTAGAGATCAGTCATAGGATGATTGAGAGTATCTAGGAATGATCGTGAAAGAGTTTCGCGATTGGTCATTTTTGAAACGATCGAAAACGGAAGAAACGACAAAATCTGCAGAAAATCCAGCAATTATGCGTCCCCAGGCCCTCCAGGGGCTGTTTTTGGCACCCCGTGGATGGGTTACCCACGCCCCACGGACAGTCCATCATGACGGAGAGTAAACTCAGTCATGACTGACCTAGTGTAAGACACGGGGATGTGGGGATGCCAAGGGTCAGTCGTGACGGAAGTCAAGTCAGTCACGACTGACTATGTATATGATACAGGGATGCAGAAATTTGTATAGTCAGTCGTGATGGAAGTAAAGTCAGTCATGACTGACTTTGTATAGTCAGTCGTGATGGAAGTAAAGTCAGTCACGACGGACCATGTATATGATACAGGAATCTAGAAATTTTTATAGTCCGTCGTGACGGAGGTTTCTCAGTCGTGACTGAAGTAGTTCGGTCGTGACGGACCTTGTATGAGATACAAGGATTTAGAGATACTTACAGTCCATCACGACGGAAGTAGTTCAGTCGTGACGGATCTCTTGGTCAGTCATGACTGAAGGTTGCTCAGTCATGACGAAAGTAGTTCAGTCATGACGGACCTTGTATGAGATACAAGGATTTGGAGATACTTACAGTCAATCATGACGGACATCTAGGTCAGTCACGATGGAAGTGTCTCTGGATGCTGAATTCTGTTTTTGGACTACAAACTTCGAAAATTAATATTATTTATGTCAATTTATTTCATATTAATTATTATTTAGAATAATTTAGTCTCCCAAGATAGTGCATATGCATTTTGAAAATCTTGTGATAGTGATATAATATGATTATGTCACGAATTATTTAAACATGAATGTCATGATCCCTCATAATATTTAAGTCGTGGAAATGGCTTCCATGTCAACAACCATCGAAATTAGTATCACAATATGTGTGTTGTTAGGCCTTCGTCATGCACACATGTTGTTGGTATTAATGGGTGGCAAGCGTTAAATGGGGACTTACGTGTTGTTAGGCCTTCGTCATGCACGTAAGTAGTTCATTTGAACGATATGTTTGATATGGTTATGACTTAACCGTCCAAGCCAATCCGATTGGAGTTCGGGGCATAGTTAGAATGCACACACGGAATTGGGATTATATATGATACGATCCATCACCGAAATTCTAAAAGGTTCGAGAGTCGTATATGATGCGATTGGATTATATCCTACCTAAATAAGCGAGATCCCACTCGATAGGCCTTCGTCACTTGTGGGAGGATTGCGAAATATGGATCTCGAGTGTTATGGACTTGGAGTCCCGTATCGGTATGAGGGTTATCGATTCGATAAAATAACACTATCTAATAATCATCATATAAGCATATAGATTAAGTACGTACGATTAGGAGCTTAATCTTCATCATCCGTTTAGAATTATGTTTTCAAGCAACACCAAATATATCGATGAGATCGATATGATAGATGGCTTTTGGGCTGGAATTACCATAATTAACCTTGATAGTCAAAGAATAGTTCTTAGACTTAAAGGAACGTGTTGGACACGGAAAATGGTAGATTCGGGGCTCGAGGATTTGGATTTAGAGAAAGCCGGGTTCGATACACTTTAAGAAGGAATCGAACAATATTACGTGCCTTGTGGTGGCATGTATAGACGCAAATTTCTCAAAATTGTTTTGAGAATTCGAGTGTATATGAAAGAAAAACGCAAAGCTCAAGAAATAGTTTCAAGAGCTAGAGCGCGTTGAATGGTTCAATGCGGCTCAAAGAGTAGGTTAATTTTGAGTAAACGAAAATCTTCAGCCTTCTCCTTCAAACATACCTTCAAACGAAAATCATGTCTCCATGCCTTCTTAATCTTTCGAGTAAACGAAAATCTTGAGCCTTCTCCTTCAAACAAATCTGTCGTGAGTTAGGGTTAGGGTTTTGTGGGCAAAACCGAGAAGAAACGAAGAGGGGAGAGGAGGGAGGGAAAAAATGAGGTTAAGGGGTTAGAAATTATTAAATAAGGGAGTGGGGGACAGGGCAGGAATATGGCAGAGTTTGGGTCGGCGGTTTTGGGGCGGGCGGACCCAAAAGAGAGTTTTGGGGCGGTTTATTTTGGGGCGGGCCGCTGCAGGACACTTTTGGGGCGGTATGGGTGTTTATGGCGGGCCGTTGCAGACTTTTGGGGCGGGCGGACCCTAAGAAAAGCGGACCCAATAATCCTATAGGGTCGGGCAGAGCTTTTGGGGCGGGCGGACCCAAAAAGTTTGAATATGACTTGCCAGATTGACCAAGTAGTTGGGTCGGTCAGGGATTTTGGGGCGGGCCGCTGCACATGCTTGGGGCGGGCAGACCCAATGCCTTATTGGGGCGGGCAGACCCTATTATGGGCGACGCTAATGTCTTATTGGGGCTGGCTGACCCAATAACAGCCCAACTTTAGGGGCGGCCCGACCCTAAAATAAGGTTATGTTGTAGTGATTGTTATTATTAATTTTCATTATAGCAGAGAGAAGGGTTAGTCTCTAAGTCAAAAAGATTAACCATCTTAATTTTTCCATCAAATTGGGGCTCTAGCTTTTTGAGAAATTACATTTTGAGGGTATTACATGCAAAGAAAAGATTCCCGGCTTTACTAATTCCACTAATTCCATCATCCAAACAAAAAATATTAACTTTGATGGAAAACTTTTTCCAATTCCATTCCAAAATCCCACCATCCAAACACCCCCTAAAGAGAGCAATACTAAATAGTACAAGGAATTTTCATGGACCAACCATGTGGGAGATTTGGCACCACCATACCCATTGATAAGAAATCATTCGAGATTATAGTTCGGCCTGAGTCTTTCAAGGACATCTGCATCCATAGCTGGTTCGTATTCACCAAGCTCTTCATTCCAACATAAATACAAACTATTGAGGAATGACTTCTCTTGAAGTCTTGGTCCAACCGCCTCCTCCTTGCTTTCTACATTCTCTAAGTTGAATATCTTCAATAAACCTCTCAGCTTTATCAACAATCCTAGTTGTGCTATTTCAAATCCGCTTTCTTTCTTAACACGAAACTCACGTAATTCATGAAGTGCCGTTAGTTTTCCGACCCAAGGTATTTTACTATCGAACATTGGATCCTGACTCTTCCACCATAAAAAGTTGTCTATATTTTCCTTAATCCTTCCTCGAATTGTGGAATTGTCTATATCTATTACTTCTAAATGATACAGTTTATTTAGATTATTAAGCACATCCCTTTGGATATCATTTCGTTGCCATGGACATCCATGAAGTTGTAAGTAACGAAGATGGATAAATTCTGAAAAATTACATGTTAAAGGATCTACATCACCGGACATTGTATATATTACTAGTACACGCAGACCTTTCAATATCTCGAGAAAACCCTTTAGAGCAACAGCAAAATTTGAATTATACCTTCCAATTATAATTAAAGTACTCAGATTTTCGACTTGAAGATGTTTTTTAATATGTACTAGATATTTCTAGAAATTTCTACTAGGTATAGTTGTATTATTCGAAAACGAGAATTGAAAAGTTTCGGTGATGATGGATAAATGATGAATAGTATTTGGTATGCCTATGTTTAAATTGTTTGAGTTAACAATTGCAAAGCAATCGTGTTGTGATACTATTTGTGCTAAATCATGCGTTAGATCATGGATAACATAATGAGTACTGTGTGAAAATAGACCTTTAACTTCTTCGAAAAATCCTGAATTTACTAAATTATCAAAATGCATATTTCTTATATCCTCAACATGTATGTTTATTGTTATTCAGAAAAACAAAACCTTGGGCAATCCACATATTAACCAACTCTTCTTTCTGATGATAATTAAAGCCCTTATGGAATAAAGAACAAAAGGAAAAACATCTTTGTAGATGGAAAGGTAGAGATTCATAACTTGGCCTTAGTGCTGGCACGATATCATCAGGTCCGGATTGAGATTTCCACTCCTCGTTGTCCCTAACATTCCTCCAATTAATAATATTTGAATTTCTTTTTAACATTGCCCTGACGGTTTTTGCCGCTAAAGGATAATTTGAAAGTTTTTTACAAATTTGATCCCCTAAATTTGACCCCCAATTCTTTCTAAAATATCATGTTTTCATATTTCTCGTCACTAAACGCATGTAATTTAAACAATTGACAAAAATCATTTTCTTTCAAACCATCCAATTTAATCATGTGTTTCTCATTGATTATTTTTGCTACTGATAATTTTCTAGTTGTTAACAAAACAACGTTACCAATTTTTTCCTCCGATTGCAATAGAGAAAGGAGGCTCTCCCACTTGCTTTTATCATTGTCCTCCCACACATCATCTAATACAAGCAACAAAAAAAAATTGAACTTAAGAACTTTTTAAGAATTTCCAAATGTCTATTTAAGTTCCTCCCTTGTTTACATTCCTCTTCAGGAATGAACTCTAGCAACTCACGAATAAGCCTACCTTCATCGTAATCGGCGGACACATGAATCCACATTGTTAATTCAAAATATTCTTTTATTTTTGAGTCATTAAACACAAGTCGAACAAGAGTCATCTTGCCAACACCTCCATTCCCTACTATTGGTAATACATAATGTATTGGCAAAATTTACCCCTATTAATTGATCTACTGACCTATTATAAATTCTTTCTCTTCATCTCTACCAAAGACTCGATACCATTAAATGCGAGGATTTTAACGGACTTAGTGTACTAGTGTTTACATTTGCCCTAACAATTTGATCTAGTTTTTCTACATTAAGTAGTTTATAGAGTTTTTTCCCAACTTCTTTTAAGTTTTCGACAACAATGTGTATTCTACGGGACAAATCGTCTTTTGAAACTTAGTTCGTTTATTCCTAATTAAAGAATGATCTCCATCAATTTTTCTTTTAGAATCCTGAGTTTCGGCATCTTGATCATTTCTGTAGGTAGGAATATATCTTTTCAGTTTAGAGAATTTACTAACCGAATCTTGAGTTGCAGAAGAAGACGAACCACTCGAACCATTTTCTAACTCGCACTCAATATGATAGTACTCCATCTCATCGAGCAAGGCGTCAGCTTGATACACAAGATACTGAACACGCTGGATAAATTTTACTCGGTCATAATTTTTGATTCCTTCCTTCCTTGATTACTTCCAAGTTATCCTCAAGGAGTTTGTATTCTTCATTCAAACCCACATCAGATGCCCATTTCTCGAGGACATGAGTTAGATATTTATCAAAGACAACTTGGAGGAAACCGCCTGCGATACCAATAGCGGTCCCCAAATTCATCCTATATGTATGGGTTAAGAAATAAAATTGGTGCAAGGAAGGCAAATTAAAGGAGACTGGTCACTGAATTAGAAGTATAAGAGATCCCGAAAAATTATAATTTGGATAAGGTGAGCAAATGCATTCACGAGATGTTAAGGATCTTGATGAACCGAAAAAAGGATTGGATGATTTTTTTTTTTTTTTGATTAATAAGATTGAATGAAGCTTTAAATAGAAAGAACGGAATTTCAAAGAGAAGAAGAGAAAAAACGGATATTTTTTAATTTTTTTTTTGTGATAGATGGGTAAGATTGGATGAAGTTTAAATTAGAAACAAGGAAATTTCAAAGAGAAGAAGAGAAAAATGAATTTTTATTTTTTATTTTTTTGTGAAAGATGAAGTTTTAATAGAAAGAAGGAAATTTCAAAGAGAAGAAAAGATGATTTTTTTTGTGAGATGAATAAGAACAGACAAAGAAAGCTAAAACTAGTTGGAAAATTTTCTGAAATTGAGAAGTTTGCTGTGTTTATTTTTGCACACAGTGATACGCTATTTATTACCTGCTGGGGGTGGACATTGAGTTAGAAATATTAAAAAAAAAAAGAGTAAATGGAGAAGGCTAGGTGGTAGAGCTGGCAAAATCTGACCCGACCCGAAAAAATGGCCCGACCCGCCCAAACTCGAACTTGACCCGACCCGAAAATATTGAAAAGTCAACGACCCGAAACCGAAACCGAATGACCCGAACCCGAAATCTACCCGAAACCGAATGACCCGAACCCAAAATCGAACCGAAACCGAATGACCCGAACCCGAAATCGACTTGAAACCGAACGACCCGAAACCCGAATTAACCTGAAACCCGAATGACCCGAAACTCATGACCCGAATGACCCGAAATTCACGATCCGAATGATCCGAAAATTAAAATATTATTGTTAAAATCAATATAATATTGCTAAAATATCTCGGAATCAATAAAATAAATCAGACTTTACCCGAAAACTAAATTTTTGGAAAATCGAATGATTTGATATCAAATTTTGTGAAATCTGAATTACCCGAAAATCAAAATAGTCAAGACCCGATTGACCCGAGAACCGAAACGACCCGAATCCGAATGACCCGAAAACCGAAACGACCCGAAACCGAATGACCTGAAAACCGAAACGACCCGAAATACATTTTGAGTCATATAAATATAAGTACATTTTGAGTCATATAAATATAAAACATTATGGCCTGCTTGCAGGAAGTTTCCTGGAAATTTCATTGAAATTAAGAATTAAGAACAGTAATTAATTTATGAAATGTTTAGTATGCTTTCACAGTCTCACCTACTGTGAAATTAAAAAACAATTAAAAATTACAACGATGGGCCTAAACTACTAGCTAAATTAAAATATGCTTGCTTCAGTTTTTAATAGTTCAAGCCCACTGCCCCTTTCCAAAAAAAATAATTAAATAAATAAAAAATCAGAGCAAGGAACATCAATGCTTAATTTTTTCGATTTTTCTTAAATTACCGGTTACCGGTTATTATTTAAAATATATCTTAAGACCACATTTTTACTTTTTTATATTTTATTTTAAAGCCGTGAGAATTATTAATTATCGAAATAGCACTGTGCATCGACAATTACATTAAAATATATTAAATGGACCAATCAAATATAATCTAGTGAACAACCAATGCGTTTGTGGTCCAGTGGTTAGACGTGAGGCACAATAAACCATATGTTGTGAGTTCGAGGCTCGTTCTCGACTCCAAATCAAATATAATCTAGTGAACAATCAATGGATGAAGGATCACCGAGCCTTCTCCATTTACCCATTTTTTTTTATATATATAATCTAGTGAACAACACAAATCCAAAGCAAAAAATGAACAAAGAAGGTGGAAAAATGACACAGAGTATGTTATTGACGCATTCAATCAGACTATCAGAGTTAGTTTGAATAAGACTTTTTTTTTTATTTGTTGAATTTTGATATGAATAATTGATATAATTATTATACACTCATGAAATAAATTGAAATACTCACTTTTCCATTGTTCTATTAGTCTACCTATCGCCGAACAATCCCTAAGAGCAAAGTAAATCGGTGTTTTTTTTGTTCGTGTGCCCCTTAGGAAGAAGAATTCACGAAATGCACCATTTTTATATATAATTTTATGTTTTCCCGTTAGTTTTACAGGTGAAAAAGAATAAAATATACCAAAATAATACATGAATATCCCAAAAGGCTTAAATATTAAGTTATTTTGAAAGGTTTAAATCCAATACAATAAGGGCATGTTTGGATTGGTGCATTAAAGTCAGTTAGCAATACTAATTACTGCAATTAGTCTAAATATTTTGATTGGATCAATGTAATAGTAATATCTACTGCAGTTTTATATTCCCAATGCACTCATCCGTTGCATCTTTGAATCCCATCAAAACTACGAGGGATACCACTGCAGCATTATAGAAAAATGGCGGGAGTTCTCCAACGCCTTCACACTTCATCCCTCACCAATCTCGTTTCTTTTTCATATCCGGCGTTTCTCCAGACACCGACAACCACTGCTCCTTCATCTAGTAAGTCCCTCTCTCTCTCTCTTGATCGTATAAAGGGTGCTTCTAATGGATTATGATACGGTGAAAAACAACTATTTCGATAAAAATGTTAAGCACTATTTTTCCTAGCAACAACTGAATTTAATTTTTGTGCATTAATAACTTACCATCTGACAGATTCGATTATGATACGGTGAACATAAATTTTAAGCACTATTTTTTCTAGTAATGTGCGTTGCCAAACATAGCTAATTTTCTTTGTATGCTTGATGTTTAACTCCATTGTGATTCGGACATGCTTCCGACCCAGAAAAAAAAATCAATAATTCTATGATGTATATGCGAACTAATAATTATTTTATGTATGTGCTTTCAAATACCAAGTTAAAAAAATATGTATCGTACTGAGCGACATCGATTTAAAAACATGTAAGGTATTGCTATTGTATATCCGTAGGAACCAGGACCAGAAATGGTGCGATATGTTAGAGAAAAATATTAAACCTCAAAATTAATTATTTACAAGGAATAGGAATAAGCCATTATTAGACCATTTTATCAGTTTGTGAATTGCCAAGGAAGAGTTACAAACATGTTATCACTGTAATTACTCTATTTATGATTTTATATTGACCTATTCATATTTCAAACGTTACATAGAATCATGGTTGTAAAAATCGATCTAGGCGCCGCCTAGGCGCTAGACGCTAGACGCTGTCCAAACACCCAGATATGCTCGATTAGTTTATGTCTAGGCTGAATTCCGTCTAATCCCGCATAAATACCGAATAATTCCGTCTAGGTTCATCCTACTTAAATTTATGTTTTTTTTCACTTCTATTTTTTTTAGGCCTACAACCCACTTTTTTTTTAATCTTTAGTTTATTTCTCTTTGTGCATTTTTTAGGCCCACAACCCGCTCTAGGAGGATGAAAAATATTATGATACCAGTTAGAATGTGTTGATATGTCAGTAACTTTATTTTGTGGTTTATTTGGATTTGTGTTAATGTTATGTTATAGATTTCATGTTATGATTTGTTTAGATGTTGTCTAAAATAAAATTAATATACATTATTTTTAGTATAAAAATATGACAAAAACTATGTAAAATTACAAATCCGCATAGAATCGATTAATCTCCGATTAATTCCCGATTAATCACTCTAGGTGCTAGACGGTGTCTGTCTGCCCGACTAACGCCTAGCGATTTCTGTAACATTGCATAGAATTGGCAATTTTTTTTTTTTTTGATTAATTGGGGCAGGTTCAAATCCCTGCTCCCAAATGTTATATTAATTAATATAACACCAATTAGTGGTGTGTTATTTACAATGGTATTTACATTTGCCACTCCATACTTCCTTCTTGCTTACCTATCTAACTTTCCTTAATTTTAAATTTCTTCCTTGTCTTCCAATGTCCTATAATTTCATCTTTAATCTCCTTTGCTAATTCTTTGCATGCTTTGGATTTGTCGTGAAAAATTCTTGCACACCTCTCCTTCCATATGTGAAATATGGTAATTGCAATGATCTATCGTCTCCCATCTTTTTTTGTTTTTTGATATAGACATTGTAATATATTGCTTTCCTTTAATATTTGAAGATCAAAATACGAATTCATCAACGTCGATACTGCTATTGTATATGGGCATCTGTGTAGTAAGTGATTAATCGATTCTTCGTTTGCCTTGCATAAAGTACACCCTATTCGGAATTATATAGCCCCTTTTTTTGAAATTATCCACCGTTAGTATCGGCAATATTATCAGTAACCTACAATATTGTACCTGTGCTGTGATGTATGGCTATAAATATAGAATATTGGCATAGAGACAGAAGATAAGAGATATAAGAATACATACACGCAGACATAAGAGAGAGATGGATATACATCAGATAAATATACAACACCAAATACCTAATACACTTATACCTACACCTACTACATGCTCTCTATACAATCCCTACATATATCTCAATATACTATTTTATATAAACGATATAATATTTTGAGTTCGGTGTTGAAGAAGGCTATCATCCGTTGTTCTCATGGACATGCCCTAAAGAACTACATCCCCGGATTATCTTGGGGCATTTCCAACAGTCTGCACGAACGGACGGAATAATGCCTAAAGACAGCGTTCATGCGATCCGGGTAAACGGTTTCAATTTTAGTCTTATAATTTTATTTATATTGATTTTGTAAGTATTATTAATAATAAATATTATAATTTAATATATTTTATTCTTTGTCAATATTCGAATATACCGTTTTACTATATTTTGTTCCAACACGATATGCAGCTACCATGCCTACACATGATTGTGATGTGCTTTTTCTATGACAACATACCAAAAAAAACTACAAAATAGAAAAAGATTAGACAGCTGGACAATACATTTTAACGTGGTATCTCCGGAAGGAACTAATCCACAGCCTGAACACCTCCCGGTGGAGATGGCCAGGTCGGCAGCCTGCAACTACATTTTTTTTTCTTTCCTTCCATTTTGGTGGAGAAACCCTTACGAGATTATTGTTTTTGTCATTATTATTACAATTAATAGCTCTCTACTTTACCTCTTATACATCTTATTCATTCTTTTATTTGTCTCGCTATTAAAGGAAAAAAAAGTATTATATGATAAATATTTGATCTCTTGCCGCGAAATTATTTTCTTCTATACGAGAATAGCCCTGCCAAAAAAGAAGTAGGCTTGTTAGTAATTTGATGAATTATGACTAAAATTAAGGGCATGTTTGTTTTGCAGTAACTCTGACAGCTAGTAAGTCGACATACTGCATTTGTTTATTTTTTGTTGTTTGGTTTGATGTAATTTGTCATACTACTGCAAGTCGACTTACATTGTCTCTCACTTTTCCTGTAACTCAAGATTCCCTCAAATTTACATGAAGTGGAGATACATCACGACCATAGTTAGTCATTCGTGATACGCGAATAATACGGTACGTAATACGTTCGTGTATAATTCAGATCAAACGTTTTTCAAGTCTGTTAAATATTCGGTCAAATAAAACACAATACGCTAATAATTCGTCAATTCGCTTATTCATCTATAATTATGTTTATGTTACATAATACGGATGCAATAATTCGGTATATAAAATTATATAAATGTACAATTGTTTATCCATAAATAATTCGTAATTATAATTATTTTATTAAACAATATTTATTTTAGTTCAAAATTATAAATTTATATATTATTATTGATATTTTGATTTTCTTAATCATTTTTGGAAATTTATGTTTTTTTATTTATTTAAAAAAATTATATTTTTTTTCTAAAAAAACGTATTATACGGAAATACGTGTATTATTCGTGTTTTTTTAAAACAATTATAAAATACGCGAATTATTCATCAGCTTGAGTACGGAAACGTCAATACGTATATTATTCGTAGTACGTAATTATTCGTAAATTATACGCGTATTATTAGCGAATTGAACAACTAAATTCACGACACAACCTCCCGTCAAATATGTATTATATTTTCATTGTATTAATTTAAAAAATTAATCAAGCACAATAATCTGAATAAACAAATAAACACTACTCACAATAATCTAAATAAATAAATAGACACAACTCGAAAATACCACAAAAAATTATTACATTTTAGTACAAGTATAAATTATATTTTCATTGTCTTAATATAAGAACCTAATCAATCACCATAATCTCAAAATAACTAAAATTATATTAAATATTAATTTTTTATATTATTTTTAAATATTTTTAATTATTTTGTCACTTTCTTAATATTTTTAAATATGAATTCTATTTTTAATTATTAATTCAAAGAAACCGGGAAATATTTTAAATATAATTAATATTTGCAAAAACTATAAAAATTGAGAAATATTATAAATTATTTTAAAACATTATTAGTATTTGAGAATATTAAAACATGATGTATACAAAATTAATATTTATATAAATTTTTTATTTATTTAAATTATTGTGTTTGATTAATTTTTTAGTTATCAAATGAAAATATGATCCATACTTATATTTGAACAAAATATTTTTTATTTCAAAATTATTTTCTTTGAAAAATATGATTATTCCCGGTACAAAACACTTATAAATATGATTTATTAACATTTGATAAAAAATTATGATGTTTATTTTGATGTTTTTCAAATAATATAGATTTTAGCCATACATATATATGGGTGCAGTGTGGGTTAATATATCAAGGAAAAAACAAATTTCTACATCTCTCGACCTTTCGAGAATGTCATATCTCAAATTTTCAAAAATTTTGGTCTATTCACTATTGTAGTAAATCTGAAACATATTGTGTTTTCTTATAAAATTTTCCCTAAATTTATTTTCAAATTTTAATACACATAAATCAAGAAATTTCATAATTCAATTACATCTACCCAAACATAAAATCTATAAATTCAGTAATTTCAGTTTCGTGAATCCAAACAATAGAACTTGAAGTGCATTTCCAGGAAGTCGACTTGCGGAAAGTTAATTTACTTGATGTAATTTCTAATACGATCAACCAAACATGCCCTAAGTGAATATTGTAGTTTTATGTCTCGCTAAGTTGTATACAAAGGTGCACCCCGCGATGTTCTGCGAAATTCTCGTTAGAGGAAAATAGTTGCGTAAGCCACTATTTTCCCAAACATATTGTTTAGCAAGAATCTAAGTACCACCATGCATCCATATAAACATCAGTGATTGAAATTAACTAATAAAAAATAAGAATGAATTCTGGTTAATTACCTGGTTTGGATGGTGTTGCAATCGATCGATGCATGCCTTTGATCTCGATTACGCTATATAGCAGAATACATTCATATAAACACATAATCACCACAACAATAATCCAGGGAAATATAACTGCAAGCAAAATTGATGAAATGGTTCAGTTAGATTGTATATGATGATTAATTAGTTAACAAAATAATTAGTCAAGCCCATTAATTAAATACCAATACGGTTGGGGATTTCTGATTTACTGTCAAAACATTTTTACTTAATTTTTTAGAGGCGCAATTTCAGGTGTACCCCTGGAAAACATCAAAATTTCACATATACCCCTCAATAATCTGAAATTTCATGAATAACCCTACAAACGTCTCAAAATATCATGGGTGTCCCTTCCAAATCTTTCAAATATCATTATTACCCCTATAAAATTCTTAAAATATCACATATACCCCTATTATATCATTTAAAAACCACCAACATTTCTCGTTGGTAATATGCCAATTACCTGATTTTATAAATTATTTTTCTATGATAATGAATAATTTTTTCTCAAAAATAATATTTAAAACCAAAAAAATCAAATATTGTCAATTCTATCTCATAATTTATTTCCAAAAATCATTGTTGAAACCAATACTATTCTCAAAATTTTAAGTAATTATTATATTTTATATAAAGGTAAAACGAAAAATATTTTGAATGAAAAATTAACAAATTATTAAATAAAAGTTTAATTTAGGGGTATTCAAGATATTTGGAGGGTTTTCTAGGGGTATTTATGAAATTTCATGATTTTGAGAGGTATACATGAAATTATGATGGTTTGTAGGGGTACACATGAAATTCTGTCTTTTCTAGATGATGAAAATTAGATAATAATTTGTAAAATGCAAAATACTCCTGAAAATTTCAACAGAAATGTTTATTTTTAATTAGTTTCAACATAACCACTACAACAATAATCCGGGGAAATATAACGGCAAGCACAATGGATGAAATGTTTTTGTTAAATTATTTATAAAAAGGCGATAACGATCTATAAATTACTCTCAAATATTTTTTACATTATTCTGGGATGCTGAAATTAGATAAGAATTTGTAACAACGCAAAAGTACACCTGAAATTTTGATGGTTATGGTTCGAGTTCCCATGGTATTAATATATAAAAGAATTTTATAATGATCACGACTTCAAAAAGAAATTTCAAAAAGAAGAAGAGAAGAATGGACTTTTTTTTTTATTCTCAAGTCAATGGACTTTTTTTAAACCAGTATTTGTATTATTGAATTATTAACCGATGATAATAGAATATATATTTAATCTCATAAGAATATGAAAATATATTTTCTAAAGAAAAAACATTTCATTGTTTATGTGATAAAATATTTGTCGTGTCAATTTGTTGTGTCATAATAAATGAACATGCAATCGTTAACGAATAGAAAAAACATAAACGAGGCAATATAATAATTGTGAAGTTAAAAATGAATAAAAAATTGAACAAAAGATGCACTAAATTAGTAATCAAGGACCAAATTCACACTTTGCTCTTGTTTTTACAAAAGGGCATACAAATTAAACTGCTTTGAGCAGGGTCCATAAAATTTTAAGAGTGACTAATTGTCATCCTCCGCCAATCGGGTGGTGCCACGCATCATCTTATTTTACGGTACTACTAAAAATCTATTAACAAAGATACAATTTTGAAAGGCAAAATCAGGTACAAATAACCGAAGAACAAGTTATCGCAATAAAAATCTCAAGCACTATTTTTTCTAGCAATTCCTGATCTTTTTGGTGCATTAATAAAATTTCATAATGATGTATATATGATTCGATTAGATTATAATCCGGTGAATATCATCTCATATGTATATATGGCTATCGACCTTAGTTAATTTCGTCAAATGCTTTGAGATTTTAGACGCACTTTCCAAAGATAATTCGGTAGCAACCTAATTTCAGATCACTAAATTCAAAAAAATATATAAACTTATATCGAGTGATCTAAAAACATGCATTGTAATATTTTTTGCAAAATGAGTATTGCTATTGCAGATTTGTAGGAATCTGGACCGGAAAATAGCGCGATATGCAGATATCATGGATACACATGGTTGCGACGTGCTTTTCCTGTAAGATAGAGTCGACAAGACATTCAATTTTTAACGTGGTATCTCCCGAAGGAACTAATCCACGGCCTGTACACCTCTCGGGAGATGGCCAGGTCAGCAGCCTGGCAACTTCACTGTTCCTTTTTTTTTCTTTCCTTACATTTTGGTGGAGAAACCATTACAAGATTATTGTTTTGTTATTATTACAATTGATAGACCTCCACTTTTCTTCTCGCTCATCCCATTCATTCTTCTATTTGAATCGATATCAAAGAGAATAAAACTATTATACGATAAGTATTTGAGCTCGTGTCGCGAAATTACTTCCTTCTTCTTAGGTACGTAGGATACGAGAATACTCTGCCAAAAAAGAAGTGGTGTTAGTAATTTAATGAATTATGACTAAAATAAAGTGAACATTGTAGTTTTATGACTCGCTAAGTTGTGTACAAAGGTGCACGCAGGGTGTTCGACGAAATTCCGATTAGAGAAAAATAGTTGAATACACCACTATTTTCCCTAATATATAGTTTAGCAAGAATTTAAGTATTACATGCCTCCATATAAGCATCAATGATTAAATTAACTTGCAAAAAACAAGAATGAATTCTAGTTAATTACCTGGTTTCGACGATGTTATAATCGATCGATGCAGTGCCTTTAATCTCTATTACACTATATTGCAGAATACGTTCATATAAGCACATAATCACTACAACAATAGTCCAGGAAAATATAACTGCAATCACAAGAGAAGAATGATTTAGTTAGATTATATATGATGATTAATTAATTAAGAAAATAATTAATCAAGCCCGTTAATTAATTGCCAATACGGTTGGGGATTTCTGATTTACTCTCAAACATTTTTACATTATTTTTTAGATGATGAAAATTAGATAATAATTTGTTAAGTAGAAAATACTCTTGAAGATTTCAACGGAAATGTTTATTTTAATTAGTTTCAACATAATCACTACAACAATAATCCGGGGAAATATACCGGCAAGCACAATAGATGAAATGTTTTAGTTAAATTATTTATATATGTTGATTGACTAATTAAGAAAGTAATCAAGCCCATTAAAGCTAATCCAGATAGGGATATCTAACTTACATTCAAATATTTTTACATTATTTTGAGATGATGAAATTAGATAAAAGAAATTATAAAAAAGCAAAAATACCCCTGAAAATTTCAACAATTGTTTATTTAACTAGTTTCAAACATGAACATATATACGTAGAAGTTAGAACTTCTTTTATAACTTGTTGATTTAGAAATGTTACCTTGTGTTGTCGTGAAGTGGCAAAGCAAATCTTCCAGTTAAAGAACAAATAGCCATTTGATACTTGTTATGTCCTTGCATTGCCTTTTTAACTCGTCACTGCAGTCAATGATATCCAGTGATTCCAGGGATGGTGGCAGGCCATTTTCTGACAAAGACTGGATACTTGGACAAACAATGATTTGAAGAGTTTTGAGCGATGAAAGGTTACACAATGAATTAGGCAATGATTGGAGGTTCTTGCAGCTATAAAATGCAAGTTGTTCGAGGGAGGTAAGGAGTCGAAGTGCTTTCTCCTGCTCTTCTGTTAGGTCAACTATTTCATCACCTTTTAAACGTAAAGATTTAAGGGTTGATAACTGCTTGCAAACTGGAGCTGACAGGAAGTTAGTATGACCCAAAGTAAGCTTCTCGACTAATACGACAGACTTCAAAGCTACAAAATTGGGGCATTTCCTAATATCCAAGTGCTCGAGTTGTGTGGGGAACAATAAGCCTTCTAAAGACACGAGGTTTTCACAATTAAGAATTGAAAGTCTTTTCAAAGTTGAACATGGTGGGAGTTTCAAAGTGGTCAAACTTGGACTATCCATTATATTCATATGAAGTAGGCACATCGTTAATGGTGAAAGACATGATAATATTAGATTGTCCGGCACATCGTTAAGCCTCAATTTTTTCACGCCTGGTGGAAGGAGGCAACATTCATACACGTGTTCATCTAAATTAGTTATAGATGATAAGAGGTTTGAACCGCCTAAATGTAACCTCTCAATCGAGGTTAGTGCTCCGATTCCTTCTTTACTTGCAAAGATAAGATCCGAGCAGCCGTAAATCTGTAATTTCTTCAGAGTAGATTTTAAAAAATAAGGAATTTGCAACAATCCTTGATTATTAATTGGGTCTGTCGAGGAGGATGCCGAATTTGTGAAGCAAGATGTGGTAATGGAAGCTACTTTCAAGGCTGTTATTTGTCGACAAGTAACTATTTTCAATTCATAAAGGTTTGTCAGATTCAATAATAAAATAGATAGTTGTTTTCCTGTAATATCGGATAAGTAGATATCTAGGTATTCAAGCGACCATGGCAAAAAGCTATTTTCGACACTTTTCTCATTTGGTTCAAACGATAAAAAAAGCTCGGGACAACTTCCAATAGTTAAGCTTTTTAAATTTACTAGTCCACATTTCCTTATGACAAATATCTAAGCTTCTCACATTTCCTTATTGTGAGATCATGCAGATGGGGAAACCAATTTTTGCTCGTATCACCAGAAAAATTAAGAAACTCTGTTAATTCAGGACAATTTTCAATTATTAATATTTTCAAGCAGGGAAATGCCTGCCATTGGTTGCTTCCTCTCCACTTCTCCAACTTGGGCATATCGTGTATCTCCATCGCCTCTAAAGCTCGAAATCCCATGTCCGCACCAATGCCATAGAATGGTACATCGATTTCTTTGACAGCAAACATATTCCATAATAGCAATTTCTGCAGAGATAATAAATGACCAAGAGGAGGAAGTATCTCCCATGCTTTGCAATTCTCTAAAGAGAGCATTACTAAATAGTCCAAGGTATTTTCATTGACCAACCATGTGGGAGATGTGGCACCACCATACCCACTGATACGAAGTCGTTCGAGATTATAGTTCGGCCTGAGTCTTTCAAGGACATCTGCATCCATAGTTGGTTCAGATTCACCAAGCTTTCTATTCCAAGACAAATACAAACTATTGAGGAATGCCTTCTCTTCAAGTCTTGCCCCAACCGCCTCCTCCTTGCTTTCTACATTCTCTAAGTTGAATATCTTCAATACACCTCTCAGCTTTATCAACAATCCTAGTTGTGTTATTTCAAATCCGCTTTTTTTCTTAACACAAAACTCACGTAATTCATAAAGTGCCGTTAGTTTTCCGACCCACGGTATTTTACTATCGAACATTGGATCATGATTCAGGCACCATATAAAGTTCTCTATATCTTCCTCTAACCAGCTCGCTCGATTATTATAATCGCATATATCTATTACTTCTAGATGATAGAGCTTATTTAGATTATTAAGAACATCCCTTTGGATATCATTTCGTCGCCATGGACATCGATGAAGTTGTAAGTAACGAAGATGGATAAATTCTGAAAAATTACATGTTAAAGGATCTGCATCACCGGACATTGTATATATTACTAGCACTCGCAACCCTCTCAAACTCCGGAGAAAATCCTTTAGAGCGACAGCAAAATTTGAATTATACCTTCCAATTATAATTAAAGTACTCAGATTTTCGACTTGAAGATGTTTTTTAATATGTACTATATATTTTTCAAAATTTCCACTAGGTATAGTGGTATCATTCGATAACGAGATTGGATAAGTTTCGGTGATGATGGATAAATGACGAATAGTATATGGGATGCTTATGTTTAAATTGTTTGAGTTAACAATTGCAAAGCAATCGTGTTGTGATACTATTTGTGCTAAATCATGCATTAGATCATGGATAACATAATGAGTGTGTGAAAATGGATCTTTAACTTCTTCGAGAAATCCTGAATTTACTAAATTATCAAAATGCATATTTCCTATATCCTCAACAGGTATGTTACTGTTATTTAGAAAAACAAAACCTTGGGCAATCCACATATTAACCAACTCTTTTCTGTAGTAATTAAATCCCTTATGGAATAAAGAACAAAACGAAAAACATCTTTGTTGATGGAAAGGTAGAGATTCATAACTTAGCCTTAGTGCTGGCATGATATCATCAGGTCCGGTTTGAGATTTCCACTCCTCGTTATCCCTAACATTCCTCCAATAAATAATATTTGGATTTCTTTTTAACATTGCCCCGACGGTTTTTGCCGCTAAAGGATAATTGGAAAGTTTTTTACAAATTTGTTCTCCAATTCTTTCTAAAATATCATGTTTTTCATATTTCTCGTCACTAAACGCATGTAATTTAAACAATTCCCAAAAATCATTTTCTTTCAAACCATCCAATTTAATCATGTGTTTCTCATTGATTATTTTTGCTACTGATAATTTTCTAGTTGTTAACAAAACAACGTTACCATTTTTTCCCTCCGATTGCAATAGAGAAAGGAGGCTCTCCCACTTACTTTTATCATTGTCCTCCCACACATCATCTAATACAAGCAAAAACTTTTTTGAACTTAAAAACTTTTTAAGAATTTCCAAATGTCTATTTAAGTTCCTCTCTTGTTTACACTCTTCTCCCGGGATGAACTCTAGCAACTCACGAATAAGTCTACTTTCATCGTAATCGGCGGACACATGAATCCACATTGTTAATTCAAAATATTCTTTTATTTTTGAGTCATTAAACACAAGTCGAGCAAGAGTCGTCTTGCCGACACCTCCATTCCCTACTATCGGTAATACAGAGAGATTGGTATTGGCAAAATTTACCCCTATCAGTTGACCTATTATAAATTCTTTCTCTTCATCTCTACCAAAGACTCTTGATTCCATTAAATGCGAGGATTTTAACGGGCTTAGTGTACTAGTGTTTACATTTGCCCTTACAATTTGATCTAGTTTTTCTACATTCAGTAGTTTATAGAGTTTTTTCCCAACTTCTTTTAAGTTTTCAACAACAATGTGTATTCTACGGGACAAATCGTCCTTTTGAAACTTAGTTCGTTTATTCCTAATTAAAGAATGATCTCCACCAATTTTTCTTTTAGAATCCTGAGTTTGAGCATCCTCATTTCCATAGATAGGAATATAACTTTTCAGTGTAGAGAATTTACTAACCGAATCTTGAGATGCAGAAGAAGAGGCACCAGTGGAACGATTTTCTATCTCGCATTCAATGCGATAGTACTGCATCTCATCGAGCAAGTCGTCAGCTTGATATACAAGATACTGAACACGTTGGATATATTTTACTAGGTCATAATTTTGAATCCCTTTCTTGACCTGCCCAAAACCAAGACCAATTTTAATGTATTCGAGGTTATCCTCGAGGAGTTTGTATTCCTCATTCAAACCCACATCAGATGCCCATTTCTCGAGCACATGAGTAAGATATTTATCGAAGATAACTTGGATGAACCCGCCTGCCATACCAATAGCAGTCCCCAAATCCATCTTATATATAAGGCTGGAGAAAGTAAAATTTGGGCAAAGGAAGGAAAATTAAAGGAGACTTAATTAGAGGAATAAGAGAGGCCCAGAAATTGGATGATTTTTTTTCTTTTTTTGATTAATAAGATTGGATGAAGCTTTAAATAGAAAGAACGAAATTTCAAAGAGAAGAAGAGAAAAATGATTTTTATTTTTTTTGTGAAAGATGCAGTTTTAATAGAAAGAAGGAAATTTCAAAGAGAAGAAAATATGATTTTTTTTTTTTTGAGATGAATGAGAAGTGAGAACAGACAAAGAAAACAAGAACTAGTTGGAAAATTTTCTGAAATTGAGAAGTTTGTTGTGTTTATTTTTGCAGAGAGTGATACCCTATTTATTACCCGCTGTGGGTGGGTATTGAGTTGGAAAGGCAATATAATATGTTTATCTATTTTTTTTTATTATTATTAACTTGAGACGGGTTCTAAGACCCGTACTCAGTCAGACTTATGTTTATTGTTTATCTATTTTTTTCTCTCCAAATGAATCGTCGAGGAAGTTTCATGGAAGTTCTGTTTAAATTAAGAATTAACAAAACAAACAATTAAATGGACCAACTACTATTAGTTTTACATATAAAATATATTTGAGAGGCCTGCTTGTGCATCTTTTCTACAAAAGAGTCTTGCAGGAAGTTTTCTGAGGAAATTTCATTGAAATTAAGAACTGTAATTAATTTATGGATGATTATACCATACCCCCTCATTTTCCTACCACATCATCTATATCACCAATTAATCATTAATTAGTGATTAATTAACATGGTCATTAACAAAAATACATTCGATTAATAGTTAATTGATATTAATTAAGAATTGTCAATGTATATGTATTTTAATTATATATTAATTAACTGTTAATGAAATGTCATTTTGTTAATTACTCTTATAATTAATCATTAATTAGGAATATAGAGAGTGTTGTGGGGAACGAAAGGACACATTATATGACCTCTTAATTTATCAAATGTTTGGTATGCTTTCACAGTCTCACCTACTGCGAAATTAAAAAGCAACTAGGAGAGTACTCGCGCTACGCGACGAGGATGTTAATCATGTTTTTCATTCTAATATAAAATACTTATAAATATGATGATATTGACAATATCATTTCCTAATATAATTATTTGAACTAATTTGTCTATGATTATGTATAATTTTTTCAGTTATTTTACATTATGATGACAAAAGGTTTCATTTTCTTAATCAAGTAATAACACTTATATTAATGTGATTGTATAATAATAATATATGTGGTATATAATGATTTTACAAAAAAATATAACAACAAATTATACATAGCACTAATCGAGAACATAGGAGGAAATCGTGACACGTGTCAATTTTTTTTTTAATTTTCAATTGGAAAATTTATATTCTTCCCCAAATTTTACCCTAACATGCTCTATGTTCTAAGTTAATTTATTCAATTAACATGATAACGGGCACATGTTATCTATTAATTTAATACGTAATTAACATTAGTTCGAATTCATAAATTTAAATCATTATTAATGAATTTTTAATGATATGTTCTAATTATCACGTTAATTAAATGCAATAGTACAAATATGGAGAATACGGCGGGTACATTTTGGAGCAAAGTAAAAACTTTTTTTTTAATATCAGTACACGAAATATTTTTTTATTTTTTTATTTTTTATGAATCTCCAAAATGCACTTGCCGTATTCTCCGTATTTTTCTATTGCATTTAATTAACGTGATAATTATAACATATCATTAAAGATTCATTAATATTGATTCAAATTTATAAATTCGAACTAATGTCAATTACGTATTAAATTAATATATAACATGTGTGAGTTATCATGTTAATTAAATATATTAACTTAGAACATAGAGCAAATCCCGCGCAACCATAACATGCTATATGTTCTAAGTTAATTTATTTAATTAACATGATAACTGACACATGTTAGCTATTAATTTAATACGTAATTAACGTTAGTTCGAATTCATAAATTTAAATCAATATTGATGAATTTTTAATGATATGTTCTAATTATCACGTTAATTAAATGTAATAGTACAAATATGGAGAATACGGCGGGTACATTTTAGAGTAAAGTATTTTTTTTAAATATCAGTTGTACTGTTCATCAATAAAAAATATATAATATTTTATGAAGATCTAAAATGTACCAGTCGTATTCTCCATATTTGTGCTATTGCATTTAATTAACGTGATAATTAGAACATCATTAAATAATAAATATTCATTAATATTGATTCAAATTTATAAATTCGAACTAATGTCAATTACGTATTAAATCAATAGCTAACATATGTTAGTTACCATGTTAATTAAATATATTAACTTAGAAGTTAGAACATAGAGCAAAACCCGCGCAATCGCGCGGGCACTACGCTAGTATTATATCATTGTTGTTCACAATATTTCATACAATATCAAATGTAAAAAATAATAAATCATACAACATACGTGGTAACATATCATTAATTATCAAGTACTAATAATTTGTTATTGATTCAAAATGCAACGAAAATTATAAACAATATCAAACTTAATAGCGAAAGTAATTTAATAAAAAATATATAAATTATTTTAGCATAACATAAATTTATATTATTTTATGTCATATGATTTTTGTTAAATTTATATTTTAAAAAATAATATTTCTATTTTGTAAGTGTCTACAAATTTAAGAAATTTTTTCGACGGATAAGCTTTTTTTATTTCTATTATTTTTCAAAGAAAATAATATTAAATTTGTTTGATTAAAAACACAAATATAATCAACTTAGTTTATATGGTATTAGTATAGTTGTAATTTCTTGAAATAAATATTAATATTTAAAATTCTATTATGTAAATAAAATAATTAAAATTATATTTTTGTACAAATGCATTTTTTGCATTGTAATTTTTACATAATATTTTTAAAAATTCAAATTATGGAAAATAGTATGTATGAACTATGCTAATATGGATGTCAAAATAAAGAGAAAATTAAAACGAATATATTTGATGAATTTTTAAAGTTTAAATTCTAAAAATAATACTACTATATGTTGTATGTTTATAATATTAGTTATTAAGTTATTAGTATTTCATATTTTAACTTTTCATCTTCCATTGCATTCACATTTGATCATGTAAAATTATGTGAAATGATAAATAATCGAATAAACTTAGTCTACCATGAACCTAACCAATAAAAATAGTCCACGTCATTTATATATGATGATGTGGATTTCTAAATTTTTTTAAAACATAGTGTAAAATAAGAGACACTTAAATGGCTACAAAGAAAAAATGTTTATATAAAACCAATGATTAATCAATGGTCTAAATTTTGCCACATATCATTATCAATGGTTATAATGAAAGTGATGATGTTAAAAAAAAATGATGATGTGGCACAAGGAAATTGCACAAAATTGGGTCCAAAATAAGGGTGTGGGTAAATTAAAGATTACAACGATGGGCCTAGACTTTTTTTTACTTTATGAAAATAGAGGGGCTCATAGGTTTTAGAATAAAAAAGGGGTAGTGATTCGGACAGGAACAATTTTGATGGTTGCAGGAAATTAATTCCTGCAACCATCAAAATTATTCCTGTCCGAATCAAAAATAATGAGAGAATGATTGGGACAGGAGCAAATTTTATTGTTGCAGGAATTAATTTCCTGCGACCATAAAAAACGTTCCTGTCCGAATCACTACCCTAAAAAAGAGACCATATACAATACCTCCAATTTTCCCACAACATCATTTATATCCCTAATTAATGGTTAATTAGTATGGTAATTAACCAAGTGGCACTTTATTAACAGTTAATTAATATATAATTAAAATACATATATAATAACAATTCTTAATTAATATTAATTAATTGTTAATATGATGTTCTTTTGTTAATGATCATGTTAATTAATCACCAATTAATGGTTAATTGATGATATAGAGGATGTGGTGCGGAAATGAGAGGGTGTGACATAATTATTAACAATTCTTAATTAACCAATTGGTACTTCATTAACAGTTAATTAATACATAATTAAAATACATATATATTAACAATTCTTAATTAATATTAATTAACTGTTAATCGGATGTTCTTTTATTAATAGCCATGTTAATTTATCACCAATTAATGGTTAATTGGTAATATAGAGATGTGGTGGAGAAATGAGGGAATATGACATAATTATCCAATAAAAAATATGTTTTACATTCTCCACTCGGATAGGCTACTGTTTTGGAATATGCCATGGCATCTCTCATTCCAAACATGAAAAACCATTAAGTCAATTACTTGCTTGAGTTGAACCAAGCTTGTGTCGAGAATATAATCCTAAATGGGTCCGAAAAATTAAAATACCTGAAAGAATGCATATTTTCTTGTGATTGATTGTCCAAAAATAAAATTTCTACAATTGACAATCTACAGAAAAATGAATTTTAGTAAATTATTGTGTGATGTGTAAAAATAATGAAGAAACAGTAACTCAACTATTAACTGGATGCTCTTATACGATGGGTCTAGACTACTAGTTAAATATGTATGTTCCAATTTTTAATAGTTCTGCCCTTTCCAAAAAATAATTAAATAAATTAAAAATCAGAGCAAGGAACACCAATGCTTAATATTTTCGATTTTTTTTAATTACCGGTTATTATTTAAAATACATCTTAAGACCTCATTTTTAGTTTCTTTATATTTTATTTTAAAGCCATGAGAATTATTAATTATCGAAATAGCACTGTGCATCGACAATTACATGAAAAATATATTACAATGGAACAATCAAAAATCTCAATTAATCTAGTGAACAACACAAATCGAAAGTAAATTTCATATATTAAATAAAGAAGGTAGAAAAATTGAGTTCAGAATTCTCATAATTCTAGATTTGCTAATCAAAATAAGAGTTGTGTGATTGACGCATTCAAAATCACACATTCAAAATCACACAGAGTATTTCAGTTTAAAATGGAATAAAACTTTTTTTTTATGTGATTGACACATTCAATCAGACTATCAGAGTTATGTGATTGACACTATCAGAGTTAGTTTGAATAAGACTTTTATTATTATTTTTTTTTATTATTGAATTTTGATATGAATAATTGATTATTGTACACTAATGAAATAAAATGGAATACTCACTCTTCCATTCTTCTATTATTTAATTTTATGTTTTCCCGTTAGTTTTACAGGTGTAAAGGAATATAATATACCAAAATAATACATGAATATCCCAAAAGGCTTAAATGTTGAGTTATTTTGGAAGGCTTAAATCCAATACAATAACTGAACAACAACTATTTCGATAAAAATGTTAAGCACTATTTTTCTTAGCAACAACTGAATTTAATTTTGGTGCATTAATAACTTACCATCCGACCGATTCGATTATGATACAGCGAACATAAAATTTTAAGCACTATTTTTTCTAGTAATGTGCGTTGCCGAACATAGCTAATTTTCTTTGTATGCTTGATGTTTAACTCCATTGACATTTGGGCACGCTTCCGTCCAAAAAAAATATCAATAATCCTATGATGTATAGGCGAACTAATAATTATTTTATGTATATGCTTTCAAATACCAATTTAAAAAATATGTATCGTAGCGATATCGATTTAAAAACATGTATCATAGTTTTAAACAAAAAATGGTATTGCTATTGTATATCGGTAGGAACCAGGACCAGAAATGGCGCGATATGCAGCTACCATTGCCTACACATGATTGTGATGTGCTTTTTCTATAACAACATAGCAAAAAAAACTACAAAATAGAAAAAGATTAGACAGGACAATACATTTTAACGTGGTATCTCCCGAAGGAACTAATCCACGGCCTGAACACCTTTCGGTGAAGATGGCCAGGTCGGCAGCCTGGCAACTTCATTATTCCCTTCGTTTTTCTTTCCTTTCATTTTGGTGGAGAAACCCTTACAAAATTATTGTTTTTGTCATTATTATTACAATTAACAGCTCTCCATTTTACCTCTTATACATCTTATTCATTCTTTTATTTGTCTCTTTATTAAAGGGGAAAAAGGTATTATACGATAAATATTTGATGTCTTGTCGCGAAATTACTTTCTTCTATAACAACGTAGACAAACTGCATCATTTTTTTGAAGAATTTTTGAAAAATGCTGCTATATATGCAGAATTTCATATTAAATTCTGCTGTATGCATATATTGGTATCATTTAATTTTAAATAATGCGATTTGCAGAATTTATGTATAAATGATCCGATTTGCAGAATTTATGTATAAATGATGTAAATTGCAGGATTTATGAATTCTGCGAATTGCACGGCGCCAAACTCCCAATACTTAGCGGGAAATGAAAATTTTATCACAATGAATATTATATTCTTTTGGTTCATTCATAGAAACAATAATATACATGAATAATCTTGGTGCATGCTTTAAATGGACCTTGTATATCATTATAACATATTTGTTTGTTTGTTAGTTCACTATTTATTTATTAGACCATGTCTAACTATCATTTATATCTAACTCATGGCTGTCAAACATAAAAGCAACAAAGTAAGTCATCCAAAGTCCAAAACTAATAAAACCCTAACCTGCGGCTGGAACCTAGAAGCTTGGTTTTTTCATTGCGCTCTCTCTTGCGAAATCTCTGATTTCGGTGTTTCTCAGGTTCGTCTTTTTCACCTTAATTTACTTTTTTTGTGAAATTTCTGATTTGGGTGATTTTCAGCCTAATTTACTTCTCGCGATTTGTGTATTTTTTGGGTTTTATATTTCTGATTTGGGTGATTGCCTAGCTTTTCCCAATTTAGGCATTTCTTCCATTTACCTTATTTTTGTGTTCCAATTTTTGAACCCGATTTGTGTGTTTTTTTGTAAAAACTAAACCTTATTTGTGTAATTCTTTCAAATATAAATCTGATTTGGTATTTTGTTTACGATTCACATTATCTTAGTCCATTTATTTGTCCCTGCATTTGTCACGGAATCAAACTTTAGAAATTATAAGTTATGTCCCCATATTTAACAAACTTTTTAGATTTGAATTTTGATTTTGTCCCTATATTTTGAAACTGGTATATTTCTATTTTCATCAAAATTACGAATTTTGGCCTCTGATTTTATGCCTAGTTTGGATTAATTATTTATGTTAAAAAAATCCTTTTGGAGGTTGAAAAATGAAGAAAGTAAAATTGAAAACTCCTCAACATATGCATTCATCTTTGCAGGCCACATGTTCAAGCAAATCAAAGAAGCCCCATCAACCCATCAATATTACCAACCTTGCAAGTTCAAGCAAGTCGAAGTCCCGTGTGTTGGAAGGAAATTAATATATTGATTGTTGAAAAAGGGACACAAATCCAGGAAATCGAAGATATGTCGTGTTTTAGACGAGGTAGTGTTTTTTATTTCCTTGTTTTTTATTCATCTCAAATTATATTTAGTTTACTACGATGAACATAATTTAATCATTTGTTCTGTATGGAGTACCCTAGGATCAAAGAAACGATTATTACGAGGGAATTTTTTAAAACTAACCATGTTTGAAAACGTAATTCCAAAAATAACCCAGTTTTGAACATAATTCCGAAAATGTCTTTTGCGGGGTACCATTCAGCGCCTTTTTGAAAAGGCGGGGTATGATTTAGCGCCTTTGTTTACGGGAGTAATTAAGGGGTTTAAGCGAAGGCGACGAATGAAACCTCGCCCGGCGGGGAATCAAACCCCGCCTTTTAGCTCCAGCAGTTGTAAATTAAAAAGCAAAATTAATTCTCTCCAAAATGTACCCATTCAATTATCCATTATTTAGTTATTATGTTTAATTATCGTGATAAATAAGATATATAATTAAATATTCATTAAAATTTATTCAAATTTATGAATTCGAATAAAAATTAATTATGTATTAAGTTAACAGCTAATATGTACAGGTTATCATTTTAATTAAATATACGAATCGAAATTATCCAAATTTTATCATAACATTTCTATGTTATAATTAGTATATTTAATTAAAATGATAACCGGTACATGTTAGTTGTTAACTTAATACATAATTAATCATGATTCAAATTCATAAATTTGAATAAATTTTACTGAATATTTAATTATATATCTTAATTATCAATATAATTGAGCATAATAACTAAATAATGGAGAATTCGGCGTGTACATTTTGGAGTGGTTTAATTTTTTTACTTTAATAATCTGACACACACCACGTGAAAATGTTGAAAAAAATATAAAAAAGTTAAACCCCTCCAAACTGTACACGTCGAATTCTCCATTATTTAGTTATTACGTTTAATTATATTGATAATTAAGGTATATAATTAAATATTCAGTAAAATTTATTCAAATTTATGAATTCGAATGATTATTAATTATGAATTAAGTTAACAGCTAACATGTACTGGTTATCATTTTAATTAAATATACGAATCGAAATTATCCAAATTTTATCATAACATTTCTATGTTATAATTAGTATATTTAATTAAAATGATAACCGGTACATGTTAGTTGTTAACTTAATACATAATTAATCATTATTCGAATTCATAAATTTGAATAAATTTTACTGAATATTTAATTATATATCTTAATTATCAATATAATTGAACGTAATAACTAAATAATGGAGAATTCGGCAGGTACATTTTGGAGTGGAATAATTTTTTTATATTTTTTTCAACGCCGTGTGTCAGTGTCTTATTTTTTAAAAAAAAAGAAAAAATTAAACTCCTACAAAGTGTACCTGCCGAATTCTCCATTATTTATTACGTTCAATTATATTGATAATTAAGATATATAATTAAATATTCAGTAAAATTTATTCAAATTTATGAATTCGAATGATTATTAATTATGTATTAAGTTAACAACTAACATGTACCGGTTATCATTTTAATTAAATATACTAATTATAACATAGAAATATTATGATAAAATTTGGATAATTTCGATTCATATATTTAATTAAAATGATAACCGGTACATGTTAGCTGTTAACTTAATTCATAATTAATAATCATTCGAATTCATAAATTTTTTTTTCTGTCGTTTCTCGATCGAAGTTCGATCGTATGAAAAAAATTCTGGACAACAAATTTTTTTTTCTGTCAAAAATGCCCATTAATTTAAAATTTTCAATTTATAAATTCAATTCGGTATAGCATATAGCCTAAAACGGGGATGATTGTTTGTGAATGTTTGTATGTATGTTGTGATTGTTTGTATGTGTATTGTGCTTGTTTGTATGTATGTTGTGTGGGGGCCAGTGAGCTTTCCAAATTGTAAACTATTTTAATATGGGGATCGGTGAATCTTCCAAATTGTAGTAGTATAGGTTTAGTTTAAGAAACCTTCAAAGCAAGACGACACGAAGATTGGATCTTCAAGAAAAGACGACACAACACGAAGATTGGATCTTCAAGAACAGCACAAGATCATTCTTGGGTTTTAGGGTTGGGAATTTAGGGTTTTATGATTGCTCATAAAACTAAAAGGCCTATATGCTATACCGTACAATTTTTATTTTGTTTTTGTTTTTATGCATGAATAAAATAAAAGTTAAATAAATGATTTTAAGAAACGAAAATCCTCCCACGTAATAATCAAGTAACTTGCCTCCCTAAATGGAACCTTCGAAACTAGTATTTGTTTATTTGTGTTTCATGGCCTTAGTCTGACACAGATTTACACGTACGTAGCATTGAAGGCATGCATTGATTAGGAATTGATATGTTGCACGGCTTTAGTCTGGCATGTCAATTCGCTAATTGAATGATACTCCATTTGTGGTTTGGACTTGACCAATTAGCTAGCTAGGCTAGTATTTGGGGCAAGGAGTGAGGAACACATACTCTGGTTTTGAGTTAGACTCAATACTGGACCTCGCGAATAAAGCAAGAATCGTCTTAGAGATGATTGGACACCGTCTTACCTAACGTGACGTGTTTTCTGAGTGGTTGGCCTTAGTCACCTTAGAAATATGTTAAATAGGGATCTTGTCCATTATGAGATTTAAGGTATCAAATCTCCGTTTCAATAGTGGGGGCTATTTGAAATGATAAAATAATGGGTATTTCAAGTTGTTTAAAAATGAATTTTAATATATGAAAGACCACGTTATTAATTACATTATTTTTCAAAAATTTGTAGATTTAATGGCTTTACCAAGTAATAACCGCTTTGGTTTACGTTCCATTTTGGAAAAGGAACGAATGAACGGAAAGAACTTTCTCGACTGGCAGAGGAATCTGGGATTCGTTCTGAGACAGGAAGGAAAGGCACATGTCTTGGAGACGCCTATCCCTCCTGTGCCAGGGGATACAGCAACTGAGGATGAGACATTCGAATATACGAACTTGATGGACGATTCGAATGATGTCACATGCCTCATGTTGGCTACTATGACTCCTGAATATCAAATTCAGTTTGAGAAACAGGATGCATACGAGATTATTAAACAGCTCAGGGAGATGTTTCAGGTTCAAGCAAGGGTGGAGAAGTATCAAGCTCTTGGCAATGCGACGCAATGCAAGATGCAAGAGGGTACGCCCGTTAGCTCTCATCTTCTCAAGATGAAAGGATATTTCGATCATCTTGAGAGGCTTGGCATGAAATTTGAGTTGGAGTTACAAACTGATTTGATCATGTTGTCACTGCCACCGAGTTTCGATTCGTTCATTTCGCATTTCCACATGTCGGACATGACAAGGACCATTCCCCAGCTTTTCGGAATGCTCAGAACATTCGAAGGTGACCAGAAACCGCGGTACATGAAGTCTAGGACTTCGGAGGTATTGGTGGTTCAAGGGAAGAATCCAAACAATGGGAACAATAACAAGAAGAGGAAGGCAAAGGGCAACAAGGTTGCGCCTAAGCCCGTGAGCAAGAAAGCCAAGGATGACAAGAAGTGTTTCCACTGTCTCAAGGAGGGGCATTGGAAGCGTGATTGCGAGATCTTCCTGAGGGAGAGCAAGCAAAAGACCGCTTCCTCGGACACACCGGCATCAGGTATTTCCGTTATCGATTCTTATTTCTTTACTTTATCATCATGGGTGTTGGACACTGGATGTGGGACTCATATTTGTAATAATATGCAGGGCCTAAGAAGTAGAAGATCGTTGATTCGTGGCGAAGTTGATTTACGTGTCGGGAATGGAGCTCGAGTAGCAGCATTAGCCGAAGGGACGTATGATTTAACTTTGCCAAATGGACTTATTTTAGTTTTGAATAATTGTTGTTATGTACCTACTTTGAGTAGGAATATTATTTCTGTTTCGAGACTTATTGCGGATGGATATGAATTAGTTATTGGTACTAATGATTGTTTTATTCGCAAGAATGACATTTTCTTTAGTAATGTTCTAGTTGAAAATGGTTTATATGTCTTGGATTTAGAAAATAACAATAATAATCAGTCCATTTATAACATAAATACCACTCAAACTAATGAAACATACTCATGGCATTGTCGTCTCGGACACATAAACGAGAAACGCATTGCTAGACTCCAAAAGGATGGAATGCTAGATTCTTTTGATTTAAAGTCAATAGAAAATTGCGAATCTTGTTTGATGGGTAAGATGACAAAGACACCTTTTTCAAAGAAAGGAGAAAGATCGAAAGATGTGTTGGCTCTCATACATTCCGATGTATGTGGACCGATGAGTGTCGAGGCTAGAAATGGGTATCGCTATTTCGTGACTTTTACTGACGATTATAGTAGATATGGATATCTATACTTAATGCGTCACAAAAGTGAAACTTTTGAGAAATTCAAAGAGTTTCAACACGAGGTAGAACTTCAACTGGGCAAGAAAGTAAAAGCCATTCGATCGGATCGAGGTGGCGAATACTTGAGCTATGAGTTTGAGGACTATCTTCGAGATCGTGGTATAGTATCACAATGGACTCCACCCGGTACACCCCAATGGAATGGAGTGTCCGAGAGGCGGAATCGGACCTTGTTGGACATGGTTCGCTCGATGATGAGTCGAACAGATTTGCCAAAGTCATTTTGGGGTTTCGCGCTTCAAACGGCCGCTCATATACTGAATAGAGTTCCGTCCAAATCGGTTGAAAAGACACCATATGAATTATGGCATGGCAAGGTGCCATCATTGTCTTATCTTAAGATTTGGGGTTGCGAGGCATACGTCAAAAGGTTATTGACGGAAAAACTCGAGCCAAGATCAGACAAGTGTTTATTTGTGGGGTATCCTCAAGAAACAAGAGGATACTATTTTTACTTGCCGAGCGAAAACAAGGTTTTCGTGGCTCGACGTGGTCATTTCTTAGAGAAGGAATTCCTAGATCGTCAAGCCAGTGGGAGTAAAATTGATCTCGAAGAAATTCGAGAACCACAACGTGAACATGTTGATTTGGAACAAGATTCTGAGTTACCATTGGATGGTGAACCAGAATCTACTACACAAGCTCTACGTAGATCTGGTAGGATTCGTCAAGAACCTGAGAGATATGGATTTCTCATTAGTAATGACGATGATGAGTTGACTCTAGATGATGAGCCAACCTCCTACAAAGGTGCTATGTCTAGTTTGGATTCCTCGAAATGGCATGACGCCATGAAAACCGAGATCCAGTCCATGTATGATAATAAGGTTTGGAATCTTATTGATCTACCTAATGGTGCTAAGACCGTTGGGTGCAAATGGGTTTTCAAGAAGAAAACCGACATGGATGGTAATGTACACACTTTTAAAGCAAGACTGGTGGCGAAAGGTTTCAAGCAAATTCATGGTATAGACTATGATGAAACGTTTTCTCCAGTAGCCATGTTTAAAAGTATTCGCATTCTTTTAGCGATAGCTGCATATCACGATTATGAGATATGGCAGATGGATGTCAAAACCGCTTTCCTTAACGGGAACCTTACCGAGGATGTGTATATGACACAACCCGAGGGTTTTGTCGATCCAAAGAATACAAATAAAGTGTGCAAGCTTATGAGATCCATTTATGGATTAAAACAAGCATCTCGTGCGTGGAACATACGATTCGATGAGGTTATCGCAAAGTATGATTTCATTCAAAATATCGAGGAACCTTGTGTATACAAGAAATTCAGTGGGAGTTCGGTTGTATTCCTCATCTTGTACGTGGACGACATCTTACTCATTGGAAATGACATCCCGATGCTTAACCAGGTTAAGGCATATTTGGGTAGTCAATTCGCAATGAAGGACTTAGGAGAAGCTGCCTATATTTTAGGTGTGAAGATCTATAGAGATAGATCGAGGAGACTTCTCGGACTAAGTCAAAGTACATATATTGACAAAGTGATAACTAGGTTTCACATGGAGCAATCCAAGAAAGGATTTCTGCCAATGTCACATGGCATCACTCTCACTAAGGCTCAGTGTCCTTCAACGGACGCTGAACGTGAGCGAATGAGTCGGATCCCATACGCTTCGGCTATAGGATCGATCATGTATGCCATGATATGTACTAGACCAGATGTCGCATATGCGTTGAGTGTGACTTCCCGCTATCAGTCTGATCCCGGGGAAGCTCACTGGTCCGCAGTCAAGAGCGTTCTTAAGTATCTCAGGAATACTAAAGATATGTTTCTTGTCTATGGTGGTTCGGAAAGAGATCTGATTATCCAAGGATATACAGATGCTAGTTTCCAAACTTGCCCGGACGATTTCCAATCACAAAGTGGTTACGTCTTCACGCTCAATGGCGGAGCTGTTGTTTGGAAAAGCTCCAAGCAGAAGACGGTGGCTGATTCTACAACTGAAGCGGAATACATCGCGGCTTCCGAAGCTGCAAAGGAGGCTGTCTGGTTACGACAGTTCGTGATGGAACTTGGCGTTATGCCAAGCATCTCGGGTCCCATGGATGTTTATTGTGACAATAACGGAGCAATAGCACAATCCAAGGAACCGCGAGCGCATCACAGGTCCAAGCATGTACTCCGGCGTTACCACTTGATTCGTGAGATTACAAAGAGAGGTGACGTGAAAATAATGAAGATACCTACGGATGATAACGTGGCTGATCCATTTACGAAGCCACTATCACGTGCCAAGCATGAACAGCATGCTAGGGCGATAGGATTGGGATATCTATCGCAGTGTTAGATTGGGTGTTTTATTTATGTTTCTTATTGTATAAGGGGATTTGATCTGCCTAGTGCAAGTGGGAGAACATTTATTATGCCCTAGGCGTGTTATTGGGATTGTATTTGTTTATGAGACAGATATTTATATTATTATTCATCATATGACCTAAACCTTCATATTTCAAAATTTTTAAATAACAAGAAAGTGTGTGAGAGGTTATTCGATTATAATAATCGGATAGACCTTGAATTTTATTCTAGTTTAGTGCATCGAGTCAGTTGAGAATAATATGTTGCATGGCCTTAGTCTGGCATATTGATTCGTCAATTGAATGATAGTAAAACCACTAAACGGGATGAATATAATTCTAAAACGTCCCTCGTGTATAAAGTTGTTCATAGATTTGAACCAGGTAGTCCATTCATTGAATGGAGACTTTTACATACACCGGCATATTCGTAGATGAGATGATCAGGTTTTACTGATCTGAGACGGTAGCGTCGATTCTAGAATATGGATATACGCTGTGTCGTATATTGGACTGACCACTATATGAGTTTGTGACATGGTTAGAGTCATTGGAGACAAACTCATATCCAGATAGTGCGTTTTAGTGCTTCATACTTGAGTGATCTCACGGATACCTAGTATGTGAAAAAGACAATGCTTTGATGTAATTAACCCTACACGTAACTGTGTAGCAGAGATTATTATTGAGTATTGTTTTTAGCATAGGCAAAGGATGTGAGGTTGCAAGATAGGAATTGTTCCTTTCTAGTCTTGAAAAAGGATAGAGGGAGATATCTCTCGGGCCCCTCGATTGAATTGAGATTGATGAAATGCTTGGCCAAGCTCGATGGAACTCAGTAGAGTTCGCATTGTAATTATCAATCTAATTCTTATCGAGAAAAGAGTATATCTGATCAAAAGAAAAGAGGATGACTTGAAGTTTTAAACTTCACCGTGACTCCTTTGATCGGAAGATATCGCGAACAAGAGGACTAGTAACAATTATCTGAGCTAGGTATGAAGATGTACTGCATCTTCGTAAAGGTGTTCTCCACCTTTTTCGTGCTAATTCTGGGTAGGTATTAACGGCAGTCTAGTGCTCGCAATACCTTGTGGATTGTTGCCATATCCACTGCCAGTCCTAGACGAACCTACAACGGTCACACCAAGATTTCGTAACATATCGGATTCTCAAGATAATGCTCACCAATACGTTTGTTGGACAACCAAAATGAAATCACGTGTGATTAGATCTCACGACATATGTTGGACATATGGCCAAGTTGATTAAGTCTTAATCCAAGAGGGAGTTTGAAAGAAAATATGGCTTAAGAATTAACTTGGAAGAATTTATATAAATAGGCAAATATGCAATTAGAATTGGGCCAGTTCATAATCTGGGCCCGCTCAGAATTTAGGGTTTTAATCTAATTTCTAATAATTAGATTTTAATCTGAATTTGGGCTTATTCTGATTTTAATAGTTTTTGGGCTTATAATTCTGAAATTAGGGTTTCTTAACCTAATTTCGGATTTAACCTAAAATTGCCTATATATATATTCAGAATTTCATTTTTCTCTCTCTTCTCTCTCTCATTTTCTAACCTAATTCGGCCGCCGATTTTTCTTCTTTTTCCCACAATACGAAAAGAGATCTGGTGAGTTTCAGAGAGAGATTTTGAGCAGAAATCTTGAGAGAAATAATCGTGACATCGGCTAGAACGGTGTTGGCGGTTCCGATCAGACGAAATCGAGGTGGACACGAGTAGAGGGAGTGCAAGAGCAATCCTTGGAGAAGGTTCACAAGATCTGGACAAGAAGGCATCACGTACTAACTTGTACGAGGTAAAATTCTGAATAACTTTTCCTTTTTCGTGGTTTTTCGAACGTGATCCCGGTAGAATTAGGTTATACATGTGTAAATAATTCCGCTGCACATCTCTAAATCATATGTATAACCCTACAGGAATTAACTTCCTGGTTCCAAATTCACAGGAATTCAAATACTGAAGCTTAATTATATAATTAGAGCTTAGAATTATAATGTAATAGATAGTTCATATAGATAGTTAAGAGGTGTTTAGGATTAATTTTTTAAAATTTAGGGCAAACATCTCTATTTGTATGAACTCATATATTATTAACAACAACAATACAAGTAAGGCGTAAGAACCTACTCTATTTTTCTCAACAAAAAAGAAAAAGAAAAGCAAGAATGAATTATAGTTAATTACCTGGTTTGGACATTGTTACTATCGATCGATGCATGCCTTTGATCTCGATTACGCTATATAGCAGAATATATTCATATAAACACATAATGACTACAACAATAATCCAGGGAAATATAACTGCAAGCACAATTGATGAAATGGTTTAGTTAGATTATATATGATGATTAATTAGTTAAGAAAATAATTAATCAAGCCCATTAATCAATGGAGCATTTCTGCATATAACCCTATTTAGAATCAAAATTTAAAAAATAACCCCCTCTCTAAAAATATTCCAAAAATAACCCCTTTTTGAAAATATTCCAAAAATAACCCAAACCGGGTTTTTAAATCCCGCCGGAATTTTTTTTAAATCTTTTAAATATGATATATTTCCCAAATTGTACCATAACATCTTTTATGAACTAATTAATACACTTAATTAAAATGATAACTAGTACATGTTAACTGTTAACTTAATACGTAATTAATATTTATTCGAATTCATAATTTTGAATAAATTTTAATGAATATTTAATTATATGTTTTAATTATCACGTTAATTAAATGTAATTGTTCAATAATGGAGAATTCGGCGGGTACATTTTGGGGTGCAATAAATTTTAATATTATTTTTTCAAAGTTGTCAGTTGTCAGTAACTTATTTTAAAAAAAAAAAATCACTCCCCAAAATGTACCCGCCGAATGTTCCATTATAAAACAATTACATTTAATTAACGTGCTAATTCAAAGATTTAATTAAATAATTCATTAAAATTTATTCCAATTTATGAATTCGAATAAATATTAATTATGTATTAAGTTACCATCCAACATGTACTAACTATTATTTTAATTAAGTGTATTAATTAGTTCATAAAAGATGTTATGGTACAACTTGGGGAAATATATCATATTTAAAAAAAAATAAAAAAAATTCCGGCGGGATTTAAAAATCTTGTTTGGGTTATTTTTAGAATATTATCAAAAAGGGGGTTATTTTTGGAATATTTTTAGCAAGGGAGTTATTTTTTAAATTTTGATTCAAAATAAGGTTATATGCATAAATACTCCTTAATTAATTACCAATACGGTTGGGATTTCTGATTTACTCTCAAACATTTTTACATTATTTTTTAGAGGCGCAATTTCAAGTGTACCCTGGAAAACATCAAAATTTCACATATACCCCTCAATAATCTGAAATTTCACAAATACCCCTGCAAACGTCTCGAAATATCATGGGTACCCCTTCAAAATCGTTCAAGTATCATTATTACCCCTATAAAATTATTAAAATATCACATATATCCCTATTATATCATTTAAAAACCATCAACATATTTTTCGTTGGTAATATGCCAATTACCTATGTTTTAAAATTATTTTTTTATGATAATGAATAATTTTTTCTCTAAAACAATATTTAAAACCATAAAAAAATCAAATATTGTCAATTCTATCTCATAATTTCTTTCCAAAAATCATTGTTGAAATCAATAATATTATCAAAATTTTAAGTAATTATTATATTAATATAAAGGTAAAACGAAAAAAATAATTTGAACGAAAAATTAACATATTATTAAATAAAAGTTTAATTTAGGGGTATTCATGATATTTGAAGGGTTTTCTAGGGGTATTTATGAAATTTCATGATTTTTAGGGGTATACATGAAATTATGATGTTTTTGCAGTGGTACACATGAAATTCTGCCTTTTTTTAGATGATGAAAATTAGATAAAAATTTATATAATGCAAAATACTCCTGAAAATTTCAACGGAAATGTTTATTTTAATTAGTTTCAACATAATCACTACAACAATAATCTGGGGAAATATAACGGCAAACACAATAGATGAAATGTTTTAGTTAAATTATTTATATATGTTGATTGACTAATTAAGAAAATAATCAACCCTATTACTACTCGACTAATACGGCAGACTCGTCTGTGTTCGAATTCTCCAGCCTAGTTACAAAGTTCAAAGCTACAAAGTTGGGGCATTTCCTAATATCCAAGTGCTCGAGTTGTGTGGGGAACAATAAGCCTTCTAATGACACGAGGTTTTCACAATTATAAATTAAAAGTGTTTTCAAAGTTGAACATGGTGGGAGTTTAAAAGTGGTCAAACTTGGACTATCGGTTATCTTCATTTGAAATAGAGAGGTTAATGGTGAAAGCCATGAAAATATTATATTGTCCGGCACATCCTTAAGCCACAATTTTTTCACGGCTGGTGCAAGGAGGCAACATTCATTCACATGTTCATCTAAAAAATAAGGAATTTGCAACAATCCTTGATTATTAATTGGGTCTGTGAAGGAGGATGCAGAATTAGTGAAGCAAGATGTGGTAATGGAAGCTACTTTCAAGGATGTTATTTGCCAACAAAGAGTTATTTTCAAATCATAAAGGTTTGTCAGATTCAATAATAGAATAGATAGTTCTTTTCCTGTAATATTGCATGTGTCGATCTCTAGGTATTCGAGCGACTGTGGCAAAAAACTACTCTCCACACTTTGCTCATTTGGTTCAAACGATAAAAAAAGCTCGGGACATTTTGCAATAGTTAACCTTTTTAAATTTACAAGCCCACACAAGCTCTCCCATGACAAATATCTAAGCTTCTCACAGTTCCTTATTGTTAAATTTTTGCTCTTATCACCGGAAAAAGAAAATTCTAAATTACGGAACTCTGTTAATTCAGGACAATTTTCAATTGTTAAATTTTTCAAGCAAGGAAATGCCTGCCATTGTTTGCTTCCTCTCCACTTCTCCAACTTGGGCATGTCGTATATTTCTATCTCCTCAAAAGCTCAAAATCCCATGTCTGTACCAGTGCCATAGAATGGTACATCGATTTCTTTGACAGCAAACATATTTTGTAATATCAATTTCGTGAGAGATAATAAATGTCCAAGAGGAGGAAGTATCTCCCATTCTTCGCAATCCCCTAAATAAAGCAATACTAAATGGTCCAAAGAATTTTCATTGACCAACCATGTGGGAGATGTCGCACCACTATACCCATTGATATGAAGTCGTTCGAGATTATAGTTTGGCCTGAGTCCTTCCAGGACATCTGCATCAATAGCTGGTTCAGATTCACCATTCTAAGTCTTGCCCCAATCGCCTCCTCCTTGCTTCCTACATTCTCTAAGTTGAATATTTTCAATAAACCTCTTAGATTTATCAACAATCCTAGTTGTGCTATCTCAAATCCGCTTTCTTTCTTAACATGAAACTCACGTAATCCAGAAAGAGCTGTTAGTTTTCCAACCCACGGTATTTTCCTATGGAACATTGGATCGCGAATCAACCACCGTAAAAAGTGGTCTGTTTTTTCCTTAAACCTTCCTCGAATATACTCATTGCTTATATCTATTACTTCTAGATGATAGAGCTTACTTAGATTATTATGAAAATCTTTTTGGATATCATTTCGGTTCCATGGACATCGATAAAGTTGTAAGTAACGAAGATGGATAAATTCCGAAAAATTACATGTTAGAAGATCAACATTGTCGGACATTGTATATATCACTAGTACTCTCAATCCGTTCAATCTACGGAGAAAATCCTTTAGAGCAGCAGCAAAATTTGAATTATACCTTCCAATTATAATTAAAGTACTCAGATTTTGAACTTCAATATGTTTTTTAATATCTACTATATGTTTCTCGAAATTTCCACAAGGTATAATTGAATTATGCGAAACCGAGGTTTGATAAGTTTCGGTTATGATTGATAAATGACGAATAGTATTGGGAATACCTTTGGTTAAATACCTTGAGTTATCTATTTTATAGCAATCGTGTTGTGATACGTTTTGTGCTAAATCATGCATTAGATCATGGATAACATAATGAGTGCTTGAAAAAGGATTTTTAACTTCTTCGAAGAAACTGGAATTTACTAAACCATCGAAATACATATTTCCCATATCCTCGACTGCCATTACGTTACTGTTATTCAGTAAAACAAAACCTTGAGCAATCCAGATATTAACCAACTCCTCCCTGTAGTAATGGAAACCCTTATGAAATAAAGAACAAAATGAAAAACACCTTTGTAGGTGAAAAGGTAGAGATTCATAACTCAATCTCAATGCTGGCATGATATCATCAGGCTCAATTTGAGATTTCCATTCTTCGTTATCTCTTACATTCTTCCAATAAATAATATTCGAATTTTTTTTTAACATTGCACCTACAGTTTTTGCCGCTAAAGGATAATTTGAAAGTTTTTTACAAATTTGTTCCCCAATTCTTTGTGAAATATTGTAATTTTCATATTTCTCATCACTAAATGCATGTGATTTAAATAATTTCCAAAAATCATCTTCTTTCAAACCACCCAATTTAATCATATTTTTTTCACTGGTTAATTTTGCTACTGATAATTTTCTCGTTGTTAACAAAACAACGTTACCATATTTCCCCCTTGATTCCAATAGAGAGAGGAGCCTCTCCAACTTGCTTTTATCAGTGTCCTCCCACACATCATCTAATACAAGTAGAAATTTTTTCGAACTTAAGAAATTTTTAAGAATTTCCAAATGTCTATTTAAGTTTCTCTCTTGTTTATACTCCTCTCCAGGGATGAACTCTAGCAACTCACGAATAAGCCTACCTTCATCGTAATCGATGGACACGTGAATCCACATTGTTAGTTCAAAATATTCTTTTATTTTTGAGTCGTTAAACACGAGTCGAGCGAGAGTCGTCTTACCGACACCTCCATTCCCTATTATGGGTAATACAGAGAGATTGATATTGGCAAAATGTGTCCCTATCAATTGACCTATTATAAATTCTTTCTCTTCATCTCTACCAAAGACTCTCGATTCCATTAAATGTGAGGATTTCAACGGGCTTAGCACACTAGTGTTTACGTTTGCCTTAACAGTTTGATCTTGTTTCTGTAGATTAAGTATTTTATAGAGCTTTTTTCCAACTTCGTTTAAATTTTCAACTACAATGTGTATCCTACGGGACAAATCGTCCTTTTGAAACTTAGTTCGTTTATTCCTAACTAAAGGATGATCTCCATCAATTTTTCTTTTAGAACCCTGAATTTGAGCATCTTCATTTCTATAGATAGGAATATAACTTTTCAACGTAGAGAACTTACAAACCAAATCTTGAGATGGAGATGAAGAGGCACCGATTGAACGATTTTCTATCTCGCACTCGATGTGATAGTACTGCATCTCATCGAGCAAGTCATCAGCTTGATATACAAGATACCGAACACATTGGATATATTTTACCAAGTCATTATTTTGGATCCCTCTCTTGATCTGCCCAAAACCAAGACCAATTTTGATGTATTCGAGGTTATCCTCAAGGAGTTTGTATTCCTCGTTCAAACCCATATCGGATGCCCATTTCTCGAGCACGCGAGTAAGATATTTATCAAAGAGAACTTGGATGAACCCGCCTGCAATACCAATAGCAGTCCCCAGATCCATCTTATATGTATGGCTCAAGAAAATAACTAAAATTGTGACAAGGAAGGCGAACTAAAGGAGACGAATTAGATGGATAATAGTGTTTGAGAAATTATAAATATGATAAGATAAGCAAATGCATTCAAGAGATGGTAAGGATCATGACGAATCGAAGTAAAGATTGGTTGAAGTTTAAATAGAAAGAAGGAAATTTCAAAGAGAAGAAGAAAAAAAAGAAAAGGGATTTGTTTTATGTGAAAGATGAAGAGGAACGCACAGAGTAAACAAAGAAAGCAAGAACTATAAGCACTGGCCGCTATTTGTTCCTCAAATCCATATTAAATATACGGCTCGAGAAAGATATTAAAATTGGGACAAGTAAGGATTAGATGAAGTTTATAGATAAAAGGATATTTTCTTTTTTAGTGAAATATGAACTGAAACAGGAACAGACAGTGGACATAAAGAAAGCAAAATTTAGTTGTTGAAAGTTTAGAAAACTGAAGTCGGCCTGGTTTATTTTCTTACATAGCGATGCTATTTATGTACAATATCTGGGGCAAAATTGTAATTGTAACTTTAGTTATAAAATATGCTTATTAGAGAACTATAAAATAATATTATGTTTGTGCATTTTTTGTAATTGCAATTGTCTTTTTGTAGTTTGCACAGAGAATCATGGAAGTTGCAATGTTGAAAAATGGATGCAAGATTATAAATTGAGTGAATTAGAGTTAAATCAGCCGGTCTTTGATGGAGAAATATGAGAAATACCGTTGCATGTATGACAGGTTTTGTGGATGCTGTCAAATTTATCACCATGACTCTATTTAATTCTGAGATGTATCGTGTATTCAAAAGTCATGAGAAAGATTTACTTACCGGAAGCTTCTATCTACATCTTCTTTGAAAAAGAATATTTTCGGTACTAGCAAATTTATTTAATATCTACATTTTATTTCTCCATTTCATTAATTGTTGGTCTCTCCGTTATTTCTTTTTTTCTCCCTCATTCAATCATTTTTTTATGCGATTTCCTTCCAAATTTGAACTATTATAGAACAGAACTAGGGCTGCAACTTTAGCTCGTGGCTCGTAAGTTTTGAGCCGAGCTTGCTCGATTTCCTTCCAAAATTCAAAACGAGCCGAACCAGCTCGAGTAAGTTTTGAGCCGAACTTGAACTTGGCACAGCTCGCTCGAGCTCGGCTCGTTTGCAGCCCTAAACAGAACTCATGCACCTCTCTCTCTGATCATCCTATGATAAAAGTGTAACGATAACCGAAGTTATCAATAGCACGACAATATATCGTACTAGCTGAAGATCACACCAAAAGTAGAAGAAGAACCGATTAAGAGGAACTTGACAAAGCTTTTATTAATGGAGAAAAGAGAGATACAAGATTTGTTGATTGATTGTTGATATTAAAATGACAATACATCCCTCCCTATTTATAGACTAAACTCAAGAGTAACTCATGACTCTTGGACTACTCATGCATGATAAAGACAATACATGCATTATAATAATTATATTATAGAGTCTTCTAAAGACTCTTTGACTACCCAACTTTTCATATTCTACTAGACTCCATACATGGATCATGGGCCTAGAATATTCTGAATATTAAACAAATGCAACTTCAATTTTAACACTCCCCCTTGAAGTGCATTTTGCTGACAAGTCCCAACTTGGCCCGCAATAGCTCAAATGGTCCTTTGGCGAGAGACTTCGTGAAAATATCCGCCACATTGTCTTTACTCCTCACCTCCATAACTTCAATAGTCCCATCAAGTACCTTCTCTCGGATGAAGTGGTGCTCGATTTCGATGTGCTTAGTTCTAGCATGGCAAACTGGATTTGTCGCCAATTTTAAAGCACTTTGGTTGTCGCCTTGAATAATCGTAGGATACGATATTTCTTCATTAATATCTCCAACCAAACGCCTTAACCAAACACATTCTTGTGCGGCAAGAGATGACGCCTTGTACTCCGCCTCGGTAGTAGAAAGAGATACCGAATCTTGCTTCTTGCTACACCATGAGATACACGTCGACCCGCAAAAGAAAACATAACCGGATGTGGACCTCCGATTATCTAAATCACCACCAAAATCCGCATCGGTATATCCATGCAAAACGAAGTCCGAACTCCTCTTATAAAATAACCCCAAATCAAGAGTATAGTTCACATACTTGAGAATTCTCTTCGCTGCATCCAGATGTGACTTCGTCGGAGCGTGCATAAAGCGACTCACGAGTCCAACCGAAAACGCAATGTCCGGTCTTGTAATCGTGAGATAAATAAGACTCCCAACTAGAGCACGGAATTTTATAGAATCGGGAAGAGCCTTCTCATCATTGTGCGCCAACTTCAAATTCGCATCGAGCGGAGTAGAACACCGCTTTCCGTCTTTCATGCCGAACTTTTCAACAAGCTTCCGGGCATAACCCTTCTGAGAAATGAAAATCCCCCCTTTCGTACCTTCCACTTCCAATCCAAGAAAGTGATTGAGTTCTCCAAGATCTTTCATTTCAAACCGAATTGAAAGTGACGATCGAAGTTTTGCAACTTCGCCTTCATCATTCCCGGTGATGATCATGTCATCCACGTATAGGAGAACAACAACTTGCAAGCCCGCCTTCTTTTTCACAAATAAACTGTGATCCGAGCTTGAAGAAAAATAACCACAAAATTGCAAATATTCAGCAGTCTTACCAAACCAAGCTCGCGGTGCCTGCTTCAAACCATAGAGCGCCTTCTTCAACTTGCAAACATACTCCGGATTCGAGTCGGAGATATATCCAAGAGGTTGCTCCATGTAAATCTCTTTGTCGAGCTCGCCATACAAGAAAGCGTTCTTGACATCCAATTGCCAAAGCTTCCAACCAAAAGAGGCCGCCATAGAAATGACAACTCGCACGGATGTCATCTTGGCTACCGGGCTAAAAGTCTCTTCATAGTCTTCACCATACTTCTGAGAAAATCCTCTAGCCACAAGTTTCGCTTTGTAACGCTCAACACCGCCATCAGCCTTGCGTTTTACCTTGTAGACCCATTTGCAAGTAACCGGATCCACACCCTTGGGTTTCGGAACAAGATCCCAAGATTCATTTCTACCAAGAGCTTGCATCTCTTCATCCATGGCACCTTCCCATGATTTGTTTCCTTTCGCCTCATCGAAACACGACGGTTCATCCTCCGCCGAACCGGAAAAGAAACATGAATACGTTGTGACGAAATTCTCGTCTCGGTATCTAACCGGTCGAACAATCTTCCTTGTTGACCTTCTTGGTGGTTGCATGATTACGTCTTCTTCTAGAGGTTGCACTTCTTCACTCCCCCTAGCACCTTGCTCGTACTCGTTTGTAGATGAATCTACTGATGATGTTTTTACCTTCGGCTCGGTTGCTTGCAATTCCGCTTCAACATTCGGGACGAATAACGATGACACCTCATCAAACACCACATCTCGAGACACAACAAATTTATGAGTCGCCGGATCCATGCACTTCCACCCTTTCTTCCTTTCATCGTAACCGATGAAAACACACTTCCGAGCCTTGGCGTCTAACTTCGTCCTCTTTTCATCTGGCACATGGACAAAACATGGAGAGCCGAATACCTTAAAATGCTTCACAGTCGGCTTTTCATCGAACATCAACTCGTGAGGGGACTTGATGTTATTCGGGCTGCACGAAAGTCGGTTAATCACATAAGTTGCACATGCCATGCCTTCCGCCCATAAAGCCTTCGGTAGATTCTTCGCTTAAATCCAACTCTTGCATACTTCAACGAGATGTCGATTTTTGCGTTCCGCCACTCCATTCTGTTGAGGTGTATACGCACACGTCAACTCTCTTTTAATGCCATGTTTTTCACAAAATGAAAAGAACTCCTTCGAAGTAAATTCGCCTCCATTGTCGGTTCGAAATTTCTTGATCTTCTTCCCTAGAACACCTTCAACAGTTGTCCTAAATTCTTGAAACTTCGAAAACACCTCGGATTTCTCCTTCACAAAGTAGACCCACGTGTACCGTGTGAAATCGTCAACAAACACCAACATGTATCGAGCACCCGAATAAGATGGTGTTTGAGTAGGACCCATGAGGTCACTATGAACAAGCTCCAATGGACTGCTACACCTCGAAAGCGACTTGTCAAAAGGTTGTTGATGCGATTTCCCGTATTGACACCCCTCGCACACCTGAGCTTCATCTCGAAACGAAAGTTGCGGAAGACCGTTCACGAGATTCTTCGAACTCATCGCCTTTAACTTGTCCATATTCACATGACCAAGCCTTGCATGCCACATCGACACACCATCATTGGAACTCATCTTGTCGACGTAAGAAGAGGAAGCTGATAAGACGTACAAATCATTAACTCGCTTACCGACATGAGTAACTTCCGCCTTCACCTCCTCGAAATTCCGAAGAAACTTCACATCGTTTGGACCAAAGAGAACATAATGGCCCGCATCAACCGCATTCGTCACCGAGATAAGATTCTTCTTCATGCCGGGTACATGGTAAACACTGTCAAGAATAATAGATTCTTTACCTTGACTAGAAACAACCACCATGCCCTCCTTCTTCACATGATGAACGGTATTGTCGGCCGTCACAATGGCTTGATTGCCCTTGTACTCGTGGAGAGAAGAAAATTTAGAATCGTCACCGGTAAGATGATGGCCACAACCGGAATCGACAATCCAATCATTCTCGTAGTTAATGGCAACCGAAGTTCTTTCCGCCATAAAACACGTATCCCAATTTTCTCCTTTGGAATTATCCTCCTTATGCGCGGTGTTTCCTCCTTTCAACTTCACGCGACAATTCTTCTTAATATGCCCAACTTTCCCGCATCGGTAGCACTTGAAAGATTTTCGAGAGCCATCGTTATTAGAGGAATAATACTCCCCCTTTTTACCAGCATTATGATCTTCATTCTTCACGAAGTTGTTCGTCTTTGAAGACACCAAAGCTTGTCCTTCGCCTTCGGAAATCGAAGCACCCAACATTTGCCGAGCCAAAGATTCTTGAGACGCCAGCATGTTTTCGAACTCCAACAAAGATGGTTGCTGCGCCCACCCTTGTATTGAGGTAATAAAAGGAACATATTCCTTTCGAAGACCTCTTATAATGTATCGCTTCATTCGCGCCTCCGAGATCGCCTCCTCGGGTTCTAAAAGCGATATCTCCGAACATAAAATTTTTACCTTCAAGAAGTATTGCGAAACCGAAAGTTTCCCTTGCACGGCACTCGCCAAGTCGTTCTCCAAGAATTGAAGCCGCGCCGTATTCTTCTTGTTGAGCAACTCATCTAGAGTCGTCCAAATTTCACGTGCCGATTTGCACCCCATAATATGTTCGAACAAGTCGTGCGAAATCGATTTTTTCAACACGAACTCCGTCTTCGCATTCGAAGTTGCCCACTCCTTTATGCCCACCGCATTGGTTACCACGTCATTAGCGCCCATGACCGGAACCGGAACAACCTTCGTACCATCAACCATCTCCCACAAATCTTCTCCTTTAAGATACGACTCCATACACGTCTTCCAAATTTTATAATTCGAAGAAGTAAGAGCCTCCACACCAAGTCCACTAACGCGACCACCGAACTCCATCGATGCACTATCGTCTTCTTCACCGAGAGATCTCGAAAAATATCGTTTACCACTCTCGTCGCTCTGATACCATGTAACGATAACCGAAGTTATCAATAGCACGACAATATATCGTACTAGCCGAAGATCACACCAAAAGTAGAAGAAGAACCGATTAAGAGGAACTTGACAAAGCTTTTATTAATGGAGAAAAGAGAGATACAAGATTTGTTGATTGATTGTTGATATTAAAATGACAATACATCCCTCCCTATTTATAGACTAAACTCAAGAGTAACTCATGACTCTTGGACTACTCATGCATGATAAAGACAATACATGCATTATAATAATTATATTCTAGAGTCTTCTAAAGACTCTTTGACTACCCAACTTTTCATATTCTACTAGACTCCATACATGGATCATGGGCCTAGAATATTCTGAATATTAAACAAATGCAACTTCAATTTTAACAAAAAGATCATATGTCTTATTTTGTTTTACTCAAAGTGAGTTTCGCCTTAACTCAAATTGTATCAACATCCAGAAGAAACATGTGAATTGTAAATAACCTTTTACTGAAATCAGGCATTATTTATGATATTTAATATTTATGATTAAACTCAAATGGTTCAAATCTATGCTACATAATTAATTTCCATTTTTCTTCATGTTCATCTTCGATTTAAACATTTGAAAACTATTTGGGTCCTACCCCTTCTTTAGTAGTTAAGTAGCACTGTGATTTTGAGACTAAACCAAACGAGTAATTAATATATATTATATATGGAAGGATTGTTCATGATTTATATAAATACACGATTCAATCTATTTTTTTAATTTACAAGTAGTGATATGTTTGATTGTGTGAAACAAAATTCAGAAACAAAAAAATAAGGATGGCGTTATTGTAAAAACTAACATGACTTAATAAATAGTGATTTCGATTTTTCTTTACCAAATGATTATTATGTCACTATTAATGATGTTTGATGTTTATTACATTTCTTAATTTGTTTATTATCTCCTATAAATGTATATTAGAATTGAGAAATATCAAAATAACATGTCTCAAAATAATAATAATAATATTATTATAAGATGACGTTATTTACAAATTCAAAAACTAAATAGTCATTTTTCGGAAGAAGATTTATGATTATTGACATCAATAAAAAAAAGTGCACGAATATTTAGTATAATTAGATTGAAGAATCATTGATGAAAATCTATCGAGAATTATATTCCTTTGAGCAAGAGAAAGGGGAGAGAGAGCGCAGCGAGAGAAAGGGTCGATGTGTGTGTGTGTGTGTGTGTGTGTGTGTGTGAGAGAGAGAGAGAGAGAGAGAGAGAGAGAGAGAGAGAGAGAGAGAGAGAGAGAGAGAGAGAGCGCGCGCTGTGAGTGAGATAAGTTAATAAACGGGTCGGGTTAAACCATTTCGGGTCGGGTAGAAAAATAGGTATAAAATAACCTGGTTTAACAGCTCTTTAACTGTGGGGGCAGGAGTTATTTGACGGAGGGGGCAAATAGAACAAAAATAACAAGTTTAGGAGGCAAAATGAACCAAAAAAATAGTCAGAGGGCAAGTTGAACATTTCGGTATTTGTTAGGGATCAAAAACAGACTTTTTCCTATAATTAATCAATTGCATGAGGTAGAGATTAATACATTATTTAATTTATTGGAGGCTTTATCAGATGTAACAGATAACCAGTTGCAATTGATCTACCAGCTTTACCAGCTTTGCTCAAATGTCCATTTAAATCCTCTAATTAAAGATAGAGTGTTGTGGCAAGGTACCTCAAAAGAAATTTATCAAACAAAACAATGTTATAAATCTCAATTTGAAGATCCATTTAGCGAATCAAATCGAATACGGAAAATAAAATTACCTTATAGACACAATTTATTTCTCTGGTTTTGTATCCAAAATAAAATCCTCACTGGACAACCTTCAAAAGAAGGGTTATAATCTAACGAGTCAATGTACTTTGTGCAAAGTGGATGAGGAATCGGTACACCACATATTAATGAATGCTCTTATGCAAAATCGACTTGGAATAAGATATCAGGACTTCTAAATTTTAATTTGCCTCAAAATCCAAAATCTTGTAATGCTCCAGAACCATTAAAATCATGGTTCCTAATATCGACCGAGTTCAATAAAACTCGGCCGAGTATATCGGACTCGGTGACAACCGAGACGAGTCTTACCCGATAATATCGCACCCGAGTCATCGAATTTTTATTTTTTATTTTTTATAGACTGGTCCATGAAAACATTGCATGCTTAAGATTCGAAAATTGGAGAAGTTCTATTTCCAAATCGAAGAGAACCTTCAAGAGGAAGATGAAGTTTGAATCAATGGAGGAAAAGAAGAAGTGGAAGAGACGAGTGAGGCATCGGTGGACAAGAAGGGGTGAGTACATGGTCCATATATACCACAAGTGTCCTTACTTTCTCGGCTCACCAGAGACTTTATGCACCATAGACTTGAATCCATAGAAAAGTACACACGCGATTTCCATGACAGGCTTTTGGTAAAAAATATTCAATTATTTTGTGTAATATTGGACTGATTTTTTAAGATCTAGGCTGTCAAATTAAAACCATATAAATAAACTTCCATCTTTTTATATCTGATCATGGATGAAACATCCCTTTCATTTTAATAAAAAATATATAATATTAATTGTTTACCAATTATGAGGTAGAGTTTAGCATCTAGTTTATATAGGTTTATGGGCAAAACTTATATAATTTTGATTGATTATCAATTGTATATCTATTGTATTGTTGGTAGCATATAACTCGTAACTCGTTTGTCGCAGTTTGAGACAATAGTAATTTTTTTTTTCTTGTTGATAATGTAATGTAGTATTTTTTATGTCGTAATTTTAGTTTTTATTAGTATAATTTGTTCTTATAATGTTTTTCAAATTTTTTTAACTTTTTTTTTAATTTTTTTAAATTTTTTCCGATTTTTTTACCTACTGTCCAATTTTTTTTATTCCGTTCAGGTCGATTCGGGCAACATCCGTCCCATTGACACCTCCAACTACAAGACAATTTTGCTGACAATTCAAAATATTTATTGTATTATTATGTACAAACTAATTGTATTTTTTGTATGACATAATATTTTTGTTAGTATTAGATAATCTATGACGCGCAAATCCTACATACATGTTATATGATTCACTACTTCTAGATTTATTATTGCATGAACTATTCTAAATAATAATGATATAATAATATTTTCATATTTGTCGTACAATTGGATATATCTCAAATATAATTATATCGTGGTACTACTATATGTATTAATCAAGAAATTTGTAGATGATCATACATAACTAAATTATAAAATATAACGATCTTAATATAATGTGTTATAACTTTATTTTAAAATGATATCGTCTTTATCATTGTAAATAGTGGATTTATATTAAAATGAAAAATATAATTATCATGTTCGCCGCATAACGCGATTATTGTCCTAATATTTTTAAATTTTTGAGTCATTAAAACAAGTCGCGCGATTATTTTCCTAATATTTTTAAATTTTTGAGTCATTAAAACAAGTCGAGCAAGAGTGTTTTATCAACACTATTCTCTACTATCGGTAATCGGTATCGGTAATACATATTAAAGAGAGAATGGTATTGGCAAAATGTGCCCCTATCAGTTCTCTTCATCTTTACCAAAGACCTATTATGACTTCTTTTAAATTTTCAACAACAATGTGTATCCTACGGGACAAATTGTCCTTTCGAAACTTAGTTCGTTTATTCTTTTTAGAATCCTGAGTTTCGGCATCCTCATTTCTATAGATAGGAATGAAACTTTCCGTTGTTATTAACCGGATGTTGAGGTACCAAAGAAGAGATGCCACCGGAACGATTTTCTCTCTCGAACTTAATGCGATAGTACTCCATCTCATCGAGCAAGTCTCCAGCTTGACATACAAGATACTGAACACGTAGGATATATTTTACTAGGTCATAATTTTGAATCCCTTTTTTGATCAGCCCAAAACCAAGACCAATTTTGATGTATTCGAGGTTATCTGCGAGGAGTTTGTATTCCTCGTTCAAACCCACATCAGATGCCCACTTCTCAAACATGTGAGTAGGATATTTTTCAAAGAGAACTTGGACGAACCCGCCTGCTATACCAATAGCTGTCCACAAATCCATCTTATATGTATGGCTCAAGGAAGTAAAATTAAAGGAGACTGAATTAGAGACCAAAAAATTATAATTTGGATAAGATGAGCAGATGTATTAGTGATAAGTTAACGATCATGCTGATTCGAAGAAGAAAATGGATGGTTTTTTTTTATTAATAAGATTGGATGAAGTTTAAATAGAAAGAAGGAAATTTCGAAGAGAACAAGAGCAGAAGGGATTTTATTTTTGGTGAAAGATGAATAAAATTGGAGGAAGTTTAGTGTGTTGTCACAGTCTCAAGTAAAGAAAAATAACACAATATCATTTGTATGTGCATTTTTTTCTACGGACGAAATTTCTTGGAAGTTCCATTCAAATTAGAAACTATAATTAATTCAGGTCGGATTCGATAAGCCTTCTTTATCCATATCCGAATTTTTGAGTATTATTCGTACCCGAACCAAAAATATACACGAGTAAAAAATTTCTCGTACCCGAACTCGTAAGTAAATTTGTAACCGTAGGTATTACCTGTTATCCAGAAATACTAAAACAAATATTACAAATATATAAAATCACCAAAAATTTCTAATACATAAAACAAACAACATACACTACAACACAACAGCTGGTTTGGGACGGGCCGTAGCTAAATATCATCCTCATTGGAACGGCCCGTCCCAAATACCGTCGCAAATTAGCTACGGTCCTTAGCAAACGAATAAAACCGTAGCAAATATTAGGCACGGGCCGTAGCAAATTAGTTATACCGTAGCAAAACTTAGGGACGGACCGTAGCAAAATAGGAAAACCGTCCCAAAATTTAGGGACCGGCCGTAGCAAAACGATTCCACCGTCCCAAATTGTAGGGACTGCCCGTCGCAATCATGATACACCGTCCCAAAAAAGACACGTGTCTCGACTGGTCAGTGTTTAATTTTCGTACGGCCCGTCCCTAAGAAAAATCCCGCCCCAAAAATTTTCTGACTGGCCGTAGCAAAATCATACCACCGTCCCAAAATGGACACGCGTCCCGCGCCCTTATTTCAAAATTTTCGTACGGCCCGTCCCTAATAATACCCCCGTCCCAAAATATGTCTTACGGCCCGTCGCAAAATATTTTTCCCGTCCCAATTTTTTTTGCTACAGCCCGTAGCTAAATTTGAACCCTAAAACCCCAAACCCCCCGTCGTCTCTCTCTTTCTCACTCACTTCTCTCTCTCAGCCCCCTCCAGTCTCTCTCTCGCCCTAACCAGCCCCCTCCTCTCTCTCTCTCTGTCCCACCATTTGTTGTCCTCTCTCAACCCCATCTCGGCCCCCCCTCCTCTCTCTCTCTCTCTCTCTTTGCCCTAACCTCTCTCAGCCGCCCTCTCCGCCCAGGACCTCGTTGAAGTTTCCCGATGGAGGATCTCGGCTAGGATCTCTGTGGAGGAGTCTCGCAGGAGCTTCAGTCCCCTCTCAGCCCTCCTTACTGGTAATATTTTCACCTAGTAAATTTTAGATCTGTTAGGTTTTTTATGTTTTTGTAGGAGTTTTTTTCGTTTTTTAGATCTGGCAGTATTTTTTTGGATTATTTAACCTTCGTTTTTTTGAACTTTCGTTGATTCTTTAGATCTCTCGGCTATGATCTTCTGTATTCTGGGATTTTTGTTGTTTTTTCAGATATGGCACGATTGTTTCAGCTTTTGTGTATTTTTTTCATTTTTTTTTAAATTATATGTTTATTTTTTGGATGTTTAGATTGTTAGAATTAAAGTATTACACTATTTTGGTTTTTTAATTCTTTTTTTGGTTATGCGATTTGTTTGAGATTGCGTGGATTTTTTTAATATTTTTTTAGAGTATGCGTGTTCTGGCAGCAGGAAGCTTTTGACTTTTTATTATCTTTTTTTTTGGTTTTTTTTATTTTTTAAATGTGGCAGTATTGTTTTGAGCTTTTGTGGATTTTTTGTAACTTTTTTTCAAAATATTTGTATTCTTTTGGTTGTTTAGATCGGGCAGGACTAAATGTGGCAGTATTGTTACACTAACTTTTTTTAGACTATTTTCGTATTTTTTTTTTGAGTGTGAGTTTTCTGTTGGGATTGAAATATTCAAATTTATTATTTGTTTTCTGTTAAGATTGTAAATCAGTTGTTCACTTCTGGCAGGATTGAAGGAATCATTTTTGTGAGGACCACTTGGAAGAGAAAACAAAGAGAAGGCAAGAGAGGACGGAAAGACAAGGCAGAGAAGCGAAAGAGAAGGCAAGAGAAGACCAGAAAGAAGGAGAAGGCACTTGAAGAGAAACAAAAAGGTTAATATTTCAATTTTAAAATTTTTTATTTTGTGGAAATTGTAAATTAATATTGGTATATATATATTAGTTAGGATTGTTAGAGTTTTAGAAAAATTATTTTAGTTAGAGTTGTTGTTAGATATTTGTTAGTTAGGAAAATTGTATTAGTTACGGAAAGTTGTTTTAGTTCTAGGAAAAAAAGTTAGTATTTTTTTTTGTTCCAATGTATTGATCAACTCTTGTATATAATAAAATTCAAGCAAGTTTCTTAAAATTAAAATTAAGAGAATTATTAAGTATTTTATTATGTATTTTATTATGCATTTAAATTGTAAACTATAATAAACTTTAAAAAATTGTAATGATCTTTAAATTTAAATAATTTGTAATTTGAAAGCTAAGATTTTAAATTCAAGCAAGTTTTTTAAAATTAAAATTAAGAGAATTATTATGTATATTATTATGCATTTAAATTGTAAACTATAATAAACTTTAAAAAATTGTAATGTACTTTAAATTCAAATAATTTCTAATTTGAAAGCTAAGATTTTATTTTGTATATGATTTATTATGTATTTAAATTGTAAACTATAATATAATTTTAACTATAATGAACTTTAAAAAAATTATATATGTATTCAAATTCAACTATTATGCATACAATTTTAAATTAGTTATAATATAATATTGCGAAAAAAGTATTTAATATGTGATAAATTTCAAATAAGGTTTTTTATAATTTTGAAAATAAAATATGTGTAGTATGACTCAAAATTATTAAAAAATTGAGTTGATCAATATATTTTAAATATTGTCTTAGCTTAGCATCTACTCGTATCCTAGCTTGTCTGAGAGCTAGATTCGCTTCAATCACTTATCTTATCCTCAGCTTTACTCAAGTTAACTTTAGCTATTTCAAGAGCTTTTTGCGCTTCTTGCGGATCAATCTCAGTACAAATCTCTGCATCATATCCTAAAATGATGATCTCATTATTCATGAGCGTAGCAAAATCACCCATTAAAGCCATTTTTAACCATTGATCATTGAGACGGATTATCAAAACACCTATATCCACAGCTGTAGCAATAGGAATGTGATTTGGTAATATACAAATTTGACCACTATTAGTAGATTAAATGCCTTCCTTTTCACTTTCGTTGTTTCGTTACATTTTAATGGAAATCTTTGAAATCTGGCATATTCGAGATCTATCGTTTCATTTTTGTCAAACTTCCTTTAAAAAAAAAAAAAAGACTTAGTCCAAATTTTGTTTCAATCTTAATTAGAAACTATTCATGGAGGGGGGACGTTCTTGGATGTATCAACGTATTTTAGATAAGGCCGTGAACCCGGTTTTTTTTGACGGAATTACGAATTTTTTAGAAATTGTTTTTGCCCGATCTGCCAATGTGGAAAAACAAAGGGATGGTACTGAATGCGTACGTTGTCCGTGCGCAGATTGTCAGAATGGTATCTTCCTTTCTCGTTACGACATAGTAATCCATCTCTGTACAAATGGTTTTCTTCCGAATTATTTCGTATGGACAAGGCATGGCGAGTCGACACGATCGCGTGCACGTGCCTTTTCTCCGAGTACTCTCAATCCCATGGAACAGATGGTTCATGATGCTGCTGGTCCTGATTTTGATTGGAATGCTACCGAACCCCCTAACCCCGAAGCTGCACGTTTCTTCGAGATGCTTCGTGAATCGGAACGTCCTTTATGGAAAGATTTTCGAGATACGAAATCTACCGTAATGTCGACTGTTTCGATGTTGTTGAGTATAAAATCCGAATGTGAATTGACGAAGGATGCTTTCGATAGAATTATGCACGTAATTTCGGCTTACATAATTTCTTCAGGCAATGATTTTCCAGATAATTTTCACGAATCAAAAAAATTAGTCAAGAATTTGGGAATGCAATACGAAAAAATCCATGTCTGTCCTGATAATTGCATGTTGTTCTACGGAGCGAATATTGACAAAGAAACATGCGATTTCTGTGGTAAATCTCGATACAAGCCTGCAGGAGAAGGGAAGAATGGAAGAGTTGTTCCATGCAAGATTTTGCGTTATCTTCCACTGACTCCCGGATTGCAGAGGTGTTTCATGGCTAAGGATACCTCGAAACACATGACATGGCATCTTGATGGAAAACGGGAGAATCGCAATTTAATGGTTCATCCGTCAGATGCGGAAATGTGGAAAACTTTTGATTCAACGTATCCTGATTTTGCTGTAGAATCCCGTAATGTTCGGCTGGGGTTATCCACGGATGGTTTTTGTCCGTACACTCTATCGAGCGGCAGGCCGTATTCTTGTTGGCCTGTTTTCATTGTTCCTTATAATCTTCCTCCGGGAATGTGTTTGAAAGATCGTAACGTATTTCTCACCCTCGTCATTCCCGGACCAGATCTTCCAGGCGACAAAATTGATGTTATGTTGAGTCCCTTAATCAATGAGCTTAAAATGTTATGGGAAAATGGGATTCTAACATATGATTCGTATCGGGAGAATAATTTCATGATGAGAGCTGCTTTATTTTGGACGATAAATGATTTTCCGGCCTACGGTATGGTTTCCGGTTGGTCAACTCACGACAGATTGTCTTGTCCTGTGTGTATGGAAAACACAAAATCATTTACTCTCACTCATGGTAGAAAGCAAAGTTGGTTTGATTGTCATCGTCAAATTTTGCCTCATAACCATCCATTTCGTAAGCAGAAAAATTCTTTCACCAAAAACAGGATTGAACGTAACTTGCCTCCCCCGCGTCGATCGGGTGTAGAGATTAGCGACGAATTGGATAATCTCGATAAACTCGAAAGAATTGTTGTTCGAAGAAATGGAATTGAGAAGGAAAAAATTCCGGGATACAGCCAGATTGGACCAAACGGAGTATTTTTTGGGAATTGCCGTATTGGTCCACGAATTCTGTGCGACACAATCTTGATGTGATGCACATTGAGGCTAATGTGTTTGGTAATGTGTTCAACACTGTATTTGATGTGAAAAATAAAACAAAAGACAATCCCAAATCTCGATTAGATGTTGCGATAATTTGCTCTCGTCCAGAATTAGAGCTTGTATCACACGATAATGGTCGAATTGGTAAACCTAGAGCCAAATATTGTGTAGACAAAGATGGAAAAACGTTGGTATATGAGTGGTTGCAAAAATTACGTTTTCCGGACGGGTATGCAGGAAATTGGACGAGATGCGTTAACATGCAAACTATGAACGTACATGGTTTAAAAAGCCATGATTGTCACATTTTTATGCAGAGACTTTTGCCAGTGGCGTTAAGAGATTTGATCCCGGATTGTGTTTGGGAACCTTTAGTGGAATTGAGTAATTTTTTTCGCGATATTTGTGCGACCGAGTTGGATCTGGTTCATTTGCAAGAAATGGAAGAAAGTATCGTTCTTACCATGTGCAAGTTGGAGAAGATATTTCCTCCTAGTTTTTTCGACTCAATGGAACATCTTGTCGTGCATCTAGCGTATGAGGCTAGAATGGGTGGTCCCGTCTCTTATAGATGGATGTATCCGTTCGAAAGATGTTTACGCAGATTGAAAAGGAAGGTCAGAAACAAAGCTCGAGTGGAGGGTTCGATTGTTGAGAATTATTTGATAGAAGAAGTATCAAATTTTTGTTCGTTGTATTTCGATCATGATGTTCAGACTCGTGCAAATCGTCCATCCCGACATTTCGATGTTATGGATGCCTCAAATGATAATTACACCATTTTCGATTATCCGGGTCGTTCAATGGGGAGCACATTTAAGGTGTTGGAAGACAAAAATGTCAATGCCGCACACCTTTATGTCATATTAAACTTTCCTGAAATGTCCGAACTTGTCGAGTAAGTTTGAAAATTCATTTATATTCCATTTTGTTATGTTTATGTATTTCATCATCTAAATTTTTATAGACAATTCGATGAGATGTTAGATGCTCGGAATGTATCGGAAAGAGTTCGATACAAGACACGAGAAACTGAATTGCCATCGTGGTTGAAATCCATAGTTATTTCAAATCTCGACGACTACTCGGATATTGTGCGTAATATTGCTTTAGGACCCGAAAATCGTGTTCGAATGTTCAGAGGGTACGATTGCAATGGATATCGATTCCACACCCGAGCTCATAGTCGACAATTACGTACAACAAACAGTGGAGTTCGCGTCAAAGCAATTTGTTCCGGAGACGATGCAACTGATTATTACGGCGTAATCAATGCAATTGTCGAAGTCTCCTTTCCTCACATAATGCACAACTCAGTTGTGTTGTTCCATTGCGACTGGTTCGATCCAGTTAGTGGCGTGAGAGTTGATAAGAAACACGGAATCGTTGAAGTGAATCATACTTCGAGGATCAAGTATTATGAGCCGTTCATCTTTGCCCATCAAGCCTCTCAAGTGTACTACATGGATTACCCATCACAAACGCGTGGCAAACGAGATTGGTGGGTCGTCGTGAACACCAAACCACAAGTTGTCATATCTGGAGTTCAAACGGCGAACAATGATTATTTCCATGAAACAGAACCAATTCGAGTTCAGGGTGGTCATAGTTTTACAGACGTAGGCGCGCTTAATGTGCCGGGGGAGATTGAATTGTTGGACGAGGACGAAATAAATGAAATCGTACCCGAGGAAGCTACATTTGAACGGGATGTCGATAATTTTTTATTAGATTAGATTATTTAGATTTTGTTTTTTCTTGAATTTTTATGTTTAATGATTGTATTATGTAGTTCAAGTTTTTCGAATTGAGTATTTATTAAAATATTTTTGTTATCTTGATCTTGTTTTTATTAAGTATTTTTGTTATGATAATGTTCTAAAATAATATTGAACCGTTATGATTATGTTCTAAATTATAAATTAATATGTTTTTATTTTTAGGACATGGTTTTCACTCGTAGTACCGGACGTGGACGAGGACGTGGACATCATGCTATCCGTTCAGAGGAGGACAATGATGAGTTCATGGAGGAGCAGATGAATGAACCGTTGCAAGAGCCGATTGATGAGTATGTCCCGGGTAATCCGCACCAGGACGTGGACCCGGCAGCTGATGAGCTAGAGGGCGGGAACGACTCGGGAAATGATGAGCGGGATGAAGCCGAGGCTCGAGCATTGCCAGTACGTGCGAATCGTTCACGATACCATGCTAGCAGGATTACGGAGGAGACGCTTCCGATTGCATGTACCGGTGGTACTTTCATGGTTATGGTTCCAGGTAATTTTTTTTAATTTGATGATGTAATTCGAAATTTAATGTGATAACGTATTGTATAATATTATTTAGGTAACTACGGTTCCAAGCTGGCGCGTGATTTGACGTACTTTTTGAAGAGCCACAACGATGGTGGTTGGATTCGTTGGCCATTATGGCCCGAGCCACACAGGCGTGTTGTTCATGAAGAGATGATGGTATGTATATATAATTCATTATAATTATTTCATAAATATAATTCATTACAATTATTTCATGAATATAATTCATTATAATTATTTCATAACTATTATATATATTTTTCAGAAACGTTATCATTGGGCGGACGGCGAGGATGCAGCAAAATGCGAGACCCAAATGAATTCTTGGGCTGCTCCCCGCCATAGGCATATCATGAGAGATGCTCGACACATGGCGGAAGCGGTCGCCGGACCGGACATGAGGAGGTGGATCGCTTCAGAAGCCGCAATCACGCAGACGAAGCCATTGTGGTGCACGGCATCTGCTTGGGTGAACATGTGTCAGACTTGGATCTCCGATCGAGCGTGGAATGAGTCGTCCGCTCGTAATAGAAGAAATCGGAATAATAGTTCAGAACGCGGTCATAGCACCACCGGATCGATTTCCCTCGCCGCGCACAAGAAAAAAATGGTATTATTCTTTTTAAATTATACAAATTATATTATTTAAAAATTAATATAATATATAAATGTTAATCAGCAGGAAGAAAATCCGGGACATCCAATTGGGTACCTCGACGTAATTAGGAAGGGCAAAGTTCGCAAAGAAAGAAATGCTCAAGGAGAAATCCAATTCGTCGACGGAAAAAGCGTGCGCGTAATGGTATGTTCTAATTTTATTTACAATTACTTATTATTTTCAAATCATATCAATTAATATTGGATATTTATATGGTAATTGATATTTTTCAGGATGCATATGTTGCACGTATGACGGAGAAGCACGGTCCTGACTGGTTCCCGAATGCCGGAGATAGTTTGCAGGACTGGATGGCCGTTTCAGGAGGGAGAGCGCACGGCCATATCTATGGCATCAATTCGGTTGTGGATCCGAGTGTTTATGGCTCTACTATCTCGTCTGATTGGACTGCAGGAGGAGGTAGCTCTTCTCCGGTCGCGATCTCGGAAATTCAAAATGAGCTACGCGAATAAAAAGAGAGGACCAGGAGACTTGAGCAGCAGGCCATGGAAGATAGAGAGACTCGTCTGAAGATGGCGGCAGATATGCAAATGATGCAAAGTTCGATTGCTCACTTGTCTCAGATGGTTTACCAGCAGGGACGTCAACATGTAAGTAGGTTTTAATTCGAAATATTTTTAGTGCTAAATACCTTCTAATATATCTATTGTTTTTTAAGGGGCAAGGGTCTGGCACATCTCCGGCAGGATCAGGCAGCAATCTCGGACGAGGCGAAGGATCGGGACGGGGCGACGGATCGGGACGGGGCGACGGATCAGGACCGATCTACGGATCGCAACGGACGAACTACTCGACGAATGCGGAGCTGCAGAATCTGATGAGGTCACCTCATTCGCCGATGGGGTTGCAGAGGCAACACCCGACGTCGTCGTCGCAGAGGCGACAACCGACGTCGTCGTCGTCGCAGAGGATATATCGTCCTATCCCGTCATCACAGCCACAGCAGAATTGGACAGTAAGTATATATATATATAAATAATAAATTATTATAGTATGTTATATAGTTTATCGAAACGGTTTTTTTATGTTTAGGATATGCTTGGGAGTCAGTTCTTCCCGGTTGATAACGAAGATAACATGCATTTGTAGTTTATGTTTGTGAGGTATTTGGAGTTTGTGTTTCTGTATGGTATTTATGTTGCGGAGAGATTTATGTTTGCGTGAGGTATTTGGAGTTTGTGTTTGTGTTGGTCGAATTGTTGGATTGTGTTTGTGTTGATTTGTTCGTTTGTTTTTTTTATGTGTTGATATTTTTCCAATTTGTTTTATTTGATTATATAATTATATAATAATATATAATAATATATAATTATATAATAATATATAATTATATAGAATAATATATTATTAAATAATTATATATATTATTTTATATTATTAAATATATATATATTTAATAATTAAATATATATTTAATAATATATTATTCTATTTAATTATATAATTATATAATAATATAAAAAATAAAATAATTATATAATAATTATATAATTATATAATATATATAAATATATATATAATTATATAATTGTATAATAATATATATAATTATATAATAATATAATAATACAAAAAATAAAATAATTATATATATTATAATATATATAATTATATAATAATATAATAATATAAAAAATAAAATAATTATATATATAATAATATAATAATATATATAATTATATAATAATATAAAAAATAAAATAATTATATAATAATTATATAATTATATAATAATATAAAAAATAAAATAATTATATAATAATATAATAATATATATAATAATATATATTATTATATTATTATATTAATATATTATTATTTTATTTTTTATATTATTATATAATAATATATATAATTAAATAATAATTATATTTATTAAATAGCGACTGGCCGTAGCAAATGGAGAAGTCGTAGCAAACGAGTTAGCGACGGCCTGTCCCAAATCCCTGACACTATTGGGACGGCCCGTCCCAAAACGTCTGACACAAGCATCACTGAACACAGTCACGTCAGGTAGCTCTTTAGCTACGGCCCGTAGCAAAATACACCGTACCAATAAGCTTATTGGGACGGCCCGTAGCTAATACGTACGCCCCTTGTTGGTACGGGGAGTTTGGGACGGCCACCGTGCCAATAAGCTTATTGGGACGGTTTGGGCTGTTATTGGGACGGTTTTTCCCCGTACCAAAATGCTGTATATGTTGTAGTGATATTCAAATACATTAAAAATTCAAATATTACATTACAAATAGTTAACTCATAAAACATCCAAAATATTCAAATAATTAAGTCATAAAACATCTCAAATATTCAAATTACTAGTTATTTTCTGGTATTTTTGGGTACGGCTTCGGATCGGGTATTCAAATAATTAAGTTTCGGCATCCTCATTCCTATAGATAGGAATGTAACTTCCCATTGTAGAGAATTGACTAACCGGATGTTGAGGTGCCGAAGAAGAGATGCCACCGGAACGGTGTTCTCTCTCAAACTCAATGCGATAGTACTCCACCTCATAATTTTGAATCCCTTTCTTGACCTGCTCAAAACCAAGACCTTTTTTATGTATTCGAGGTCATCCTCAAGGAGTTTGTATTCCTCATTCAAACTCACATCAGATGCCCATTACTCAAACACGTGAGTAGGATATTTATCAAAGAGAACTTGGATGAACCCGCCTGCTATACCAATGGCAGTCCCCAAATCCATCTGATCTATATGTATGGGTCTAGAAAAAAGTCAAATTGGGACAATGGAGGCAAAGTAAAGGAGACTGAATTAGAGGGATAAAAGAGTCCGAGAAACTATAGTTTGGATAAGATGATCAAATGCATTCAGGAGATGTTAAGGATCATGATGAATCTTGAAAAATATTAGATGATTTTTTTTTTTAACAAAATTGGCAAACAAAGTCGCCAGCCAAAACCAAGACGATGAAGTATTTGCAATTCAAGATTAGTGGGATGGTGGATGAAGTTTAAATAGAAAGAAGGAAATTTTAAAGAGAAAAATGGTTTTTTTTTTGTAAAAGATGAATAAAATTTGATGAAGTTTAAATTGAATGAAGGAAATTTCAGAAAAAAGTCAATGGTCTCATAAAGCGTCATGTTGATGGTTATGGTTCGAGTTCCCATGGTATTAATATATAAAAGAATTTTATAACGATCACGACTTCAAAAAGAAGAAGAGAAGAATGGACTTTTTTTTTATTCTCAAGTCAATGGACTTTTTTTAAACCAGTATTTGTATTATTGAATTATTAAACCGATGATAATAGAATATATATTTAATGTCATAAGAATATGAAAATATATTTTCTAAAAAAAAACATTTCATTGTTTATGTGATAAAATATTTGTCGTGTCAATTTGTTGTGTCATAATTAATGAACATGCAATCGTTAACGAATAGAAAAAACATAAACGAGGCAATATAATAATTGTGAAGTTAAAAATGGATAAACAATTGAAGAAAAGATGCACCAAATTAGTAATCAAGGACCAAATTCACACTTTACTCTTGTTTTTACAAAAGGGCATACAAATTAAACTGCTTTGAGCAGGGTCCATAATTATTTTTAGAGTGACTAATTGTCATCCTCCGCCAATCGGGTGGTGCCACACATCATCTTATTTTACGGTACTACTAAAAATCTATAAACAAAGATACAATTTTGAAAGGCAAAATCAGGTACAAATAACCGAAGAACAACTTATCGCAATAAAAATCTCAAGCACTATTTTTTCTAGCAATTACTGATCTTTTTGGTGCATTAATAAAATTTCATAATGATGTTTATCTGATTCGATTAGATTATAATCCGGTGAATATCATCTCATATGTATATATGGCTATCGACCTTAGTTAATTTCGTCAAATGCTTTTGAGATTTTAGACGCACTTTCCAAAGATAATTCGGTAGCAACCTTATTTCAGATCACTAAATTCAAAAAAATATATAAACTTACATCGAGTGATCTAAAAACATGCATTGTAATATTTTTTGCAAAATGAGTATTGCTATTGCAGATTTGTACGATCTGGACCGGAAAATAGCACGATATGCAGATATCATGCATACACACGGTTGCGACGTGCTTTTCCTGTAAGATAGAGTCGACAAGACACTCAATTTTTAACGTGGTATCTCCCGAAGGAACTAATCCACGGCCTGTACACCTCTCCGATCACTAAATTCAAAAAAATATATAAACTTACATCGAGTGATCTAAAAACATGCATTGTAATATTTTTTGCAAAATGAGTATTGCTATTGCAGATTTGTACGATCTGGACCGGAAAATAGCACGATATGCAGATATCATGCATACACACGGTTGTGACGTGCTTTTCCTGTAAGATAGAGTCGACAAGACACTCAATTTTTAACGTGGTATCTCCCGAAGGAACTAATCCACGGCCTGTACACCTCCCGGGAGATGGCCAGGTCGGCAGCCTGGCAACTTCACTGTTTCTTTTTTTTCTTTCCTTAATTTTGGTGGAGAAACCATTACAAGATTATTGTTTTGTTATTATTACAATTGATAGACCTCCACTTTTCTTCTCGTTCATCCCATTCATTCTTCTATTTGTATCGATATTAAAGAGAATAAAACTATTATACGATAAGTATTTGAGCTCGTGTCGCGAAATTACTTCCTTCTTCTTAGGTACGTAGGATACCAGAATACTCTGCCAAAAGAGAAGTGGTATTAGTAATTTAATGAATTATGACTAAAATAAAGTGAACATTGTAGTTTTATGACTCGCTAAGTTGTGTACAAAGGTGCACGCAAGGTGTTCGACGAAATTCCGATTAGAGGAAAATATATAGTTTAGCAAGAATCTAAGTACTACATGCCTCCATATAAGCATCAGTGATTAAATTAACTGGCAAAAAACAAGAATGAATTCTAGTTAATTACCTGGTTTCGACGATGTTATAATCGATCGATGCAGTGCCTTTAATCTCTATTACACTATATTGCAGAATAAATTCATACAAGCACATAATCACTACAAAAATAATCCAGGGAAATTTAACTGCAAGCACAAGAGAAGAATGGTTTAGTTAGATTATATATGATGATTAACTAATTAAGAGAATAATTAATCAAGCCTGTTTATTAATTGCCAATACGGTTGGGGATTTCTGATTTACTCTCAAACATTTTTAATTTATTTTTGAGATGATGAAAATTTGATAAGAATTTGTAAAAATGCAAAATGCTACTGAAAATTTCAACCAAAATGTTTATTTTAACTAGTTTCAACATAATCACTACAACAATAATCCGGGGAAATATAACGGCATGCACAATAGATGAAATGTTTTAGTTAAATTATTTATATATGTTGATTGACTAATTAAGAAAATAATCAAGCCCATCCAGATAGGGATATCTAACCTACTCTCAAATATTTTTCACATTATTCTGAGATGCTGAAATTATATAAGAATTTGTGAAAATGCAAAAATACACCTGAAAATTTCAACAAATGTTTATTTTAACTAGTTTCAACATGAATATATATACATGGAACTTCTTGTAAAATATGGTGGCGTAGATATATGTGGTAATATTCAAGGATAGAGATAAACATAATTGTTGATTTAGAAATGTTACCTTGTGTTGTCGTGAAGTGGCAAAGCAAATCTTCCAATTAAGGAAAAACAAATACCCATTTGATACTTGTTATGTCCTTGCATTGCCTTTTTAACTCGTCACTGCACTCATTGATCTGCAGTAATTCCAGGGATGGTGGGAGGCCGTTTTCTGGCAAAGACTTGATACTTGGACAGTCAGCGATTCGAAGAGTTTTGAGAGATGAAAGATTACATAATTGATTAGGCAATGATTGGAGGTTCTTGCAGTTAAAAAATTGAAGTTCTTCGAGGGAGGTAAGGAGTCGAAGTGCTTTCTCCTGCTCTTCTGTTAGGTCAACTATTTCATCATCTCGTAACCACAAAGTTTTAAGGGTTGATAATTGCTTGCAAACAAGATCTGACAGGAAGTTAGTATGACTCAAAGTAAGTTTCTTGACTAATGTGACAGACTCGTCTGTGTTCGGATTCTCCAGCCTAGTTACAGAGTTCAAAGTTACCAACTTGGGGCATCCAATAATATCCAAGTACTCGAGTTGTGTGGGGAACAATAAGCCTTCTAATGACACGAGGTTTTCACAATAATTAATCCGAAGTGTTTTCAGAGCTGAACAGGGTGAGAGGTTCAAAGAGGTCAAATTTGGACTATTGAATATTTCCAGATGGGATAGAGAGGTTAATGGTGTAAGCAATGAAGATATTATATTGTCCGAGCAGCTGCAAATGTGTAAATTCTTCAGAGTAGATTTTAAAAAATAAGGAATTTGCAACAATCCTTGATTTTTAATTGGGTCTATCGAGGTTGGCGGGGAATTAGTGAAGCAAGATGTGGTAATGGAAGCTACTTTCAAAGATGTTATCTGCCAACCAGCACGTATTTTCAATTCATAAAGGTTTGTCAGATTCAATAATAGAACAGATAGTTGTTTTCCTGTAACATTACACGAGCTGATCTCAAGGGATTCAAGCGACCGTGGCAAAAAGCTATTTTCGACATTTTGCCACACAAGCTCGGGACAGATTCTAATAGTTAACCTTTTTAAATTTACTAGTCCACACAAGCTCTCCCATGACAAATATCTAAGCTTCTCACAATAACTTATTGTAAGATCATGCAGATGGGGAAACCAATTTTTGCTCGTATCACCAGAACAAGCAAATTCAAAATTAAGAAACTCTGTTAATTCAGGACAATTTTCAATTGTTAATTTTTTCAAACAAGGAAATGCCTGCCATTGGTTGCTTCCTTTCCACCTCTCCAACTTGGGCATACGGACTATCTTCATCTCCTCTAAAGCTTGAAATCCCATATCCGCACCAGTGCCATAGAATGGTACGTCGATTTCTCTGATAGCAAGCATATCTCTTAATATCAATTTCTTGAGAGATAATAAATGACCAAGAGGAGGAAGTATCTCCCATGCTTTGCAATTATCTAAAGAGAGAAATACTAAATAGTCCAAGGTATTTTCATTGACCAACCATGTGGGAGATGTGGCACCACCATACCCATTGATAAGAAGTCGCTCGAGATTATAGTTCGGCCTGAGTCTTTCAAGGACATCTGCATTAATAGTTGGTTCGTATTCACCAGGCTCTCTATTCCAAGACAAATACAAACTATTGAGGAATGACTTCTCTGCAAGTCTTGCCTCAACCGCCTCCTCCTTGCTTTCAACATTCTCTAAGTTGAATATCCTCAATGAACCTCTCAGTTTTATCAACAATCCTAGTTGTGCTATTTCAAATCCGCTTTCTTTCTTAACACGAAACTCACGTAATTTACGAAGTGCCGTTAGTTTTCCGACCCATGGTATTTTACTATGGAACATTGGAACCCGACTCTTCCACCATACAATGTTGTCTATTTCTTCCACAAACCTTTTTCGAATAGTTTCATCTTTTATATCTATTACTTCTAAATGATACAATTTATTGAGATTATTAAGCACATCCCTTTGGATATCATTTCGTTGCCATGGACAGCAAGGAAGTTGTAAGTAACGAAGATGGATAAATTCTGAAAAATTACACGTTAAAGAATCTACATCACCGGACATTGTATATATTACTAGTACACGCAGACCTTTCAATCTCTCAAGAAAATCCTTTAGAGCAACAACAAAATTTGAATTATACCTTCCAATTATAATTAAAGTACTCAGATTTTCGACTTGAAGATGTTTTTTAATATGTATTATATATTTCTCGAAATTTCCACTGGGTATAGTTGAATTATGCGATAATGAGCTTGAATAAGTTTCGGTGATGATGGATAAATGACGAATAGTATTTGGGATGTCTATGTTTAAATTGTTTGAGTTAACAATTGCAAAGCAATCGTGTTGTGATACTATTTGTGCTAAATCATGCATTAGATGATGGATAACATAAGGAGAATATTCGCCCTCATGATGTTTTTCGAAGAAACCTGCATTTACTAAACTATCGAAATACATATTTCCTATTTCCTCGATTGGTATGTTACTGTTATTCAGAAAAAAACCTTGGGCAATCCACATATTAACCAATTTTTTTTTGTGGTAATAAAAGCCCTTATGGAATAAAGAACAAAATGAAAAACATCTTTGTAGGTGGAAAGGTAGAGATTCATAACTCAATCTCAACGCTAGCATGATATCATCAGGTCCAGTTTGAGATTTCCATTCTTCGTTATCTCTAACATTCCTCCAATAAATAACATTTGGATTTCTTCTTAACATTGCCCCAACAGTTTTTGCCGCTAAGGGATAATTTGAAAGTTTGTTACAAATTTGTTCTCCAATTCTAAGTAAAATATCATCTTTTTCATATTTATCATCATTAAATGCATGTAATTTAAACAATTTCCAAAAATCATTTTTTTCCAAACCATCCAATTTAATCATGTTTTTATCATTAATTACTTTTGCAACTGATAACTTTCTAGTTGTTAACAAAATGACGTTGCCATTTTTCTCCCCAGATTCCAATAGAGAGAGGAGGCTCTCCCACTTGCTTTTGTCATTGTCCTCCCATACATCATCTAATACAAGTAGAAATTTTTTTGAACTCAAATATTTTTTAAGAATTTCCAATAGCCTATTTAAATTTTTCTCTTCTTTAAGCTCATTTCTAGGAATGTATTCTAACAACTCACTAACAAGCCGGCCTTCATCGTAATTGACGGAGACATGAATCCACATTCTTAATTCAAAATGTTTTTCTATTTTTGAATCGTTAAACACGAGTCTAGCAAGAGTTGTCTTACCCACACCTCCATTCCCTACTATTGGTAAAATAGAAAGATTGGTGTTGGTAAAATCTTCCCCTATCAATTGATCTATAATAATTTTCTTCTCTTCATCTCTGCCAAAGATTATGGGTTCTGCTAAATGTGAGGATTTTAACGGACGCGTTGTACTAGTGATTTCATTTTTCTTGACAATTTGATCTAGTTTATGTAGATTTAATACTTTATAGAGTTTTTCACTAGTTTCGTTTAATTTTTTAACAACAATGTGTATCCTACGGGACAAATCATCCCTTCGAAACTTGGTTCTCTTTTTTCTAATTAAATCATGGTCTTCCTCAATTTTTCTTTTTCTATAGAAAGGAATATAACTTATAACCATATATAATATACTGACCGAATCTTGAGATGCAGAAGAAGAGGCACCACCCGAACCGTTTTCTATCTCGCACTCAATGCGGTAGTACTGCATCTCGTCGAGCAAATCTTCAGCTTGATATACCAAATACTGAATATATTGGATATCTTTTACCAGGTCGTAATTTGGGATCCCCCTCTTGTCCTTCGCAAAACTAAGAACAGTTTTGATGAATTTGAGCTCATTCTCAAGGAGTTTGTATTCTCCATTCAAACCCACATCAGATGCCGATTTCTCCAGGATATGAGTAAGATATTTATCAAAGATAACTTGGACGAACCCGCATGCTATCCCAATAGCAGTCCCCATATCCATCTTATATGTACGGCTCAAGAAAAGAACTAAAAATTGCGACGAGGAAGGTGAATTAAAGGAGACTGAATTAGATGGATAATTTCGATCGAGAAATTGTAATTTTGATAAGATAAGCAAATTGCATTCACGAGATGTTATGGATCATGATGAATCGAAGAAAAGATTGGATGAAGTTTAAATAGAAAGAAGAAAATTTCATAGAGAAGAAGAGAAGAAAGGATTTTGTTTTTGTGTGTGAAAGATGAAGAGGAACGGACAATGAACAATGAAAGCAAGAACTGTAAACAAACAGTTGCTGCTATTTATTCCTCAAATCCTTTTTAAATATACTGCTCGAGAATTATGAAATTAAAATTGGACAAGAAAGGATTAGATGAAGTTTCTAGATAAAAGGAAATTTCAAGGAGAAAAAGGGAACCAGTTTTTTTTTTTTTTTTGAAAGATGATCAGAAACAGTGAGCAAAGAAAGCAAGAACTAGTTGGAAAAAAAGTTTCGAAAACTATGAAGTCGGCGTGGTTTATTTTCGCACACAGCGATACTACTTATTTGCTATATCCGGGGCAAAATTGTAATTGTAATTGAATTAATATTGTTTGTTTGTGCATTTTTTTCTACAGAAGAATCTGGGACGAATTTGCAATTGTCTGTTTGTAGTTTGTACAGATAATCATGGAAGTGCAATTGTTGAAAAATGGATGCAAGATTATAATTGAGTGAATATAGTTAAATCACCCTGTCTTTGATGGAGAAATATGAGAAAGACCGTTGCATGAATATGATCCGCATGAGAGGTTTTGTGGAAATTGCATTCAAACTTATCACAACCACTCTATTAGTTCTGACTTCTGAGGTACATTTCTTCCGCCGAGAAAGATTTATCAAGTTATTAATTTCTCTCTCATTTTTCTTAAGAAAAGGTTTATAAATCAAGTAAGATTATGGGAAATTAAATAATGTAAGGATTACCACAAAATATCCCTCCACCCAACTGATTGGTAATAATAGCTTAAAAGAAAGATGAAGCTATTGCAAAGAGTTAATTGAATGAATTAAGAGCGATTCGAAAAATTTCAACAAATGATCATTATTATATTTCTATTTACGATGGTTGTTATTTACAAGGCATGTCGTGCACTTTTGACGGACCCAAGACTATCATTATTTGATCATTATAATTTAAAAGTAACACGTACCAAATTACATCCGGATCCGAATCCGACACTAAAATCGTATATCGGATCCGCATCCGAATAAAAGTAACTAGATCCGATCTGAATTTTTGTTTCAGATCCGGACATTTTTTAGAATATGGTTCGCGTCGGTATGGATAATATCCGCACTATTTACACCTCTATTGGTATCCTAGAAAAAGTATTAGCGTCGGCATTTTGTATACAACTCTTGAAAGTCTCTTTTAAAAAAAAAATTATTAAATAATAATATTTTTTTTAATTATACCCAACAAGCGTTCGCTTGTCGTTAACGATATATTTTTTTATGCTAATGAGACTTAAATTCACAATCATAACATACGATTTTCTGTGTAGGACACTCAACCAACTAGGCTGTGGGTCATTAGCAAGAAAAATATCTAATTTCATCTCACAATTAATATTAGTTTCACAAGATAAAAATCATGCAAAACTTTACTTGCTTCATTTTGATGAAATTTTAGGCATGTCGGCAACATCAGGGAGATGAAATCAAAGTGGGTTCTCAAGTCTCCGAGACAATAGATGAAAGAGGTGGAGCCGAGACAATAAAAGTGGTTGTTAGACTTGGACCTTTTTTTTATAACTTTTTGAAACTCCGATCCCACTTGGCAAGTAGCAAAAGCCTCCAAACAAAAAACATAGTATTTATGTGTGATTTAATTTTAGTTAACTCGTGAGGAAACAAAGGAGTTAACAGTTGGATGACTCACACAGAACTCCTGAAGTAAATTGATAGACACGAGCCGAAGCTCTTCAAGAATTGGCAGATTTGGTGCGAGTTTGGTTGGAGATTCGAAATTAAAATGTATTGACACATTTCTGTATGAATTACATTCTCATTTTTAGTTTGCACATTAAGTAATAAAATAAAATGTACTCGATTTTATATGACATAATTGGTGGGAATATAATTATTACCAAAAATAATGACTTTTCTTTATCCCCATGAGAAGAAAATACATTTTCTTTTCCTTTCAAAAATTAACCGGTTCACTTTCTATGAATAAATTTATTTTTAAATTTTCAGAATATGCAATGGAATAAATAAGTGTACCGACCCGAACATAATAATATAATATGTCATATAATTATATGTCTTGGAATGAGATTTCTTGACATATCTTCTGTCAAGACATTTTTCAAAACACGGACCAAACAGCCTTCTATAGTAAGCACTAGTTTTTCTGATCTCATTCTTTCACTAGAATTAGAACTGGTACAACTATTATCCTTTCTAAAAACTGGAAGATTTGATTGGAAAGTCCAAATGCTTTAGTTAGGGATGTACAGTTCGAGAGAAGTATATTGGCCGATTTTCAAGCCCCAATTTTAAATATCATTATTTTCTATAAGAGATGAATCTTCTTCCTAATAGGGCAAAGTTATTTTTATCATTATTTATTGGAAAGGTCATGACATTCAGAAAAGAGGCCTATTTGAACAATATAAATTGCAGATAAATTGGATGTCTTTAAAGGATGCATTCCAAAACTAGTTGACTGTACTGGAGAACGTCCAGGGGTTTGAGGTACTAGAGGGGAAAATGCGTAAGTCTGCACCCGCCCTTGAACTCATGGCCCTGGTAACAAAATTTTTTTTTATGGTATCCCCCAAATTCACCAACTTTTCTTAATGTCGTCATCAATTAAAGTTGGGTGAAAAGTGAAGGAAATATAGTTTTGGATCAACTAGAAGAACGTACAAATAAGGATGATAAAATGGTTGAGTTTACAATGAGATTGTGTAAACTCAGGAACCAGGAGATGGTTCGTTCGAACGGACAAAGATGGTACGTTCGAACGCACTATGGTACGTTCGATTGAATGAGTTATTCAGTTCGAACGCATATATGTAGAACTGGAACACATTAACAGTGACTAGTTCGTTCGAACGGACCGTAAGATGTGTTTGAACGGACTATGTTTCGAATTCTGTGTTGGTAGTTTTTATCTCCAATTAATTGTCCTGTAATTAATGATATGATATGAGATTAATGGTATTAATTCTCAGATCTGGAAGAGAGATAATATACAGAATTTTGGTGATAATTCTTCATATTCTTCCTCAAGAAAAGCCATTAGAGAATAGATAGAATTTGGAGAAAAGTTCTCAAATTCATATTGAAGCAAGTTTACGCGTGAGTACGCTAGGAGGATTCACGTGTAACCGGAAAGCCGATAACTCGAGGTGGATACGGGTAGAGAGATCTCAGTAGAGATCTTTCATTGTGATCGAAGGAGAGCAAGAACGGGCAAGGTCGGAATCGTGCGGAACAATTCCGGTTGTATACGACAAGACGAAGCTTCATCGACGGTGTCGAATCGTGCGGGCGTGGAACGCACGCGTTGCCGAAGAACGGAGCAAGAATAGCAACTACGAGCGCGTGAAACCGTTCTCCGTGATCAATTTAACATGATATGACACTATATATATAACAGTTATATATTAGTAGTTGCATGTAGGATTATGATTCGTATCGTGAAATCGACGGCGTGATCCTCGGGATAGGGTCGGACCGAGCTCTTCAATCCGCTGCGCGGAGCTCGGGAGCGACGCCGATACCCAACAAAAAGTGCCTCCATTTGTACCCCAACTTCTCTCTAATTAATTTTGTACCAAAAATTTGATAATTTTAATTGAAATTTAATTCATTACACCGTTGATTAGGTTATTAGAAGATAATTAATTATAATCATTATTAATTGGAAGAAGTGTTCGGATGCAAATTGGAGATTTATTCCATCCAAAATGGTTTCATGATGTCATGATGATGGCATCATGAAATCATGGAAAAAATGGGGAGGAGGGGCTTAGTAGAATTTCTCTAACAAAAATGATGAGGATTTTGATACTCTGTTTGCTAGGATAATAGATTCGGAACGTATTTATAATATAGAAAGGGGTTCATCGTTCATGAGGATTTTGAATCCTAATAGAGGGTTTTGATACTCGGTTTCTTCAGTATTTTACTATTGGCGGTTTCCTACTAACAATTATTGTTCGCAATCTGGACCACGGGCTCTTGGCAAGAGCATCTAGAAATTATGATGGCATATGAAAGAACTTTCCGTTTAGAATGGAAGTTTGTTGATTTTGTTTTTTTTTGTATTTTATGGGGAACATCTTGCCAACATCTAAATTGCTCTGGCCGACATGACATTAAATAATTCCAAATGATCTAAATTGCTCACCCCCACACAAATCGCCGAAATCCATGACGTTCTAGATATTGACATTAATTACTCGCCCACCATACCAATAAACACACCAAATGATCAATCCGCCACTAATGGTCCCCTCGCTCCGACAACAAAATTGAAACCCGTTAAATTAAAAAATAAAATCACCTCCTTCTTAGAACTAACAAATATGAAAAAGAAAACAAAACTTAAAAACAATAAAAAAAGGGGTTTACTAACCAACTCTTCTTCTCTCAATTCTCAAGGAAAAGCAAAAGGCAAAGCGGTTGCGCAATACCCGACCCAAGGACCCGAAGAGGAAATAGAAGAAGGAGATGAAGAAGAGGAAGAATATTTTGAGGAGGCTATGGAAGAGGCCGAGGAAGAAGCCGCAAGGGAGGGAGAGGATGAGGAAGATCTCATTGATGACTACATGGATGAAGTGGACTATGGGGATGAGCCCCTCGGCCACGGGGATGTGTAATCGAGCCACCCTTTTTAGGCTCTTTTGATTTTGGTTTTGTAAGGACTATTTTAATTTTTATCATGTGTACGAACTTAAACATTTTATCTTGGAATGTGCGTGGTTTAGGATTAAAAGGAAAATGTAACATAGTCAAGGATATGATACTCAACTCAAAAGCAAACATCGTTTGTCTCGAAGAGACCAAATGGGGCACGGCCAACCCCTTCCAAACAAAAGGATACTAACGCGTAAACATGACAACGTCGTCACAAAAGAGGCAATCGGCACAAAAGGGAGACTCTTAGTGGCGTGGGACAAGAATTTCGTCCTAATCTCATCCTTCCAATCCAATTCGTGCCTAAACGTAATCCTTCGGGATTCTAAACACAACAAATTCTTAATCTCAAATCAAATACATACGGTCCTTCCACTTGCCTAGGAAAAGATGAATACATCGAGGAAATAAAAAATCTAAATGTTGTCACCAAACTACCATGGATCATAATTGGCGATTTCAATCTCATTCGAGCGAGCACCGAAACAACCGGAATCTCGATTAATCTCAACCAAATTCTAAAATTCGATGAGGCAATCAATTCGGCGCTAATAACTGAAATACCGCTTCGAGGGAGGAAATTCACATGGTCCAACAAGCGAGACAACCCAACTCTAGCACGCCTAGATAGGGCCTTCGTTTCCCAAGAAATTCTAAACTCACAAGATTCAATCTTGCTTCATGATCTTCCAATGATCACTTCCGACCACTCACCAATAATGCTATCTCTCAAATCCGCAAGAATCCCTACTACTAAGTTGTTCCGATTCGAAAGGGCTTGGCTTAAATTCCATGAAGCAAACCAAATAACAATTGCTTGTTGGGCTGAAACCCCCTCAAGTCGCTCGAACAACCTTGAAATTCTCACTCGTGGGCTAAACAAAACAAGGAAAAAACTCAAGAAATGGGCAAAGTCGTTTTTCAAATCATCCAACACAACCTTAGACGATGGTAAATTGATGATTAAAATCTTAGATTTGGCCGAAGAATCTTGTCCTCTTTCTAGCGATGAACTACGCCTCCGAATCAAAACAAAGGAAAAAATTCACGATCTTATAAATTACAAAGAGACCATATGGCAACAACGAAGCTCATGTACTTGGCTTCAACTAGGCGATGCAAACACGAAATACTTCCACGCAATTGCGTCCGCGAGGAACAAAGGAAACCAAATATCGAAACTAAAATTAGGAGATGAAACAATTACGGACCCGTCCTCTATAGTACAAAAATTCGATAGCTACTATGAAGATATTCTCGGTCCGGCCCCAATGACAACGAGCACCGACCTTACCGGGTGTCTCCGACCCGAAACCAAAAACACTATGACCATTTTTCTCTCCGACTTAGCTTCCCCATTCTCCGAAACCGAAATCATCTCCACGATAATGAAAATGAAAAAAAGAAAAAGCGGTGGGACCCGAGGGGTTCCCGATATAATTCTACCAACATTTCATACGAACACTAAAACCGTTACTACTCGGCATTTTCGAGGATTTTTTTTCACCATAGGATAAATCTCGGCCCCATCAATGATGCTATCATAACGCTATTACCAATAAAAGAATCGGCCAAGGAATTAAAAGATTTTAGGCCAATTAGTGTCATCAATACCATAGGAAAGATGCTCACTAAAACACTCGCCTCTCGACTCCAACCAAAAATGGAAACGCTTGTCCATCGTGATCAAGGGGCGCTCATTAAAAAACGCTCGATTGCCGAGGTATTACTCTCGGCTAGGGAGCTACTTAGCTCAATAACAAAGAAAAAAAATTCCAACGGTGATGCTTAAAATAGATTTTCATAAAGCCTTCGACACCATATCATGGGATTACATAACCAAATTATTGTAAACGAGGAAATTCCCTCCACGGTGGATCACATGGATATCCGACCTTCTGACTTCGGCCTCTTCAAGGGTTAAAATTAACGGCTCACTAGGGTAAATATTTCGTCATAAAAGGGGTGTGCGTCAAGGAGACCCGCTCTCACCGATGATTTTAAACCTAGTCGCGGACTCACTTCAAGGCTTTCTTCTTAAAATAAAAGGGCTTATGAGCACGCCGGTTCGATACGCCTCAAGGGCTCTTCAATATGCGGATGACACGATCATCTTCATAGAAACTCATCCGAACAATCTAAAAATCCTAACATATGCCCTAAAATTATTTCAAAAAATCATCGGCCTAAAAATAAATTGGGACAAAACCGCTTTCGTCCCTATTGCGGTTCCGACCGACTTGCACTCCACGATCAAGAGAATCCTCAATTGCACACAAAAAGAACTACCAATCATATACCTCGGGATGCCTCTAAATCATAAGAAACCAAGGAAAATAGACTTCATACCCCTTATCAAAAAAATGCAATCAACGCTATCGGGTTGGAAAGGAAAATTCTTGTCACTTGGTGGCCGACTAACACTTGCGAAATGGGTTCTCAATTCGATCCCAACCTACTTCATGCAATGTTTTAAATTACCGACTTGGCTAATAAAGGAAATGAACAAAATAACAAGGAAATTCCTATGGCGAGGAGACTAAAATTGTGTTGCCGCTAATTGTCTCGTCAATTGGAAAAAAGTTTGCCTTCCAAGACAAAACGGAGGCTTAGGGTTGATTGACCTAGAAACACATAACAACGTCCTTCTCCTCAAATGGCTTTGGAAAATCTCGGTAGAACATCAAGGAATGTGGGGCACAACCATGTCCCGAATATATGGCATTAACCATGCCGCAAACCTTCCCTCCATACCCACACATCACGTATCCTATTTCGTAAAGGATCTAATAGCTCTAATACCCCTCTTCAACATAGCATTCACCGTGGACCCGACCACCTCCTCCCCATCTTGGCTCGGGAAGGAGACCTTCTCCACATCCGCGAGCTATGCCATCACCATCAACCCTGGGATTACGTGTGATTGGAATACAAAACTTTGGAAAATAAAGGCACCACAAAAAGTGAGATTTTTTGGATGGCTAGCGAGCCTAGGAAGAATTTTAACCGGTGACAATCTATCGAAGATGAATTTCTCAAATGTACAAGGTTGCAAAAATTGCAACGCTATGGAGAAAACGGGTCACCACCTTTTGATCGATTGCCCTTATCTCGGACTAGGTTTCCACGGGAAAGATACAATAGTTGACTCGTGGCTCAACAATAGAGCCACCCGAATCGACAAGGAAAAAGGTATCTTCGATACTCTCTTCTTCGCAACGATTTGGACCATTTGGAAAGAAAAAAATTCACGACTATTCGAAGTGAAGAAAGCACCATCTTCGATAACGATAACAAAGACTATCAACGAAGGCTCCAATTGGATCAATCATTGCTAAGGAAACGCCGCGCATCTAACTCGACTAGGGAAGCACGGATCTTAATTTCTCCTACATGTTGTTTCTTTGTTACCTTTTCCTTTTTGTTTACGTCTTTTTACATATTCGTGTAAAATTGAAAAACGATGTATTAAACTTGCTTTAATATATCAACGAAGCTATGCTTCTTAAATTTCAAAAAAAAAAGTAATTCCGAATGGTCATAACTCATAATCCCATACAACTAAGACAAATAATATATCTCGATAAATAGGAATATTTTATGTTAATGTACAAGTTACCTTTAGATACTTTTATTCTTATTTTATAATACTTATTTTGGCATATTTTTGAACCAGGAAGCGTACGGTACATGCAAGAAGTCTTTTTTGGTGCATTACTATAATATCAACTTAGATGTATATCAAACTCGATTACGATCCAACGAATATAATTTTTTTGGCGCATTGCGATAAATTTTCTAGAGGGAGTGTCATCTAACCCAGTGGCGGATCTATTAAGGGACTAGGGAGGACAGCTGCCCCCTCTAGATTTTTGAATAGTGGTATATATATGTGATTATGTCAGTGTATTTTACGATACAACTGTAAAATTATATACTACCGTCCTCCCAAATTTTTTTGTAAATTTCTCACTGCAGTCCTCCCTAGATTACCGAGACAAAAAAGAACCAATAATTCTATGATGTATACTTATTTTCTTAATTGAAAAATTATACTTGTCCCCTCTACAATCCCCCACAAAATCCGATGTGTTGGCAAAAAAACATTAAATACGTTTAATAATAATAAATTTTTCATCTTAGGTTTACCATGTGGTAAATCTTTATTATATTTTTATTAAATTTCACACGTTTCACATGTGGTAATGGTGAATCGATCCATCAAATAACTTTTTCCCCATATTTGTAAAATTTAAATTTAATTACGAAAGGATGGTAGTAATTAATTCTAATAAAAACGTTCAATTCATCAATGAAGTGTGAAACGGTTAATAATTTTTTTTCCCATCCTTTATAGGAAGACAACAAAAGAAATAGTTATAGTTTACCACTATTAATTAATATCATTGCCAACACATCAATTGAGCTAGGAGATTCTAAGGAGAATATCTATCACCACTCTTCTTAATTTGTTGAATGTTTTTATCAAGTTATTTAAAAATATGCTATCTAGCATTAGTTCGAAAAGATAATGCTGCCACTACATGTCCGTAAGAACATTATTTCCGAGAGCATGCATAAACATGGTTGCAAAGTATTTTTTTTTAATATAATAACGAACAAAAAAAACCCGAACACCTACATTATCTCCGAGAACAATACATTTTTAACGTGGTATCTCCCGAAGGAACTAATCCATGGCCCGAACACCTCTCGGTGGAGATGGCCAGGTCGGCAGCCTGGCAACTTCACTATTTCTTTTTTTCTTTCCTTGTATTTTGGTGGAGCAACCATTACAAGATTATCCTTTCGGTCATTATTACATTGGGTAAATATACTATGCCTCATTAACACAAAAAACATCATTGATGCGTCAATCGAGAGAAATTAATTGGATTGATTAGACTCTTTAATTGAATCAATCAAACTAAACATTGACTTGATTGTTAATCAATCCAATTAATCCAATAAATCCTTCTCCGATTGACGCATCAATGATGTCACGCATATATAACCCCTATTACAATTGATAGCCCTCCACTTTTTCTCTCGTACATCTCATTCACTGTTTTATTTGTCTCGATATTAAAGAAAGAAAAGATCTATCGTATGATAAATACTTGATCTCTTGTTGCGAAAGAACTTCTTCTTAGGAATGTAGGGTACGAGAAATAATCTGCCAAAAGAGAAGTAGATTTGTTAGTAATTTATTGAATTATAACTAAAAGTTATATACAGAGGTGCACGCAAGGCATTCGACGAAATACCCATTTAGAGAAAAATAGTCGAGTACGCCACTATTTCCCCTAACATATATTTTGGCAAGAATCTAAGTACTGCATGCATCTCTATAAGCATCAATGATTGAAATTTAATTAACTGATAAAAAGCAAGAATGAATTCTAGTTAGTACCTGGTTATGAAGGTGTTATAACTTATAATCAATCCATGCAGTGGCTTTGATCTTTATTACATTATATTGCTGAAGAACTCATATAAACGCATACAACACTACAAATAGTAACCCGGGGAAATATAACTGCATGCGCAATAGATGAAATGATTTAGTTAGATTATATATGATGATTGACTAATTAAGAAAATAATCAAGCCTATTAATCAATTGCTGATACTCTCAAAACATTTTTACATTATTTTTTAGATGATGAAAATTAGATAAGAATTTGTAAAAATGCAAAAATGCCCCTGAAAATTTCAACAAATGTTTATTTTAACTAGTTTGAAATATGAATATATGTATATAAAATTTCTTTTAAAATATGGTGGCGTAGATATATGTGGCAATATTCAAGAATAGAGATACACATAACAGTTGATTTCGAAATTTTACCTTGTGTTGTCATGAAGTGGCAAAGCAAATCTTCCATTAATTAACATAACAGTGGATTTACATTTTTTTTTAAAACAAATCTTTTTCAACTCGTCACTGCAGCCATTTATAGAGAGTGATTCCAGCGATGGTGGGAGGCCATTTTCTGCAAAGACCGGATACTTCGACATTCAGAGGTTTTAAGAGTTTCGAGAGATGAAAGATTACACAATTGATTAGGCAATGATTTGAGATTCTCACAGCTATGAAATTCTAGTTTTTTGAGTGAAGTAAGGAGTTGAAGTGCTTTCTCCTGCTCCTCTTAGGTCAACTATTTCATGACCTTCTAAAGATAAGGATTTAAGGGTTGATAACTGCTTGCAAGTTGGACCTGACAAGATGTTAGTATGACTCGGAATAAGCTTCTCGGCTAATGTGGCAGACTCATTCGTGTTCGAATCCTCCGACCTAGTTACGGAGTTCAAAGCTACGAATTTGGGGCATTCTTTAATATCCAAGTGCTCGAGTTGTGTGGGGATCAGTAAGCCTTTTAATGACACCAAGTTTTGACAATTAATAATTAAAAGTCTCTTCAGAGCTGAACAGGGTGAGAGGTTCAAAGAGGTCAAATTCGGACTATTGAATATTTCCAGATGGGATAGAGAGGTTAATGGTGTAAGCAATGAAGAAATTATATTGTCCGGCACATCGTTAAGCCACAATTCTCTCACGCCGGGTGGAAGGAAGCAACATTCATTCACGTGCTCATCTAAATTAGTTATAGATGACAAGAGGTTTGAACTGCTTAAATGTAACTCCTCAATCGAGGTTAGTGCTCCCAGCCCTTTTTTACTTGCGAAAATGAGATCCGAGCAACCGTAAAACTGTAATTTCTTCAGAGTAGATTTTAAAAAACAAGGAATTTGCAACAGTCCTTGATTATTAATTGGGTCTGTCGAGGAGGATGCCGAATTAGTGAAGCAAGATGTGGTAATGGAAGCTACTTTCAAGGTTGTTATTTTCCGACAAGTAATTATTTTCAATTCATAAAGGTTTGTCAGATTCAATAATAGAATAGATAGTTGTTTTCCTGTAATATCGCATAAGTAGATATCTAGGTGTTCCAGCGACCGTGGAAAAAAGCTATTCTCGACACTTAGCTCATTTGGTTCAAACAATAAAAAAAACTCGGGACAGTTTCTAATAGATAACCTTTTTAAATTTACAAGCCCACACAATCTTTCCCATGACAGATATCTAAGCTTCTCACAATCACTTATTGTAAGATCATGCAGATTGGAAAACCAATTTTTGCTCTTATCACTAAAAGAAGCAAATTCAAAATAAAGGAACTCTGTTAATTGAGGGCATTTTACAATTGTTAGTTTTTTCAAGCAAGGAAATGCCTGCCATTGGTTGGTCCCTCTCCACTTCTCCAACTTGGGCATATCGTATACCTCCATCTCTTCTAAAGCTCGAAATCCCATGTCTGCACCAATGCCATAGAATGGTACGTTGATTTCTCTGACAGCAAACATATTTTGTAATATCAATTTCGTGAGAGATAATAAATGTCCAAGAGGAGGAAGTATCTCCCATTCTTCGCAATCCCCTAAATAAAGCGATACTAAATGATCCAAAGAATTTTCATTGACCAACCATGTGGGAGATGTCGCACCACTATACCCATTGATATGAAGTCGTTCGAGATTATAGTTTGGCCCGAGTCCTTCCAGGACATCTGCATCCATAGCTGGTTTAGATTCACCATTCTCTTTATTCCAAGATAAATACAAACAATTGAGGAATGACTTCTCTTCAAGTCTTGCCCCAATCGCCTCCTCCTTGCTTCCTACATTCTCTAAGTTGAATATTTTCAATAAACCTCTTAGATTTATCAACAATCCTAGTTGTGCTATCTCAAATCCGCTTTCTTTCTTAACATGAAACTCACGTAATCCAGAAAGAGCTGTTAGTTTTCCAACCCACGGTATTTTACTATGGAACATTGGATCGCGAATCAACCACTGTAAAAAGTGGTCTGTTTTTTCCTTAAACCTTCCTCGAATATACTCATTGCTTATATCTATTACTTCTAGATGATAGAGCTTACTTAGATTATTATGAAAATCTTTTTGGATATCATTTCGGTTCCATGGACATCGATAAAGTTGTAAGTAACGAAGATGGATAAATTCCGAAAAATTACATGTTAGGAGATCAACATTGTCGGACATTGTATATATCACTAGTACTCTCAATCCGTTCAATCTCCGGAGAAAATCCTTTAGAGCAGCAGCAAAATTTGAATTATACCTTCCAATTATAATTAAAGTACTCAGATTTTGAACTTCAATATGTTTTTTAATATCTACTATATGTTTCTCGAAATTTCCACAAGGTATAATTGAATTATGCGAAACCGAGGTTTGATAAGTTTCGGTGATGATTGATAAATGACGAATAGTATTGGGAATACCTTTGGTTAAATATCTTGAGTTATCTATTTTATAGCAATCGTGTTGTGATACGTTTTGTGCTAAATCATGCATTAGATCATGGATAACATAATGAGTGCTTGAAAAAGGATTTTTAACTTCTTCGAAGAAACTGGAATTTACTAAACCATCGAAATACATATTTCCCATATCCTCGACTGCCATTACGTTACTGTTATTCAGTAAAACAAAACCTTGAGCAATCCAGATATTAACCAACTCCTCCCTGTAGTAATGGAAACCCTTATGAAATAAAGAACAAAATGAAAAACACCTTTGTAGGTGAAAAGGTAGAGATTCATAACTCAATCTCAATGCTGGCATGATATCATCAGGCTCAATTTGAGATTTCCATTCTTCGTTATCTCTTACATTCTTCCAATAAATAATATTCGAATTTTTTTTTAACATTGCACCTACAGTTTTTGCCGCTAAAGGATAATTTGAAAGTTTTTTACAAATTTGTTCCCCAATTCTTTGTGAAATATTGTAATTTTCATATTTCTCATCACTAAATGCATGTGATTTAAATAATTTCCAAAAATCATCTTCTTTCAAACCACCCAATTTAATCATATTTTTCTCACTGGTTAATTTTGCTACTGATAATTTTCTCGTTGTTAACAAAACAACGTTACCATTTTTCCCCCTTGATTCCAATAGAGAGAGGAGCCTCTCCAACTTGCTTTTATCAGTGTCCTCCCACACATCATCTAATACGAGCAGAAATTTTTTTGAACTTAAGAAATTTTTAAGAATTTCCAAATGTCTATTTAAGTTTCTCTCTTGTTTATACTCCTCTCCGGGGATGAACTCTAGCAACTCACGAATAAGCCTACCTTCATCGTAATCGATGGACACGTGAATCCACATTGTTAGTTCAAAATATTCTTTTATTTTTGAGTCGTTAAACACGAGTCGAGCGAGAGTCGTCTTACCGACACCTCCATTCCCTATTATGGGTAATACAGAGAGATTGATATTGGCAAAATGTGTCCCTATCAATTGACCTATTATAAATTCTTTCTCTTCATCTCTACCAAAGACTCTCGATTCCATTAAATTTGAGGATTTCAACGGGCTTAGCACACTAGTGTTTACGTTTGCCTTAACAATTTGATCTTGTTTCTGTAGATTAAGTATTTTATAGAGCTTTTTTCCTACTTCGTTTAAATTTTCAACTACAATGTGTATCCTACGGGACAAATCGTCCTTTTGAAACTTAGTTCGTTTATTCCTAACTAAAGCATGATCTCCATCAATTTTTCTTTTAGAACCCTGAATTTGAGCATCTTCATTTCTATAGATAGGAATATAACTTTTCAACGTAGAGAACTTACAAACCAAATCTTGAGATGGAGATGAAGAGGCACCGATTGAACGATTTTCTATCTCGCACTCGATGTGATAGTACTGCATCTCATCGAGCAAGTCTTCAGCTTGATATACAAGATACCGAACACATTGGATATATTTTACCAGGTCATTATTTTGGATCCCTTTCTTGATCTGCCCAAAACCAAGACCAATTTTGATGTATTCGAGGTTATCCTCAAGGAGTTTGTATTCCTCGTTCAAACCCATATCGGATGCCCATTTCTCGAGTACGCGAGTAAGATATTTATCAAAGACAACTTGGATGAACCCGCCTGCAATACCAATAGCAGTCCCCAGATCCATCTTATATGTATGGCTCAAGAAAATAACTAAAATTCTGACAAGGAAGGCGAACTAAAGGAGACGAATTAGATGGATAATAGTGTTTGAGAAATTATAAATATGATAAGATAAGCAAATGCATTCATGAGATGGTAAGGATCATGATGAATCCAAGTAAAGATTGGTTGAAGTTTAAATAAAAAGAAGGAAATTTCAAAGAGAAGAAGAGGAAAAAGAAAAGGGATTTGTTTTGTGTGAAAGATGAAGAGGAACGCACGAGTAAACAAAGAAAGCAAGAACTATAAGCACTGGCCGCTATTTGTTCCTCAAGTCCATATTAAATATACTGCTCAAGGACGATATTAAAATTGGGACAAGTAAGGATTAGATGAAGTTTATAGATAAAAGGAGATTCTTTTTTGTGAAATATGAACTAAAACTGGAACAGACAGTGGACATAAAGAAAGCAAAATTTATTTGTTGAAAGTTTAGAAAACTAAAGTCGGCGTGGTTTATTTTCTTACATAGCGATGCTATTTATGTACAATATTTGGGGCAAAATTGTAATTGTAACTTTAGTTATAAAATATGCTTATTAGAGAACTATAAAATAATATTATGTTTGTGCATCTTTTGTAATTGCAATTGTCTTTTTGTAGTTTGCACAGAGAATCATGGAAGTCGCAATGTTGAAAAATGGATGCAAGATTATAAATTGAGTGAATTAGAGTTAAATCACCCGGTCTTTGATGGAGAAATATGAGAAATACCGTTGCATGTATGGCAGGTTGTGTGGTTGCAGTCAAATTTATCACCATCACTCTATTTAATTCTGAGATGTATCGTGTATTCAAAAGTCATGAGAAAGATTTACTTACCGGAAGCTTCTATCTACATCTTCTTTGAAAAAGAATATTTTCGGTACTAGCAAATTTATTTAATATCTACATTTTATTTCTCCATTTCATTAATTGTTGGTCTCTCCGTTATTTCTTTTTTTTCTCCCTCATTCAATCATTTTTTTATGCGATTTCCTTCCAAATTTGAACTATTATAGAACAGAACTAAAGCTGCAACTTTAGCTCGTGGCTCGTAAGTTTTGAGCCGAGCTTGCTCGATTTCCTTCGAAAATTCTAAACGAGCCGAGCCAGCTCGAGTAAGTTTTGAGCCAAACTTGAGCTTGACACAGCTCGCTCAAGCTCGGCTCGTTTGCAGTCCTAAACAGAACTCATGCACCTATGATAAAAGTTCATATGTCTTATTTTGTTTTACTCAAAGTGACTTTCGCCTTAACTCAAATTGTATCAACATCCAGAAGAAACATGTGAATTGTAAATAACCTTTTACTGAAATTGAGCATTATTTATGATATTTAATATTTATGATTAAACTCAAATAGTTCAAATCTATGCTACATAATTAATTTCAATTTTTCTTCATGTTCATCTTCGATTTAAACATTTGAAAACTATTTGGATCCCACCCCTTCTTTAGTAGTTAAGTAGCACTGTGATTTTGAGACTAAACCAAACGAGTAATTAATATATATTATATATGGAAGGATTGTTCATGATTTATATAAATACACGATTCAATCTATTTTTTTTAATTTACAAATAGTGATATGTTTGATTGTGTGAAACAAAATTCAGAAACAAAAAAATAGGGATGGCGCTATTGTAAAAACTAACACGACTAAATAAATAGTGATTTCAATTTTTCTTTACCAAATGATTATTATGTCACTATTAATGATGTTTGATGTTTATTACATTTCTTAATTTGTTTATTATCTTCCATAAATGTATATTAGAATTGAGAAATATCAAAATAACATGTCTCAAAATAATAATAATAATAATATTATTATTATATTATTATAAGATGACGTTATTTACAAATTCAAAGACTAAATAGTCATTTTTCGGAAGAAGATTTATGATTATTGACATCAATAAAAAAAAGTGCATGAATATTTAGTATAATCTCTCCTCCCTTTAAATTTTGAATACCAAGCACCTGGTGAGGCCACGTCATCTTTCACTGTTCACCATCACTGTATGGTACTGTTCATCCGGAACTGTTTAGTACTGTTCACCCGGTACTGTTCATCTGGTTACTGTTTATCAGTTTTTTTTTTTTTAAATTTTATTTTATTCGATATATGTCTTGTGTTCTAAATAAAATATTTGAATTTTTCATCGTATTAATAAATATAATTGACATATGTCTTGTGTTCTAAATAAAATATTTGAATTTTTCATCATATTAATAAATATAATTTGTATACTATAATTGTACTGTTAATAAAAAACTATTCACACAAAATACTTTTTGTTAGCCTGAGCTGGTATTATTTTTTTTTATGCTTATCATAACATTTATGAATATTACTTTTGCTTTTAAATTAACATTTATGCTTATTTTTTTAGGAAGAAAAAAATTTGCATTTATTGCATAATACTTGTGAGACTATTTAATATCAGCCTTTTTTTTAAAATTAACATTTATGAAGATTACTTTTGTTTTACACTTGTAACGTTTTAGATAAAATTATTATTTTATGATCATAAAAAAAATTTGAAAAATCACAGCGAAGCGCAAGAAATATTTCTATTTTCTTATCAAATAATATATCAAATAATATATCCCGCAACGAAATAATATATCAAATAATATATAAAATTATTACTTTTGCTTATTATATTATTTCTTATCAAATACTATATCCCGCAGCGAAGCGCGGGCTATTTTCCTAGTTAGATTAAAGAATCATTGATGAAAATCTATCGAGAATTATATTCCTTTGAGCGAGAGAAAGGGGAGAGAGAGAGCGCAGCGAGAGAAAGGTTCGCTGTGTGTGTGTGTGTGTGTGTGTGTGTGTGTGTGTGTGTGAGAGAGAGAGAGAGAGAGAGAGAGAGAGAGAGAGCTGCGAGAGATAAGTTAATAAACGGGTCGGGTTAAAACATGACGGGTCGGGTAGAAAATAGGTATAAAATAACATGGTTTAACAACTCTTTAATTGGAGAGGGGCAGGAGTTATTTGACGGAGGGGGCAAATAGAACAAAAATAACAAGTTTAGGAGGCAAAATGAACCAAAAAAATAGTCACGAGGCAAGTTGAACATTTCGGTATTTGTTAGAGACCAAAAACAAACTTTTTCCTATAATTAATCAATTGCATGAGGTAGAGATTAATACATTGTTTAATTTATTGGAGGCTTTATCAGACGTAACAGATAACCTGTTGCAATTGAGCTACCAACTTTACCAGCTTTGCTCAAATGTCCATTTAAATCCTCTAATTTACAGCCTCTCCCCTCCAAAACCCTAAAAGAGAAAACCAAAAGGGAGAAAGCAAGATTGGGGTGGAGGCGGCTGCCTCCACCCCCACCTTCGATCCGTCCATCCTCCTCTAGCCTCATTGCGACCCCTCTCCTTCACCCAGTCTATTCTCTTCCACGACCCTGCCCACCTTCACTTCCCTTCTCCCTTCTCCGACCACCAGTCACACTACTTTTGGCTGCTAGACGGCAAAGGAGACTTTCTTGCTCTCGCTTCACTGGGCAGTCGGCCAAGATGATTGCTTCTTCTTTGTCTTCTCTGGATGGCCGGCTAAGATGGTTGGTCTTTCTTTCTCTTCTCTTGAAGACGATCAAGATAGACGACCGGTCTCTCTCCTCTTCTCGACACAACCAAGTTCTTTGTTGTCATCGTAGGTAGCCAAGCAGACGGCAGCGACAGACGAAAGGGCAAACGACAAAGACGCACGCCACCGGCATAAGGCAGACGCCGGCCGGTGACTCCATTAGGGTTTGCTATAATCCTAACTAGAGTTTTCTTTGTTTCGTTTTTATGGGCTATATGGGCCATCATGTAATTTTTCTTTTCTTTTTCTTTAGGTCAAGAAAATGTAACTCTCTCTCCTCCTTTTTATAATATATGAAATTCCTAGGTGGCAATGCCTCCTAATTCAAAACAAAAAAAAAATCCTCTAATTTAAGAGTGTTGTGGCGAGGTACCTCAAAAGAAATTTATCAAACAAAACAATGTTATAAATCTCAATTTGAAGATCCATCTAGCGAACCAAATCGAATATGGAAAATAAAATTACCTTATAGACACAATTTATTTCTTTGGTTTTGTATCCAAAATAAAATCCTCACTGGACAACCTTCAAAAGAAGGGTTAAAATCTTACGAGTCAATGTACTTTGTGCAAAGTGGATGAGGAATCGGTACACCACATATTAATGAATGCTCTTATGCAAAATCGACTTGGAATAAGATATCAGGACTTCTAAATTTTAATTTGCCTCAAAATCCAGAATCTTTTAATGTGATTTTATCGATTAATGCTCCAGGACCATTAAAACCATGGTTTCTAATATCGGCCGAGTTAAAAAAAACTCGGCCGAGTATATCGGACTCGGTGACAACCAACACGAGTCTTACCCGATAATATCGCACCCGAGTCACCGAATTTTTTTTTGTTTTTGTTTTTTTATTTTTTTATAGAGTGGTCCATGAAAACATTGCATGCTTAGGATCCAAAAATTGGAGAAGTTCTATTTCCAAATCGAAGAGAACCTTCAAGAGGAAGATCAAGTTTGAATCAATGGAGGAAAAGAAGAAGTGGAAGAGACGAGTGAGGCATAGGGGTGGGCAAATGGTTCGGTTTATTTGGGAACCGAACCGAACCGGTCGAATTCGGTTTAATCGGTTCGGTTTTTCGGTTTGTTCGGTTCGGTTCGGTTCAAAAATTGATATTATTCGGTTTATTCGGTTCGGTTCGGTTTTGGTGTTTTCAGAACCGATTAAACCGAACCGACCGAATTAATACTATTTTCCACTTTTTTCTATTATATTCATTTAAAAATATTAAAACTAAATATTGTAACATTAGAAATAAAGTAAGTATATTTTATATGATTTGTTTTTATATTTTTTTCTAAATAACATTTGAATTTTAACATTATAAAACTTCTAATTCGGTTTAACCGAATAAACCGAATAAGAAATTCGGTTTATTCGGTTCGGTTTTAAATCGATTCAAATTTTATTCGGTTCGGTTCGGTTTAAATCTAGTTCGATTTGGTTTAATTCGGTTTGCTCTTATTCGGTTCGGTTCGGTTCGGTTCAACCGAATGTCCATCCCACTGAGGCATATGTGGACAAGAAGGGATGAGTGGGTGTTAGAATATACAAGTGCATGTACCTGGTCCACATATACCACAAGTGTCCTTACTCTCTCGGCTCACGAGAGGCTTTATGCACCATAGACTTGAATCCATAGAAAAGTACACACGCCATTTCCATGACAGGCTTTTGATAAAAAAAAATTCAATTATTTTGTGTAATATTGGACTGATTTTTTAACATCTAAGTTTTCAAATTAAAACCGTATAAATAAACTTCCATCTTTTTATATCTAATCATGGATGAAACATCCCTTTCATTTTAATAAAAAATATATAATATTAATTGTTTACCAATTATGAGGTAGAGTTTAGCATCTAGTTTATATAGGTTTTATGGGCAAAACTTATATAATTTTGATTGATTATCAATTGTATATATATTGTATTGTTGGTAGCATAACTCCTAACTCGTTTGTCGCAATTTGAGACAATAGTCATTTTTTTTTCTTGTTGATAATGTAATGTAGTATTTTTTATGTCGTAATTTTAGTTTTTATTAGTAGAATTTGTTCTTGTAATGTTTTTTCAATTTTTTAAATATTTTTATTTTTTTTCAATTTTTTCCGATTTTTTTACCCACTGTCCAATTTTTTTATTCCATTCAGGTCGATTCGGGCAATATCCGTCAAATTGGCACCTCTAACTACAAAACAATTTTGCTGACAATTCAAAATATTTATTGTATTATTATGTACAAACTAATTGTATTTTTGTATGACATAATATTTTTGTTAGTATTATATAATCAATGAAGCGCAAATCCTACATACGTGTTATATGATTCATTACTTCTAGATTTATTATTGCATGAACTATTCTAAATAATAATGATATAATAATATTTTCATATTTGTCGTAAAATTGGATATATCTCAAATATAATTATATCGTGGTACTACTATATGTATTAATCAAGAAATTTGTAGATGATCATACATAACTGAATTATAAAACATAACGATCTTAATATAATGTGATATAACTTTATTTTAAAATGATATCGTCTTTATCATTGTAAATAGTGGTTTTATATTAAAATGAAAAATATAATTATCATGTTCGCCGCATAACGCGATTATTGTCCTGATATTTTTAAATTTTTGAGTCATTAAAACAAGTCGCGCGATTATTTTCCTAATATTTTTTAATTTTTGAGTCATTAAAACAAGTCGACCAAGAGTGTTTTATCAACACTATTCTCTACTATCGGTAATCGGTAATACATATTAAAGAGAGAATGGTATTGGCAAAATGTGCCCCTATCAGTTCTCTTCATCTCTACCAAAGACCTATTACGACTTTTTTTAAATTTTCAACAACAATGTGTATCCTACGGGGCAAATCATCCATTCGAAACTTAGTTCGTTTATTCTTTTTAGAATCCAGAGTTTCGGCATCCTCATTTCTATAGATAGGAATGAAACTTTTCGTTGTAGAGAATTCACTAACCGGATGTTGAGGTACCGAAGAAAATATGCCACCGGAATGATTTTCTCTCTCGAACTTAATGCGATAGTAAACATGGAGATGGAGGTCTAATGGAAAATTTACAACCAAAAGTATGTACGAATTTTTGATAAGAGGGGTCAACACACAAGTAGATCAAGGGAGGATATGGAATGCACAGGCACAAACAAAAGTCAAGAATTTCATATGGTTATGCTCCTTAAATGCTATACTACCGATAGACAATTTGAACAAGAAAGGGTGGTACATACCAAATAGATGCATTTTGTGTAAATCAAACGAGGAATTTGTGTATCACATGACAAATAAATGTCCATATACAATAGGAGTATGGACACACAAAGATGCTATTTTTGAGATACATGTGCTGAATGACACAAATATCATGCAAACAATACTATCGGGGACGATTAGCAAGAGGAAAAAGCAAGTAATGATGTATACCATATTTAATATTTGGAAAGAGAGGTGTCGAAGAATTTTCCAAGAAAAATCTCAAAGGCACAACGAGTTAGCACAGCTTATCAAAGAAGAAATCATACAGTACGGGAGGATCATGAAGAATACAGTTCATATAGAAAGTATTGAATAATTAAGTACGGAAAGTTGGAGAGTATCAAAACGTGTAAATAACTTTGTATATACCTCAGTGCGCTTTGTACTATATTTAATCAAAATATAGTTTGGGTGCGGGGCTTAGAACCCGCCTCAATTAATCAAAAAAAAAAAAACTTAATGCGATAGTACTCCATCTCATCGAGCAAGTCTCCAGCTTGGCATACAAGATAATGAACACGCAGGATATATTTTACTAGGTCATAATTTTGAATCCTTTTTTGAGCTGCCCAAAACCAGGACCAATTTTGATGTATTCGAGGTTATCTTTGAGGAGTTTGTATTCCTCGTTCAAACCCATATCAGATACCCATTTCTCAAACATGTGAGATGGATATTTATCAAAGAGACCTTGGATGAACCCGCCTGCTATACCAATAGCTGTCCCCAAATCTATCTTATATGTATGGCTCAAGGAAGTAAAATTGGGGCAAGGAAGGAAAATTAAAGGGGACTGAATTAGAGACCAAAAAATTATAATTTGGATAAGATGAGCAGATGTATTAGTGTTAAGTTGACGATCATGATGATTCGAAGAAGAAAATGGATGGTTTTTTTTTATTAATAAGATTGGATAAAGTTTAAATAGAAAGAAGGAAATTTCGAAGAGAACAAGAACAGAAGGGATTTTATTCTTGGTGAAAGATGAATAAAATTTGATGAAGTTTAGTGTGCTGTCACTGTCTCAAGTAAAGAAATATATAACACAATATTATTTGTTTGTGCATTTTTTTCTACGACCAAATTTCTTGGAAGTTCCATTCAAATTAGAAACTATAATTAATTCATCAAATGTTTAGCTCAGGGATGTCAAAGGAATGAACCGGGTCCGATAAGCCTTCTTTACCCGTATCCGAATTTTGGCGTATTATTCGTACCCGAACCAAAAATATTTGCGAGTAAAAATTTCTCGTACCCGAACTCATTAGTAAATTTGTACCCGTAGGTATTATCCGTTATCCAAAAATACGAAACAAATATATAAAATCACCAAAAATTTCAAATACATAAAACAAACAACATATTCAAATACATTAAAAATTCAAGTATTACATTACAAATAGTTAACTCGTAAAACATCCAAAATATTTAAATAATTAAGTCATAAAACATCTCAAATATTCAAATTACTAGGTATTTTTTGGTATTTTTTGGGTATTGCTTCGGATCGGGTATTATAAATAATTAAGTTTCGGCATCGTCATTTCTATAGATCGGAATGTAACTTTCCATTGTAGAGAATTGACTAACCGAATGTTGAGGTGCCGAAGAAGAGATGCCACCGGAACGATTTTCTCTCTCGAACTCAATGTGATAGTACTATATCTCATTTGAGTAAGTCTCCAGCTTGACATACAAGATATTGAATACACTGGATATATTTTACTAGGTCATAATTTTGGATCCCTTTCTCGATCAGCCCAAAACCAAGACCAATTTTGATGAATTCGAGGTTATCCTCGAGGAGTTTGTATTCCTCATTCAAACCCATATCAGATGCCCATTTCTTGAGCACATGAGTAGGATATTTATCAAAGAGAACTTGGAGGAATCCTCCTGCTATACCATTTACCAATGGAAGTCCCCAAATCCATATTGTATGGGTCTAGAAAAAAGTAGAATGGGACAATGCAGGCAAAGTAAAAGGAGACTGAATTAGAGGGATAAGAGAGTCCGAGAAACTATAGTTTGGATAAGATGATCAAATGCATTCAGGAGATGTTAAGGATCATGATGAATCGAGAAAAATATTGGATGATTTTTTTTGTTAACAAAATTGGCAAACAAAGTCGCCAGCCAAAATCAAGACGATGAAGTATTTGCAGTTCAAGATTAGTGGGATGGTGGATGAAGTTTAAATAGAAGGAAGGAACTTTTAAAGAGAAGGGGAAATTTTCGATATATCCCTGCTAACCACTTCAATTACGTATTTATCCCTCTTAAATCAATAATATCATATTTATCCCTACTAAATCTAATTACTCTCAAATTAATACAAACTTAAATTTCTGTTATATTTAACAGATGGAACAAATGAAAAGACCAATATACCCTCTCCTCTCATCTGTCTCTTTCCTCTCAATCTATCTCGATAGATACACTGTGTACTGCAGCTATCTCGATCTACCCCCCTTCTCGTTCTCCATCTCAAGATCTCCATCTATATCTCGTTTCTCTTCTAACAACCGTGCAATGCAGGCACAGCGTCGCGTGGGGTATTTGAGACCAACCTCGACCGGAGTAGCTTTCGAATTCGAGACATTTTGATTAAGAAATTGAGCACTTGTACAGTTCCTTATGTTATGGTATGGAGATTTTTGGAAAACCGAGGATTAGGAAATTGGAAAAAGGAAACATTGAAGAGAGAGGAAAGTTTTCCATATATTGATATTGCCACGATTGAATGGTAATTAAGGCAATGATTATTTCCTTTTATTATTTCTTTGTATTGGGTAGGAGTTTAGCTATAAATAGAGGGCTAGGCTAGAGTTTTATTCATTCCAACAAAGCACAAACAATTGTATTCTCTCTTTCTCCAGTATAGTAAAATAAGTTTGAGTGCCGGCGGCCGTGTATTCCAACAAAGCACAAACCAATTAGACTCTTTCAAATTTAACCTTGGTGATGAGATGAAGGCACTCATGCTACTGTCATCTCTCCCGGAGAGCTGGACGACGACGGTAGACGTTATCGGCGTTAAGGAGGATTTGACTTTTGAGGATGTACGGGACCGCATCCTGAATGACGACATTCGGCGAAAGGAGCGGAGCGAAGCCTCGGGTTCGGCATTGAATTTGGAGAGCCGGGGCCGTGAAGGTCAGAAGAGCAACAATCGCGGATGAGCCAAGTCGAGAGGGCGTAGCAAGTCAAGACCACGTGGCGAGTTGGAGTGCTGGAATTGTGGCAAGAAAGGTCACATGAAGCGGGACTGCAAAGTCCCGAGAAAAGAGAAGGTGGAATCGAGTTCTGCAAATACTGTCACCGAGCATGACACGGACGACGCTCACATGTTGTGCGTCGACAACCCCGTTGAGTCATGGGTTTTGGACTCTGGCGCATCCTTCCACTCAACCTCGCAAAAGGATAAGTTCTTAAATTTCAAATCAGGAGATTTAGGAAAGGTTCACCTAACAGATGGAAAGCCTCTTAGCATATCGGGCATAGGTGACGTCCAGATAAAATCGAGCAACGGATTTAGATGGATCTTGCGGGGAGTTCGGTATATTCCATTTCTGAAGAAGAACTTGATATCCGTCGGGCAGATGGATAGCGAAGGCTACAAGACGGTGTTCGGGAACGGATCGTGGAAGATTGTAAGGGGGGCCATGGTGATAGCGAGAGGTACGAAGACGAGAACCCTCTATCTTACCGATAATAGGAGAGATTGTTTGGCGTTTTCGGGAGCAGCGACTGATCCGATGTTATGGCACAATCGGCTCGGTCACATGAGTCACGAAGGAATGCAAGTGTTGATTTCCAAGGGTCTGTTACCGAAGGTAAAATCGGTACAAACCGGTTTCTGTGAGAACTGCGTGCTCGGCAAGCAAAAACGGGTTAGTTTTTCGAAGGCCGGACGAGAACTCAAGATGGGCAAGTTAGATCTGGTGCATACCGACGTGTGGGGGCCAGCTCCGGTTCAGTCTATCGGGGGGTCACGATACTACGTCACCTTTATCGACGATTCAACCCGGAAGGTATGGATCTATTTTATTAAACACAAATCTGACGTGTTTAATGTGTTCAAAAGGTGGAAGGCAGAATTCGAGACCGAGACCGGCTTGAAGATGAAATGCTTAAAGTCGGATAATGGAGGGGAGTACCACAGTGCAGAGTTCAGAGGGTTTTGCGCAGAACAAGGAATCAAACAGATTCGGACGGTTCCAAATCGACCTCAGCAGAACGGGGTGCCAGAACGGATGAATCGAACTCTGAATGAACGAGCAAAGGCGATGCGTTTGCGTGCGGGATTGCCGAAGATGTTCTTGTAGGGGAATATCCTCGACCCCGGGCCCGCGCAGCGGAATGAAGGCCCGGACCGATTCCCGAGATCACGCCACGACTTCGAGGGTACGATGCAATTAGAAGGATAGATCTATACCAGTGCCAAATTGATGGCACACGAAGGGTTGATCGCCGCCTTCTATTTCCTGTCACGTTGGTGACAATCCGCGCGTCCCACACCACGCGTCCTCTAGGTATTTCACATAAGTTATGACTGTTTTACTAACTGTATGTCATACTGTTGCACCCTCTCGGTATTTCACATAAACAACACTGATACTTCGTTCATATGAAATATATTTCTACATGAAGGTTATAGATAATCTAATTATCTATCTAACCCAATTTGAACCATTCAAATCGGATTTTCCTACTGAAAGTTATGGCTACAAATATACGCTTACATTCGTTCATCCACGTGTACACTTTTACGGTTGATCCGAAACTGTATTTCTTTCAGTCTCCCTCTCAATTTCAGATCTACCTAAAAGGTACTCATGCATATCCAATATGCACAAATTTAGAGAATATAGCTCGCGTATCAAATACCAAGCTATGCACATCCTATGTGCCAATTTTATGATCAAGCCCGACTTAGTACGACTCTTTGTGTGACCATGTAGGTTCGACTTAACGATGGCAGTAGGTTGTTTCCAATGCCTACAATCTCATGAGCGGGATCTAGTCACTCCATCATAGCTACCCATGTTAAACGAATAATGATTGTGATCATTGTGCCTATCTCGAATAGCGGTTACTAGTTCTCTTGTTTGCGATATCCGTTAATCAAAAGGAATGGTAATAGTCATCCTTATAATTTGATTAACTACACTTATTCCCCGATTCCGAGTTGATTTAACAAATTTCAATCGATATTAACCATTAATATCATTGACTCTGGCCAGAGATTTCGTTAATCGACTCATCGAGCGGCGCCTAAGAGATATCTCTTCCTTTCGGAATAAACAATTCCTATCTTGGAGACTCACATTGAATTCCGTGTTTCGGACAATACCCAATGATGACCCTTTTAACTCCCTGTTACGGTGAGCGTAAGATCATATCAAAGCGTTGTGTTACGCACGTAACGCAATCAATGATCCTCTCAAGTATGAAAAACCTAAAACCCCATCCGTCGCAAGTCCATCTATAATGACTAGACCATGTCATGGTCTCGCGGCTTCGGTCATATCCAATACATGTAACATGTTGCGTATTTATGTTTAAGCAGGGCTTTTCAACATTTAAAACCCTAAATAACTCTAATTGGACCACAAGCGCATGGTATTCGTTGAGTACGTTAGGGGTCGATCCACAGAGAGGGTTGAGTACTAGGGGCGATTTCTGATTCACAATTCGACTCGATCTAAAACTGAGGTTTGTTGGCTGATTCGGGACAGATTTTAACGGAAAAAGAAAGGTTTTTTAATATAGGAGAGGACTCTAGGGTGTTCGGGTTCTACTTGGATGATTTGGTGTGTTCTAAAGGTTGCTAAACGCTCTCTCAAAATCTGACTTTGGTGGAGGTGTTATCCAATTCTTCCTAGACCGGCTCTCGCTCGCGACTAGACGTATCCATCCTAAACACTCTTGCTCTCGCTGACTATGCCTAAGAAAGACCCGTTACGCTCTATGATAATCCTATAATCCCGTGGGTGACGTGTACCAATGTTCTTAGAATACAACGGTCCAAGTTTGTGCATTTACAATCTGGTTTCTCACTCCGCTCTCGCTTCGCAAGGTTAACCTAAAACGATCTTAACTATTTGGTTTGACTGGTTTATTTGAGGGCTTAAACAATCATAAACGTCCACTCTCGCTACTTAGTCAAAGATGTCCTAACCTATGTCACTTAGGCTGGCCTAAACGAGTACAAACGGTTAATTAAGACGAGTAATATCAAGGCACAAAACACAAATCAAATCTGAAAGAGACAAAGCATATAATACTACCAAAACATCGCAAGTACTAATGAACCCTAAACCCTAGATAAAAATTTAGCTAGTCATGTTCGACAACAAAACAAATCTAAATATCAAATACATCATAAAACTAAACACGAGAAAGAGTAAACCGATTTGTTGACGAACATCTTCTTCTTCGTAAACTCCTGCTCCTAAACGACGTGATCTTCTTCGATGGTTGACGGCTGCGGAAAGGTGTATGAGGCGAGTGGAGAAAGAGGAGGATGAGAGGTGGACGGTGGCTGGTGAAAGGATGAAAATTAGGAGATGAAGGTCCCCCTAGCAAAGGCAGCGGTAGCCTTTTATAGTCGACGGCTAGGGTTAGGTCACAGAATACATGACTGTCGAAAATAGGCCCATATCAGGGTCTGGGCCACGAAATATGAGGTGTGAATTATGCAATCTTTTAGAGGATTCCTTCTTGAAGTTATGGCAACATGAATCACCAAATTTGGAGTTACCAATCAAAAGATATGGCCATTTTATTACTTGCCAAATTCTGAGATTCTGCAGCTTCTTTCCATTTTTTGATCTTCCAACAATAATCACGAATTTGGCTTGTTTTGCACTGTGAAAGCTTGGAATGGTGCTGAGACCCTCGATACTTGAATTTCTTCACTTCTAGAGTCTTTTTTATCCTGTATTGTACCTAAATCTGCAAATATACTCAAACAAGATGCCAACGAGCAATTCTCGTGGTTTTGTTAGTAATTTAACGTTTAAGAGTTCATTTAGTACAATTTCTAAAATGTTTTAAGTCCAGATGAGTGCGTAAAACCCTATCATATTCGCACTCATCAAAATCTCCCAAGTTTAAATCTCGTTCGTCCCGAACGAGTATGAAAATGAAAAGCACTTACAATGTTCTTTCGCTGGCTTGGAGTGTCGAGTTGTGCTTCACTTCGGTAATGATCTTTTGCGCCCTCGTCGTGAACATCGTCACTAGTCGGTCCGCATAGGCGGGGTCCTCGCTTTCACGAGCACTCCTCAACGTACCGATTTCCTTCCCGGGGTAGAAGACCACTTTACATGGCCCGAGTAAGGGACGGGGCTCTTCTCCACACTCTTTTTATAATGCCTAATAAGTCTCGCGTAGTGATGGCGCGTATCGGTGGATATTTGGTGGCTTGCTCGCTTCCACAGGTTGCCTAGAACGGAATCATCGCACGGCAGCCACTACTTATCCCAAATGACCTCCCTCTAACTACAACGACTCGCGGTACGAAGGGTAAATGGGATAATTCAGATTCGAAATAGGATCGATATCTGGTTTTTTGGTGGAATCGAGTCGATTTGAGAGTTGAGGTTTCTAACCGGGTTTGCGCGTATTATTATCGTGCGAAAAAGGTTTAGGGTACCAGCATTGCGGACTTTTATTATTATTTTTTTTCTTTTTTTTTTATTATTTTTTTTCTCTTTTTTTTCTATTTTCTTTCCCCCGCAACGCTGCCCCTTTTAGCCTATTTGCATGCACGGATTTTTCTTCGATGAACGGGGAGAGGGATCAGAATTGCGACGTGCTTGGAATCCCTTCTCCCAAGTTTATGCCTTTGGCGCAACCAGTTTTTGACGTCAGATTTGGGTGAGGTGGAATAGGGTTAGGGTTTGGCCAATTTCGTACCGCGAGAGCTCGATCTAAATAGGGTTCGGCGGGCCCACGGTCTCACCGTATAAATGTCAAAATCGGGCCCGCCTCACTCTTACGCACTTCTACAATTGCCCCGCTCGGATCACGTTGAGCGGGGCTCTCATTCGGCCTCTCGCCAACACACTCCCCCTACTACTCAAATAATGAACCTCCCTCGATGGCCGCTCGTGCGAATTCCTCCGTTTAAGGGTCAACCCTGCAAAATTGAGCGCGAGAAAGACTTGTAAAATTTAGCACGAAGGCCTGCTTACTTTTTTAGACGCGTTTAGGAGTGCTTTGCAAGTCCCCCCCGTTCCTTGTTCGCATAGGAAGCTTCGCCCAGACCAAGGCTCGAGTACGTCGATTTGGCTCGCTATTTCCCGTCCCCCGCCAGGCTTCCTCCCGACTTCATCGATTTCGATGTTCAAAGCATTGGCGCGTTTGTTCTCCCCGAAGCTCGGCGTTCGACTTCCAAACCTGCATTAAAACATCAAAGGTTTTTTGGGTCCAAGAGGGACCCGTTAAATCTGGTCTCGGAAAGTTTTTATCTAAACCCTATTTTTTTGTGTTTAATCTTTTCTGATTTTTTTTTTTTTTTTTTGTGTGTGTAACTACATGCAAAAGAAAGATGAAAAGAATAAAATGAAAAATGGATAAGATGCAAGGCCATGAATGGTATACCCTCCCAAGTTTAATATTACGCGTCGTCCCTGACGCGATTAAATCTTATTAGTTGGAGAAAAATGTGAGAGTAAAAGAGAGAGAGAGATTTAGTTACTGTTTCCTCCCGATTGAGACAGGAGATACCCTTGGTCTTGTAGCCAGCCTCACCATCGTTTGGTGTTTTCGTTTCTTCTTGTTTGGTCGTATACGAACTGCTCAAAACAACCACGGTCGCGGTCGTTTATGTTTTTCTCTCTTCTCTATTTATGGGGCCTGCACTTAACAAACAGTGAAATATGCAAAATATGCTGAATGCAATGAAAGAAAACCTAACCGCTGGGGTTGCCTCCCCAGAAGCGCTTGTTTAAGGTCGTTAGCTTGACCGTTTCCTCATGATTCATAATATCGGAGAATCGGAGAGGAGGCATGATGTGATTTTTCCCACCGGTTCTCCGTTGATGTAATGCTTCAAACGCTGGCCGTTTACGACGAATTCTCCTTTTCCTTCGCTGCATAGTGTCACTGCACCGTACAGGCTAACCTTTTGTACTATGAATGGCCCCGACCATCTCGAGCGTAGCTTTCTTGAAAATAGTTTAAGCCTAGAATTGAAAAGAAGTACCTTATCTCCTTTGTGGAATTCGCGTCATAGGATCTTCCTGTCATGCCATCTCTTCGTCCGCTCCTTGTACAACTTTGCATTCTCGTATGCGTTAATGCGGAACACGTCTAGCTTGTGCAGCTCTAAAAGTCTTCGATCGTACGCTGCCTTTGAGTCGAAATTTAAGTTTCTGAGTGCCCATAAGGCTTGGTGTTCTATTTCAACGGGAAGATGGCAGGCTCGTCCGTACACGAGTTGAAACGGGGACATTCCTATGTGTTGGTTCAAATTTCCTGATAGTTTGATTATTTCAAAACACTGTCATTACTAACGTATACATCCAGAAAAGTGCAGGATAACATAGGTACGATACGAAGATGAAGGAGGGCTTGTGAAGTCTCAAGATGAACAAGACAAGAAGAACACAAGGAAGGCCATTGGAATACATCAAGAATCAAGATGTTGAAGCCTTCCGTGAGTGGGATGCGCCACAAATAAACCATAGGTAGAAACCTAGTAGATCTCAAGTAAAATCATGTTCAAAATAACAAAGAGTTCAGTCAAGCATGAAGTGCGTTCTGAACGAACTCAAAGTCCGTTCCGAACGGACTTGCCACATATAAAAATATTATCTCTTGATAAGAACCAAAACTTTCACAGGATTGTGTGCGTTCGAACGAACAAACATGTACGTTCGAACGTACATATAGAATCTGTTCACCCACCATTTAAGTGCGTTGAACGGACAATCCCTTCTGTGAACACAAAATGCAATGTATAATTGAGTCCGTTATGAACGGACTTTGTCCATTCGAACGGACCCACAAATATACTTGCACGTTATTTTGAAACGGCTAGTACAAACTGCAAGTGCGTTCAGAACGAACATTGTGCGTTCGAACGCACCGGCAGTTTTCTGAAGGATTTCTATAGAGAGTATAAATAGAATCCTTCTAGGGCTTCTCTCTCCGACTGCAAACTTTCACACTTTAAAAACCAAAAGAGAGAAAACCTAAGCTTTGATTATCCATATCCATTGATAGCTTGAGAAACCCTCTTTAGATCATTGATCTACTTTCCAAATCCTCCACTAATCGTATCCCACTCACGTGACCGATCACGTTGTAGCTCGATTAGTGAAAAATTGTAATAGGCTAGTGCAACAAAGTGTAAAGAGCCTAAGCTATAGATCGATAGAAAGCATGTAAATCGATCTAGGCGACACCTTGTAATCGAGTGAGTTGGAATTCAATCGAAAGCCAAAAAGAGGCACAAGGCATTCCCGGAGACGTAGGTACTCGCAAATAATTGAGTCGGTCAATTAAGCGAGTAAAGGGTGAGTTAAAGCTACATAGCAACCACCTACCGAACTTCGTAAACAAACATCTTGTTTTCAAGAGTTAGTACGGTATCATCTTTATCATCTTTATCATCTAAATTATTATTATTTCCGCAACGTAAATTAGGGTATCATCTAAAGTAAGTGTACGTTAGATTACCACATTTACCCCCCTTCTAGGTTAGAATTAACCAACACTATGGGCGTCTTGAATGATGTCCGGTACGCCCACAATGCATCATCGAGTTTTGATGACCAATCCCTTCGGGAGCTAGAGACTGTTTTTTCGAGGATCATCTTGATTTCGCGGTTCGAAATCTCCACTTGACCGCTGGTTTGAGGATGGTATGGGCTGGCGACTTTGTGGTTCACTCCGTATTTTCGGAGTAGGGTAGCAAGCTGGCTATTGTTGAAGTGGGCTCCTCCATCGCTGATTAGGGTTCTCGGTACACCGAACCGAGAGAATATGGTCTTCTTAAAGAACTTCTGAACCGTTTTCGAATCTGCGGCTTTGCATGCAGCAGCTTCTACCCATTTCGACACGTAATCGACTGCGACGAGGATGTAAGAGTAACCATTCGAGGTCGGAAAGGGGCCCATGAAGTCGATTCCCCATACGTCAAAAACTTCTACTTCGAGGATGTTATTTAGCGGCATTTCGTGCCTTCGGGAGATGCTCCCCGTTCTTTGGCATCTATCGCAACCTGAAACAAATCTGTGCACATCTCGAAAAATAGTAGGCCAATAGAAACCTGATTGCAATACCTTTGCGCTAGTTTTTCCCGTGCTAGCGTGTCCTCCATATGGTGAGGAGTGGCAGTGAGCGATAATGTCCATCCTCTCTTCTTCGGGCACGCATCTTCGATAGATCCCATCTACCCCCTGCTTGTAAAGGAACGGATCGTCCCAATAGTAGTGCTTCAATTCGTTGAAGAATTTCTTCTTGTATTGGGGCGAAAAGTCTGGCGGGACTATCTTGCTTGCGAGGAAGTTCGCGATGTCCACATACCAAGGCGCGGGGTCTGTCGTGGCGGTTGGATTCATTGCTCTTTTCATGCGGAAGGGGTCCCAGTCGTGCTCGGGAAAGTTGATGTGGCGATAATTTGGTCTTTAAATGCAACCAATCGATCGTCCTTAAATGCGTCGTCGATCAGGTCGGTCACATCTCTAATGTCGTCGCTGCGTATTCGTGATAGGTGGTCGGCCACGCTGTTCTCGGCTCCCTTCTTGTCTCGAATCTCGATGTCGAATTCTTGGAGCAAAAGGATCCATTGTAAGAGTCGTGGTTTGGCATCCTTCTTATTGATGAGGTACCTAATAGCTGCATGGTCAGTGTAAATAATAACTTCGGATCCTACAAGATATGACCTGAATTTGTCGATGGAGAATACGACGGCGAGTGCTCTTTCTCCGTTGTGGCATATTTGGCTTGTGCTTCATCCAGCGTCTTGCTTGCGTAATAGATGGCGTGAAGTTTCTTATCTTTACGTTGCCCCAAAACTGCCCCTACGGCGTAATCGCTTGCATCGCACATTATCTCGAAAGGTAGCGAGTAATCTGGTGGCGTGATGATTGGCGAAGATACGAGGGCTGCCTTGAGCTTTGTGAACGCCTTCAAACATTCATCGTCGAAATCAAACGGCGCGTCTTTCAGCAGCAGGTTTGTGAGTGGTTTTGCGACCTTCGAGAAGTCCTTGATGAATCTCCGATAGAAACCTGCATGACCAAGAAAACTACGTATACCTTTTACGTCGCATGGCGGTGGCAGTTTCTCGATCACCTCTATTTTCGCTCTATCTACTTCAATTCCTCGAGAGGTGATAACGTGGCCGAGCACTACTCCTTCTTGGACCATAAAGTGGCATTTCTCCCAATTTAGCACTAGATTAGTTTATTCGCACCTGCGAAGTACTTTGGAAAGGTTAGCTAAACAAGAATTGAAATCATTACCGTACACGGAGAAATCGTCCATGAAGATTTCCATGAAATCTTCGATGTAGTCGCTGAAAATGGCCATCATCGCACGTTGGCACGTGGCTGGGGCGTTGCACAAACCGAAAGGCATTCGGCGATAAGCGAACGTGCCGTATGGACACGTAAACGTTGTCTTTTCCTGGTCATTGGGGTGGATCGGGATCTGGAAGAAGCCTGAATAACCGTCGAGGTAACAAAAGTACTCGTGATTCGCGAGTTTCTCGAGCATATGATCTATGAAAGGCAGCGAGAAATGGTCTTTTCGGGTCGCTTTATTCAATTTGCGATAGTCGATGCACATCCTCCATCCCGTGGTAGCACGAGTCGGAATTAGGTGGCCATTGTTGTCTTGTACGACCGTCGTTCCACCCTTCTTGGGGACCACGTGAACGGGACTGACCCATTCGCTATCCGAGATAGGGTAGATGATGTCTGCGTCGAGGAGCTTCATTATCTCCTTCTTTACCACCTCCTTCATGTTCGGGTTGAGGCGGCGTTGATGCTCGATCGATGTTTTGTGGTCGTCGGTGAGAAATATCCGGTGCATACCGAATGAGGGGCTTATCCCCTTGATGTCGTCGATCGTGTAACCGATAGCTTTGCGGTGAAGACGGAGCGTATGAAGCAATTTCTCTGTCTGATCGGGAGAGAGATTCGCGTTCACAATGACCGGGTACGAGTCGTTCGACCCGAGGAATTCGTATCGGAGTCCTGGTGGAACATCAATTTTTGGTATCTCCACTGATTCAACAGTTTCTAGTTGCGGCGTTGGTTCGACGAGATTTTCGCATTGGTCTAGCATCACCTCAAATTCGTCTAACTCCGTTCTCGTGATGCTGGCATATTCGTCCATCGTTAGGACATCTTCAACGTCAATTCCATAGCACGAACCGTCCGGGTCGGGGTTTTTGATCGCCTTCTCTAGATTGAATTCGATTTTCTCCTCTCCCAAGTTAAGAGATAGCTTCCCTTCTCGAACATTTATTATCGCACCTGCGGTGGCTAAGAATGGTCTCCCTAAAATAATCGGGACCTTTTGGTCCTCCTCCATGTCTACTACGACGAAATCGACCGGGATATAGAATTTCCCGACCTTTATTGGCACGTCCTCTACAACTCATGTGGGTATTCGAACTGATCTATCGGCGAGTTGCAAAGTCATTCTTGTCTCCTTGAGTTCTCCCAATCCGAGGGTTGTAAAAATCGAATGTGGCATGAGACTAACGCTTGCACCTAGATCACAAAGTGCCTTGTCGAACGACTTGTTCCCGATGATGCACGGGATGGCGAACGAACCTGGATCCTTCATTTTCCGCGGCAGTTTTGCATCTCGAACAAGGGCACAAGACTGGACACCGGTGAGGGTTACGATGTCCACTTCCTCCAGCCTCCGCTTCCTCGAGAGAACTTCCTTTAAGAATTTTGCGTACGTCGGCATTTGCTTGAGGGCGTCGACGAACGGAATCGTAACTTCCAATTTCTCAATCACCTCCTTGAATTTGGCAAAGTCTTTGTCGAGGCGATTTTTCGCGAGGCGTTGGGGAAACGATATCGGTGGCTGAAGTGGCGGGGGTGGCACGTATTTTTCTCCTTCTCGGTAGATCGGAAAACCGAGTTCGTCGAAACCAATCGGTCTAGTCGGTTTTGGTGCACCTCCGCGGGTTGAATCGGGGCTATTTGAGTTCCCCGCGTCATTTTTCACTGCCTCGTTTGAGGCGGGTATCGCTGAAATTTCTGGAATGGAATTTGGGGCTGTTGAAGAGGTTTTCGTAAGATTGCCGGATTTAGAGATGGCATTTTCGTCCCTAGATTTCTCATATTGTTTTCCACTCCTCAATTGGACTACACAAACATTTTCGCGTGGGTTTTCGGTGCGTCCGGGCAAACTTCCTTGAGCTCGATACGGTTAGCTTCGAGGGCATCTAATCGTGTTGTGACACCGTCCATCGAAACGGTTAGCTTCGTGAGAATCTTCTCTAGCTGCTCATTTTTCCTAGCTTGCTCACTCATAAAAGATTTCATTAGTGACATTACGTCCTCCCCCGAAGGGTTCGGACCATTAGAAAAATTATTAAATCGAGATTGTTGGTGTGGGGGCCTATATATGCCATTATTATCGTTGCGAAAGTTGTTATTGTTATTTCTCCAACCAGAATTTGAATTTAAAAATTGTACCTCCTCTTGGTTGGCATCGCAATCTTTCGTCTCGTGTCCTTGCACACCACATGCGTCACAAGCGAACGTAACTTGCCTCTCTTTCGACCGCGGCTTGCTCAAATCAACGTGCTCGAGCTTCCTCGTGAGCATGTCTAGCTTGGCGTTCATGGCTGTTATCGCATCGACTTCTAAAACACCTTGTCGCCCCGTCGTGGGGGCGCGATCATTCGACCATCCATGGTGATTGAGGGCCATGTTCTCGATCAACTCCCAAGCTTCCTCCACACTCTTATCCATCAATGCACCTCCCGAAGCAGCGTCGAGGTTGGCGCGGGTTTGGTAGGTGACCCCATTGTAAAACGTTTGCAAGAGCAGCCACTTCGCTGGGCCGTGATGAGGGCACGCACCTTGTAATTCCTTGAAACGCTCCCACGCTTCGTATAAGCTTTCGCCTGCGTTTTGTTGAAAACTCGTAATCTGGGCGCGTAACATGGCTGTTTTCCTGGGCGGAAAGTACTTGGCGAGGTATGCGTCGCAGAGTTGGTTCCATGACGTAAAATGTCCATCGGAGGACCGTAAAGCCATTGTTTTGCCTTGCCCCTGAGAGAAAAAAGGAAAAAGAGTTAGCATGATAGTATCATTCGAAACTCCATTTACCTTTATCGTGCTCGCTATTTCGTATAGGTTTTGTAAGTGAGCGTGCGGATCCTCCATCGCACCACCACCGAACTGATTTGCTTGCACCATATTTAGAAGCGGTGTCTTGAGCTCGAAATTGTTTGCAGCGATACCAGGTGGCGCGATGCTTCTCCCAATTGCCGTGGCGCTGGGCGAAGTGTATTCACGTAGAGCACGTGCGCGAGGCGGAACTGGTCGGACATTCTCTTCTTGATTCAGTTGGTTTTGCTCCATCGTAATCTGCGGTGGTCTTCGCGCTTTGCTTCTTAGATTGTATCTTTCTGCCAGATAAGATTTGAAATCTGAAAATAAAAGAAAACTAAAATGGGTGAATCGATCTCGAAAATCAGGAAATCAACTAATATCAAACACCTCCCCGGCAGCGGCGCCAGAAAAGCTTGTTGCGTATTTATGTTTAAGCAGGGCTTTTCAACATTTAAAACCCTAAATAACTCTAATTGGACCACAAGCGCATGGTATTCGTTGAGTACGTTAGGGGTCGATCCACAGAGAGGGTTGAGTACTAGGGGCGATTTCTGATTCACAATTCGACTCGATCTAAAACTGAGGTTTGTTGGTTGATTCGGGACAGATTTTAACGGAAAAAGAAAGGGTTTTTAATATAGGAGAGGACTCTAGGGTGTTCGGGTTCTACTTGGATGATTTGGTGTGTTCTAAAGGTTGCTAAACGCTCTCTCAAAATCTGACTTTGGTGGAGGTGTTATCCAATTCTTCCTAGACCGGCTCTCGCTCGCGACTAGACGTATCCAACCTAAACACTCTTGCTCTCGCTGACTATGCCTAAGAAAGACCCGTTACACTCTATGATAATCCTATAATCCTGTGGGTGACGTGTACCAATGTTCTTAGAATACAACGGTCCAAGTTTGTGCATTTACAATCTGGTTTCTCACTCCGCTCTCGCTTCGCAAGGTTAACCTAAAACGATCTTAACTACTTGGTTTGACTGGTTTATTTGAGGGCTTAAACAATCCTAAACGTCCACTCTCGCTACTTAGTCAAAGATGTCCTAACCTATGTCACTTAGGCTGGCCTAAACGAGTACAAACGGTTAATTAAGACGAGTAATATCAAGGCACAAAACACAAATCAAATCTGAAAGAGACAAAGCATATAATACTACCAAAACATCGCAAGTACTAATGAACCCTAAACCCTAGATAAAAATTTAGCTACTCATGTTCGACAACAAAACAAATCTAAATATCAAATGCATCATAAAACTAAACACGAGAAAGAGTAAACCGATTTGTTGACGAACGTCTTCTTCTTCGTAAACTCCTGCTCCTAAACGACGTGATCTTCTTCGATGGTTGACGGCTGCGGAAAGGTGTATGAGGCGAGTGGAGAAAGAGGAGGATGAGAGGTGGATGGTGGCTGGTGAAAGGATGAAAATTAGGAGATGAAGGTCCCCCCAGCAAAGGCAGCGGTAGCCTTTTATAGTCGACGGCTAGGGTTAGGTCACAGAATACATGACTGTCGAAAATAGGCCCATATCAGGGTCTGGGCCACGAAATATGAGGTGTGAATTATGCAATCTTTTAGAGGATTCCTTCTTGAAGTTATGGCAACTTGAATCACCAAATTTGGAGTTACCAATCAAAAGATATGGCCATTTTATTACTTGCCAAATTCTGAGATTCTGCAGCTTCTTTCCATTTTTTTATCTTCCAACAATAATCACGAATTTGGCTTGTTTTGCACTGTGAAAGCTTGGAATGGTGCTGAGACCCTCGATACTTGAATTTCTTCACTTCTAGAGTCTTTTTATCCTGTATTGTACCTAAATCTGCAAATATACTCAAACAAGATGCCAACGAGCAATTCTCGTGGTTTTGTTAGTAATTTAACGTTTAAGAGTTCATTTAGTAAAATTTCTAAAATGTTTTAAGTCCAGATGAGTGCGTAAAACCCTATCATATTCGCACTCATCATAACCTAACATATATCTACGTTCCCGATTCGACAAGCACATTGTCCCATGATTAGCAAAACATAATTATCTCGTCGGCTAACGTACTAGTGTACACGTTCAGTCTATTATCTAATAATAGAAATGCTTCTCTCTTAAGCAAGCTGATCCGCGACTAGGGATGTTTAGAAATGACACTTTAAATGTGACGGTTTTGCTGCACATAGTCCTCAACCATGTCGACGTCCACACAAGTTCAAATCAAGGTTCATGTAATCATATTACACAACCCCGCACACAGTTTCCATATAAGATAGATGCAAAAATGAAAAATTTTAAAATTCTGAAATTGCATTACTATAAGATAAGTTTGGGGTGATACAACGTTTACTAATCTATTAGAGTAATCTCGTCCTACGAAACTATCGTTTTAGATAACTAGCTACTCTCTTCCTCCTCTAGGTATATCAAACCTATAGCTTTCGCATGATAATCGTGCTTAGCTTGCGAGAGTGGCTTAGTAAACGGGTCCGCAACATTCCTGTCAGTATCAATCTTTTCAATGATCACATCCTTTCTTTGCAAAATCTCACGGATCATGTGAAATTTTCTGAGTATGTGCTTGGAGCGGTGATGTGCCCTCGGTTCCTTGGATTGTGCTACTGCGCCCGTATTGTCGCAATACACAACTACAGGTTCCGAGATGCTCGGGACTACACCAAGCTCGGTCACAAATTTCTTGATTCATACCGCCTCCTTTGCCGCTTCGGAAGCCGCAATATACTCCGATTCAGTTGTAGAGTCTGCTATCGTGGGTTGTTTGGAACTCTTCCAAACTACCGCTCCACCATTTAGACAAAACACGTATCCGCTTTGTGATTGAAAGTCATCGACACATGTTTGGAAACTGGCGTCGGTATATCCATTGATGACCCCGGATGTCTTACCATCATAAATTAGAAATTGATCCTTAGTTCTTTGTAAGTACTTAAGGATGTTCTTAACCGCGATCCAATGCATATCTCCTGGATTATATTGGTAACGCGAAACGACGCTCAATGCATACGATACATCGGGCGCGTACAAATCATGGCATACATAATTGATCCAACCGCCGAAGCGTATGGAACAAGACTCATCGCATTTTTTTCTTCGCTCGATGTCGGACATTGAGCTTTAGAATACGATATGCCACTCGACATTGGAAGAAGTCCTTTCTTCGAATTGTGCATTGAAAACCGTTTCAACACTTTGTCAATGTACGTGCTTTGACTCAAGCCGAGTAACTTCTTGGATCTATCTCTATAAATCCTCACGCCTAATATATAAATACTTCTTAACATCCGTAAGCATCGGAATGTCGTTTCCTATGATCAAGATGTCGTCTACATATAGTACAAGAAATACTACACGGCTCCCACTAACCTTCCTGTATACACAAGGTTCTTCTACGTTTTTCACGAAATTATATTCTCGTATAACTTCATCAAAACGTATGTTCCGACTCCGAGAAGCTTGCTTCAATCCATAAATGGATCGTTGCAACTTGCACACTTTATCCGGACTCTTTGAATCGACAAAACCCTCGGACTGTGTCATGTACACATCCTCTTCTAATTTCCCGTTAAGGAATGCGGTTTTGACATCCATTTGCTAAATCTCGTAGTAATAATACGCAGAGATAGCAAGTAAGATCCGTATGGATTTAAGCATTGCTACGGGAGAAAACGTTTCTTCACAGTCTACACCATGAATTTGTTTGAAACCTTTCGCCACAAGCCGTGCTTTATAACTGTTTACATTCCCATCCATATCGGTCTTCTTCTTGAAGACCCATTTACATCCCACTGGTTTAACCCCGGGAGGTGGATCAATCAAGTTCCAAACTTGATTATCGTACATGGATTGAATCTCGGATTTCATGGAAGTTTGCCACTTATCGGAATCCTCGCTTTTCATAGCCTCGCGATAACATGTCGGTTCATCATCTATGAATTCGACTTCATCGTCATTTGCCACGATAAAACCATATCGTACAGGCTCTTGACGAATCCTACCCGATCTATGAATTGCGACTTGTGCACTTGACTCCGGATCATCTACATTTGACGAAACCGGATCAATGTTCATCGGTTCAACATTCGTTTGCGGTTCTCGAATTTCTTCGAGATCTATTTCATATCCATCCATTCTTTTAGATATAAATTCCTCCTATAAGAAGGTACCTCCACGAGCAACAAACACTTTGTTCTCGTATGGATGATAGAAATAATATCCCTTTGATTCCTTGGGATAACCTACAAATAAACATTTTTCAGATTTAGTATCGAGTTTATCCGCAATTAATCTGCGGACATAAGCTTCATATCCCCAAATCTTAACATAAGACAACTTCGGAACTTTTCCGGTCCATATCTCATACGGCGTCTTAGGTACCGATTTAGAAGGTATGCGGTTCAATAAGAAAGCCGCTGTCTCAAGGGCATATCCCCAAAACGATTTTGGAAGGGAAGTTTGACTCATCATATATCGAACCATGTCCAACAAGGTCCGATTCCTCCTCTCGGACACGCCATTCCATTGTGGCATTCCTGCCGGAGTCCATTGTGGAACTATTCCACAATCTTTTAGATGATCTTCAAACGCATAGCTCAAATATTCGCCATCTCGATCCGATCGAATGGCTTTAATTTTCTTGCCAAGCTGATTTTCAACTTCGTTTTGAAACTCTTTGAACCTTTCAAAGGTCTCCGCTTTGGTACGCATCAAATAAATATATCCATATCTACTATGATCGTCCGTAAACGTAACAAAGTATCGATAGCCTCCTCTTGTCTCGATGCTCATCGGTCCACATACATCGGAATGTATGAGTTCCAATAGATCGTTAGACCGCTCTCCGACCTTGGAGAACGGCGCCTTAGTCATCTTGCTAAGTAAACAAGATTCGCAATTCCCAAATGAATCAAATTCAAATGAGTCTAGCATTCCATCTTTATGGAGTCTAGCAATGCGTTTCTCATTCACATGACCGAGACGACAATGCCAAAAGAAAGTCCGATTATCAACTTTAGGTTTAATCCTTTTTGCATTAACGTTATATATGGACTTATTATTTCCGTGATCGAAATCCAACACATAAAGACCATTTTCAAACAGAACATTTCCATAGATAATAGAATCCTTACATATCGAAAACTCATTATTCCTAATAACGAATTCATAGCCATCATTGGCCAGTTTCGACACACTTATTATGTTCTTACATAATGTCGGTACATAATAACAATTATTTAGTACTAAAATAAGTCCACTAGGAAAAGTCAAATTAACTACTCCTACGGCAAACGCAGCAACTCTTGCTCCATTCCCGACGCGTAGATCGACTTCACCCTTTTCCAACCTACGACTATTTTGAAGAACCTGCATATTTCGACAAATATGAGTCCCAAAACCGGTATCCAATACCCAATTAGTCATAGTTGAAATATTAACTTCAATAACGTTAATACCTGAGAGGCCGGTTGCTGAAACCGCCTTGCCCTTCTTCACCTCCTCGAGGTAAGACTTGCAATCGCGCTTCCAATGTCCAGCCTTGTGACAATGAAAGCACGTCTCATCCTTGGATTTCTCCTTTCCCTTTTTATTCGGCTTCGAACGTTTCTTAGCCGAACCGCCCTTGGACTTTGATCTCTTACGATCCTTATTCTGAATTGTGAGAACATTTCCGGCAACTCTTGCCTTGTTCTCTCCGAACGACTTCAACGTCTCCGATTCAAAATTCTTGAGCATTCCGTGAAGCTCAGGGATCGTCTTATCCATCGAATGCATGTGATAGTTAGTCACGAACGGAGAAAACATTGGAGGAAGTGCACATAAGATCAAATCTTGTTGCATAATCTTCAACAATTTCTCTCCTAGCCTCTCTAGACGGTCTATGAGAGCTTGCATCTTCAAAACGTGACTGCTAACCGAAGACCCCGTATGCATCTTGCAGTTTACCAACTCTTTGAGCGTACTGAACCGTTCAATACGCTCCTGCTCTTGGAACATTTCCTTAAGCACAACGTTTATCGAGTATGCATCCGAGTCCTCAAATTGCTTTTGAAGACTAGCGTCCATACATGCCAACATGAGGCACGTAACGTCATTTGAGTCCTTCTTAAGTTTCTCAAGCGCGGCCTTTTCCTCGGCCGTAGCATCGGGGTCCGGTTCTACTAATTTCGTATCCAATACGTGACTCTTGCCCTCTTGCCTGAGAACTATTCTCAGGTTTCGGTGCCAGTCTAAGTAGTTCCGACCCACTAGCTTTTCCTTTGCCCTCTTGCCTGAGAACTATTCTCAGGTTTCGGTGCCAGTCTAAGTAGTTCCGACCCACTAGCTTTTCCTTTTCTAATACCGATCTAATCGATAAGGTGCTGGTGTTACTAGAAGACATGTTCTACAAATGAAATAAAAGATTGATTACTAACGTTGCGTACTTATCTTATAGGGCTTATATGATGATTATATGATAGTGTTATTTTATCGAATCGATAACCCTCATACCGATACGGGACTCCAAGTCCATAACACTCAAGACCCATATATCACGATCCTCCCATAAGTTGCTTTGGCAGACGAATAGGATCTCGCTATTTAGGTAGGATTATATCCAATCGCATCCAATGCAACTCTTGAACCTTTATAGGATTTCGGTGATGGATCGTATCCAATACAATCCCAGTTCCGTGTGTGCATCCTATCTATGCCCCGAACTTCCAATCAAGTCGGCTTTGGCCTCAACCCTTACTGGTTTGAACGGTTAAGTCACAACCATACTCAGCGTATCGTTCAAATAAACTACTAATAAGTCGGCTTTGGCCTTAACCCTTATCAGTCCCTATTTAACGCTTGCCACCCTGTCGATGACTACAATAACCCATGTCGGCTTTGGCCTTAACCCATGTGAGACGTAGTACCGATCATAGTGGTTGTGAATATGGAAGGCATTTCCATGACTTTAATATTATGAGGGATCATGCCATTGCATGTTTCTAAATTCGTGACATAATCATATTATATCACTATCACAAGATTTTCAATATGCATATGATTTTATTTGAGAGTCTAATTATTCTAAATAATTATCTAATTATATGCTAGTATGATTGATGCCGATCAAATCGATATAAAGAACTCAAAATTCCAAGTTTTGTAGCCAAACTTATCACGAAAACAAAATCAGCAACCAGAAACTAGTCCGTTGTAACGCAACATAGTCCGTTACAACGGACCTCCGGTATTCTTGGCACTCCGTTACAACGGAATTCCAGTCCGTTACAACGCTATTTATTCCGGAGTTTGGCCAAAATTGCCAGAAACATGTCCGTTATAACGCAACCTAGGTCCGTTACAACGTTATTTTCTGCAAATCATTGTCCAAATTTCCAGAGACCAGTCCGTTATAACGCAACATTCGGTCCATTACAACGGACCAACTGTGTAGAGCTCCGTTACAACGGACCATGTCCGTTACAACGGACTCCATAAGACACCACAGGCATCCCCGCATCCTCGTCTCAGATACAAGGTCCGTTACAACGGACTCCAAGTCCGTTACAACGGAATATGCATTTATTCACAGTCCTCCTCACACCCCCGCATCATATACAGGGTCCGTTACAACGGACTCCAAGTCCGTTATAACGGAATATGTGTTTTTCGTAGAAATTCCCAATTTCCTGTATCCAATACAGTGTCCGTTACAATGGACTAACCAGTCCGTTATAACGGACTATACGATTTTTGCGCTGTTCAGCCTGTTTTCGCTCGTTTCCAAAACGATCAATCATGAAACCTTTTCACGATCATTCCTAGATACTCTCAATCAACTATTGATCGATCTCTAGCGAATTTCACTTGTGATTTTAATGGAATTTGACATTCTATATATTTAACATCATGCAAACGGGTACGAACTTTGATAACCCGTGCGTATATCTAATATACGACTATGATTCGACTCTCGAATCGATGACGATTGCTCTGATACCACTGTAGGGGAATATCCTCGACCCCGGGCCCGCGCAGCGGAATGAAGGCCCGGACCGATTCCCCGATTCCCGAGATCACGCCACGACTTCGAGAGTACGATGCAATTAGAAGGATAGATCTATACCAGTGTCAAATTGATGGCACACAAAGGGTTGATCGCCGCCTTTTATTTCCTGTCACGTTGGTGACAATCCGCGCGTCCCACACCACGCGTCCTTCACCAATCGTTTGCTATGCCGGTTCACTCGACTTCGTCCTCGTGTGTCCAAGCATTTCCACCATCTTTCTTAAGACGTCGGTCGCGGATGCACCTGCCTAAACGATGCACCGGCGAACTTGCTCGATCTAATCGATTCTCTATTTCTCTCTCTTCTCACCTTTTCACTCACGAAAAATCAAATCTGAATTTGCTCTTTTCTTAGTGTCTCTGACAGAATGAACTGATTGGATTACTTAGTGAGGAGAGAGAAAGTATCATATTTATATCTAATAGGATCAGGATTAGCCAAAAGGCATGTATATCCAATATACACCCTTTCACACAGAAAACTGCATGAACCTGTTCAGTATTCTGTCCAGACGAAATTGATAAATTTCTCTGACATAAAATCACCCAACATGAAAGTTGTAGATAATCTACTTTTCTACAAAATCCAATTTGGTCCAGCCCAATTGGAGTTCGTATGCAAAAGTTATGACTGTTTTACTAACTGTATGTCATACTGTTGCACCCTTTCGGTATTTGACATAAACGACACTGATACTTCGTTCATATGACATATATTTCTACATGAAGGTTATAGATAATCTAATTATCTATCTAACCCAATTTGAACCATTCAAATCGGATTTTCCTACTGAAATTTATGGCTACAAATGTACGCTTACATTCGTTCATCCACGTGTACACTTTTACGGTTGATCCGAAAGTGTATTTCTTTCAGTTCTGGGCTGATGCGGTTAGCACGGCTGCATACCTTATCAACTGTACTCCGATGAAATCCCTCAACCTCGAGCTACCTGAAGAGAAATGGAGAGGAAAGAAGATTTATCTTGGTCATTTGCGAATTTTTGGGAGTATCTCGTATGTCCATATCGACGCAGAGAAGAGGGACAAACTAGACGCGAAGACCCAAAGATGTGTGTTCAATGTTCATTGGTTATGGATTGAATTACTTCGGTTATCGTTTTTGGATCAAGGAAGGTCAAAGAATAATTCGGTCAAGGGACGCAACATTTAATGAAGGGGAACTCTACAAGAACAGGTTCGATTCTGGAGGCGAATCGAAACCGGAGGAGAGTGTCCATCAAATCACGAGCAATGACGAGTCGAGCGAGCCCGAGGAAGACGAGTTTTCGGTCCAGGATGTGACTGAAAATAGGGATGAAGACGTGCCTGAAATCACGCAAGACGAAAGCCCAGAAACTCCGATTTTGAGACGATCAATCCGGAGAATTAAGCCTACTAACCGTTATTCACCATCACTTCATCATTTGCTGCTAACTGATGCGGGTGAACCAGAAGGCTACCGAGCGGCGGTACACGGAGGTGATTCGGTCAAGTGGGAGCGCGCGATGAAAGAGGAGATTGCGTCTCTCCGGAATAACAATACTTGGGAAATGACCCGGTTGCCAGATGGCAAGAAGGCGCAGCAAAACAAATGGGTCTACCGAGTGAAGGACGAGTCATATGGCAGCAAGAGATACAAGGCGAGGCTGGTAGTCAAGGGGTTTCTTCAGAAGAAGAGAATCGACTACACGGAGGTGTTCTCGCCGGTGGTGAAGCTGACGACTATTCGCACGGTGTTAAGTATTGTAGCAGCGGAGGATTTGCACCTCGAGCAAATGGATGTCGAGACGGCGTTCCTTCATGGCGATTTGGAGGAGGACATCTATATGGTGCAACATGAAGGTTTCGAGATCCCGAGAAAGGAGGATCTTGTGTGCAGGCTTAAGAAGAGCTTGTACGGTTTAAAGCAGGCTCCAAGGCAGTGGTACAAGAAGTTCGATAAGTTCATGTGTGATCGTGGTTTTCGTAGGGGTGACACCGACCATTGTTGCTACTACAAGAGCAATGGAGAAACATACATTATATTGCTTTTGTATGTTGATGATATGCTCATTGCAGGTGCGAACATGAGGAAGATTGACAAGCTCAAGTGGGAGTTGTCGAGAGGATTTTGAAATGAAGGATTTAGGAGAGGCGAGCCAAATCCTTGGAATGCGAATTACTCGAGATCGAAGCAAGGGTACTCTCACTGTGTCGCAAGAGAAGTACATTAAGAAGGTGCTAGAGCGATTTCGAGTAGATGACGCCAAGCCGAGAAGTACCCCACTCGGCGCACATTTCAAACTCTCCAAGACGGAGTCACCAAAAACCATGGAGGAGAAGAAGAGGTTGGAGAACGTGCCGTATTCATCGGCAGTGGGTAGCCTAATGTACGCCATGGTGTGCACGAGACCCGACATTTCTCATGCAGTGGGAGTCGTGAGCCGGTTCATGGCGAACCACGGCACCGAGCACTGGGAGGCGATTAAATGGCTACTGAGATACTTGAAGGACACCGCAAGCATGACACTGTGCTACAAAAAAGGTGGCACGAGTTTTCAAGGCTTTGTAGATGCTGACCTAGGAGGAGATGTGGATAGTCGGAAGAGCACTTCCGGTTATGTCTTCACGGTGGGAGGCACGGCGGTGAGTTGGATGTCGAGATTGCAGAAGTGTGTGTCGCTATCGACAACGGAGGCTGAGTATGTGGCAATCTCGGAGGCCGGAAAGGAGATGGTATGGCTCTTGACTTTTCTGAAGGAGATTGGGAAAGATCAAGGATGCAAGACACTTTACACCGATAGTCAAAGTGCCTTATGTCTCGCGAAGAATCCGGTGTTCCACTCGAGGACCAAGCACATCCAACTGAAGTATCACTACATCCGGAAACTTGTGAATGACGGAGTCTTATCGCTGGAGAAGATCCAAGGTGCCAAGAACGCTGCAGATATGTTGACCAAGGAAGTCCCCACCGACAAGCTGAGGCTGTGCGTCGCCTCAGTGGGGCTGGTCACGTAAACCGTGGGAGCTGTCGCCGGACTCAAGGAAGTCTCTCTCGGGATAGGAGAAAAGGAGATTGGTGCAAAAGTCTCCAAGTGGGAGATTGTTATGGTATGGAGATTTTTGCAAACCCGAGGATTAAGAAATTGGAAAAAGGAAACCTTGAAGAGATAGGAAAGTTTTCCATATATTGATATTGCCATGATTGAATGGTAATTAAGGCAATGATTATTTCCTTGTATTATTTCTTCGTATTGGGTAGGAGTTTAGCTATAAATAGAAGGCTAGGCTAGAGTTTTATTCATTCCAACAAAGCACAAACAAGTGTATTCTCTCTTTCTCCAGTATAGTAAAATAAGTTTGAGTGTTGGTGGCCGTGATTTTTTCCCTTCGGGGTTTCCACGTAAAAATACTTGTGGCCGTGTATTGTTCTTGTGTGTGTGTTTGCGGCGACGATCCTAACACCTTGGAGTTAAATCACAAGACAATATAATAGTTCCTTGGAGTTAAACTTCGAGGAACTGAGCGGTAGGGTTCCGAATTACTTAATAGAACTAGACACAAAAATTAGATTTTTTCAATATTACTTCTCCCTATCCTGCTTTCTTCACGTTTGCGAAAAAGGCTCTTCGTGATGGTGAATTATTAACGTAAATTGTGTCAGGTTGATGACACACTGAAACTGCTCGATTAAATGTCAAAACCAGTTGTTCAATACAGTAATAGTTATGAAAAAGTTTCTAAACCAAAATTAGTCATCAACACCACAACAGAAAAGGTACCACTCAACACAAAAATTATATAATTAATTTTTAATTAATTTTTAGAATTTGATCGAGTAGGTTTTGGACGTGTCGATGGCAGAAACATTAGATGCATCATACTGGCTCACGAGATTAAAATGCCAACGAAAGCTCTTAACAGTGAATGAGAATGTCTAGCAATTTTTGGTTTCGAGAGTGAGCGTTCTTAACAGTGAATGAGAAAGCCCTTCCTTTCATAGTCATCATGTCGGATTTTTGTGATAACGTACGTTGGATTTTCGATTGAAAATGGAGTTTGAGGAGTGCGACTGAAAGAGGAATTTGTACTTAGCGGGATTGGTAAGGTATCATGTTTTGAAGATATTTGATTGGTTGGGAAGAGGTGTGTGAGGTGGTGGATTTGGATTGGAGTGTCAGCAGGCCCGGCCCTCTATGTTGGCCCAAGAGGCCAATGTCAAAGGCCACGGATATTGAGGAGGCCACATTATATTATACATAATAGATTATAGGGTATAAGTCCAAATTATTTTTTTGGCCCAGGAAGTAAAGAAAGAGAAAAGAAAAAAAAAACTAACCTGGAGGCGACAGGAAGTGCGAAACTCGACGTGAGATGCGAGTTTGTGGCCGCGATTGGAGGCTGGACTGGAGCCTGGAGGCGGTGACTGGACGCGAGTTGGTGGTCCAGCCCCAGGAAGCTTTGCGGTCCGATTTTTGTGACTGCGTTTTGGGCATTTTTCTGCGATTTGTTTTATGCGACTGTGATTTGTGGGTTTTTCTGGAGCGGATCGAATTTCTTCTTAGATTGGTGCGTAATTAGGGCTTAATTGTTTTTGAACTCTAATTTGTATTCATTCATTTAATTAGGGCTTAATTACTTTTGAATTAGGGCTAATTAGGGCTTAGTTAGGAATTAATTAGGCTAATTAGGGCTTAGTTTGATATTCTAATTATTTTATTTGTATAATTTGTATTGTAATTATAGTAATTATACCGCTTAAAAGAATTCACGTGTCGGGACATGAAAAAAGAAAGAAGAAAGAAAGAATCGAGAATTTTATACAATCTCAAAAAGGAGCAATGGATAAATTTATTACGAGTAGTAGTCGAATAATTGAGAGTCCGAACGAGGAGTTAGAAAACGAAGAAGTGAAGGATTTGGTTAGTGAAAGAGAAATTGAGCATGTAAGTAGTGGAGATGTAGAAAGAAACGAAGATCGTCAAGAGGAGAATATGAATACGGAATGTGACCATTTGAATATTGATGATCCCGTTAATTGGGGTAAAATTAGTCAAAGTTTACGGGATGTATTTGAAGGAAATAATGCCCTGGGCTGAATGAAATAATGCCCTGGGCTGAACTAAATAATACCCTAGGCTGAACTGTTTAGCTTGTATGTAAACGAATGATTATTATTATTTATGTTTGTTGATCTAATATTTTAATATTGAATTAAAGTTTCATTTAATACTTGTACTGGTTATTTAACATATTTAGGAATATGTGAATAAGCCTTGAATTGTATCACTAGTTTATACATCATCATAATATGTGATTATGATAGTAGAACTGTATCAATGAACGTAATACGATTCTAAATGTCCCTGGTCATATATATGATGTATATATAGAGATATACATGTCTAAGGAAATAGAATATATATGTACACCAGTATATTCGCATATGAGATGATTATGTTTTACTGATCATGGACAAGGAATACATAGAGATGTAGTGATGTCAAATATGGAATATAAATATGTATTAGAGACTACATATTGGACTGACCAACTTATGAGAATATACATGGTTATTGTCATTATATATATTCTCATAAACAAATAGAATTTTAGTTCTTTGACCTGAGGTTATCATTAGATTTCTCACCTGTGAATTGTGATACTTAGATATGTTTCTTTGTTATCTTTAACCGGGTAATCAAGATCATCATTGGGTATTACATGAAGCATGTTGGAGGATGTGAATAACCAAGATGGAAGTTGTTCCTTTCATGATTGAAAGAGATATCTCTCAGGGCCCCCTGATGAATTAGGATTGAAGGAAATGCGTGGCCACGCTCAATAAGATTAACATGTGTTGTTAATATTAATTGAATATTCAATCTAATTCTATATCGGGAAAGAGTTAAGTTGATTCAGAAAGGATGACATTTGACCATGTCTTTGATCAACAGATATCGTATGAACAAGAGAGCTAGTAATTTGTCTATTTGATAAATAGGTTATGATCACAAATCATTTATTTAATTTGGGTAGTCATAATGCCTTGCTAGAGGCCAATTATGATTTGCATATTTAAATAGAGATTTAATATGCTGCCAACATTAAATAAACCTATAGGGTCACACACAAAGACAAGTTCGGACTGGACACAGAAAATGAAATACATAGATATTATTCAGTTTGAACAAGGATATTATTCTGTTCGAACGTGGATATTATTCTGTTCGAACGAGGATATTATTCTGTTCGAACAGAAGGTGTAAAGCATTAATTGAATGCTACATGCATGTATGGATGCATGGTATTAATACTCAGGATATCATTCATTTGATGAAGATATTTTTGGGGTTGGAATCCTAAGAGTTTTTCACTTGATTTGGAATCCTGAGAGTTTTCCACTTGATTATTAATACACACCAAACCTCTTTATGAAAGAGATTGATTCAATCTTTGAGGTAGAATTTCTTTGCGAAAGAAAGGAGAGGCCAAGTAGATTTTTCTGAAGGGAGGAAGGATCCGACTAGCATCGGAGGTCTTCACATCCAGTCTAGACGAGTCGCGTGTGGATACCGATAGAGGGTGGTGCCGGTTCGAGCACACCAACGTGATCTCTGCAAGCTTCCTTCAACGAGATTTGAACTAAATCTGAGGTGAAATTTTTGAAACTCTTCCTTCGTATCTAATTAGCGATATACAGATCCATGGCTTAAGGGGTTCGGGTAAGTTCCGTTGTGCAATATGGTTGCCCGAATTCCTAACAGTATTAGTAAAAAGAGGTCCTATAAATAAAGATAGAAATTGTGATGTCAACTTCCCTAATGACGAAAGTGGTAGGCGATTATCTCATAATAATTTTATTCGACATTTGGCTAATGGAGAAACGGTTGAAAGAAAATGGTTAATTTATTCAAAATCCTCGAATAAATTTTTTTCTTTTTGTTGTAAGTTGTTTAAGCAAGATGAAAATATGACTCAATTGGCCACAAGTGGATATAACGATTGGAAAAATATTGCGAGACGGCTTAAATTACATGAAGGTAGTAATGAACATATCACTTGTATGAATAAATGGATTGAGCTTGGGAATAGATTGGGTAAGAATCAAACAATTGATAAGCACGTGCAAGATCTAGTTAACAAAGATAGAGAACATTGGAGAAGATTTTTATTGATGTTAATTTCTATTGTGAAATTTCTTGCAAAAAATAATTTGCCTTTTCGGGGAAGTAATGAGAAGTTGTACGAATCGAGCAATGGGATTTTTTTAAGTGTGGTAGAAATGATTGCCGAGTTTGATCCCACAATGCAAGAACACTTGAGACGCGCTAAAGAAGGTAAAATTCAATATCATTATTTGAGTCATAAAATTCAAAACGAATTAATAGAAACGTTAGCTAGTCAAGTGAAAAGTGTAATTTTGTCGAAAATTAAAGAAGCGAAATATTTTTCGGTAATTCTTGATTGTACTTTCGATGTAAGTCATCAAGAACAAATGTCCCCTGTTTTGCGATGTGTGGATGTATCGACGAGTCCAATCAAAGTGAAAGAGTTTTTTTTGGAATTTTTAAATGTAGATGATACATCGGGAGAGGGACTTTTTGACGAACTTAAACAAGTGTTAATTCGGTTTGAACTTGAAATTGATAATTTAAGAGGACAAGGATATGACAATGGTTCAAATATGAAAGGACAACATAAAGGCGTCCAATCTCGAGTACTCAAAATTAATCCTAGGGCTTTATATACACCTTGCGGTTGTCATAACCTTAACCTTGTGCTTTGCGATATGGCTAATTCATGTGCTAAAGCGAAAACCTTTTTTGGTGTGGTACAACGTCTATATGTTCTATTTTCTTCTTCGGTTCAAAGATGGGCCATTTTGAAAGATAACGTGAAAGATTTGACGGTTAAACCATTGTCCCAAACACGTTGGGAAAGTCGAATTGAAAGTATTAAACCGTTGCGGTTTCATGCTTTAGAATTAAAAGATGCTTTAATTGAATTAGCAAGCACTACCAAGGATGCGATGGCGAAAAGTGAAGCCGAATCTCTAGTAGACAACGATTTTGAGAATTTCGAGTTTTTATTTAGCATCGTTGTTTGGTATAATATGTTGTTTCATGTAAACTCGGTTAGCAAACTTCTTCAAAGCGAAGATATGGATATAGAAGTTGCCGTCGATCAACTCGGTATTCTTGTTAATTTTTTTGAGAAGTATCGACAAAATGGTTTCATGGAAGCAATGGATGAAGCCAAAGAATTAGCAAACGAAATTGGAGTTGATCCTATATTTGTTGAAAAACGATATCGTCGTAGAAAACGACAACACGATGAGATTGTGAGTGAAGAAATAACTCACTCGGCCGAAGAAGATTTTAGGATTAATTATTTCTTAAATATCGTTGATGTGGCTCTTTCTTCACTAAAAAATAGGTTCAAACAATTCAAAATTTATGAGACCAATTTTGGATTTTTATTTAAATTGAAGAATTCCCCCGATCAATCGTTGGCGACACATTGTGACAACCTAGAAAAGGTTCTAAAATTCAAAGGGATTTCGGATATCGATGGAGGGGAATTATATATGGAATTGAAAGTTTTAAAGAATGGGTTGCCGAGGGAAGTGAACAAACCAATCGAAATTCTCAATTATTTAGAAGCTAGAAAATTGTGTTATCCGAATTCTTGGATTGCTTATAGAATTCTTTTGACCGTTCCGGTTACGGTTGCATCGGGAGAAAGAAGTTTTTCAAAACTAAAATTAATAAAAAATTATCTTCGATCAAGCATGTCTCAAGAAAGGCTCAATGGATTAGCGATTTTATCAATTGAAAATGATTTTGCCGAAAATCTAGATTATTCAAATTTAATTGATGTATTTGCTTCTAAGAGTTCAAAAAGAATGATTTTTAGGTGATAGTAATTAATTATGTAATATTTTGAATATATTTTGTATTAGTTTTAATGATAATTTTTAAGCTTTCTTGACATAAGATTATTTTTAATTAATTTTGTCAAAGGCCTCTAAAATTGCCGGGCCGGCCCTGAGTGTCAGGAAACAAACCTGAACCATAATTGGTTTACAAATAAAGAGAGTGATTTGAATTGGAACCCAAATGATAAGAGAAATGATCTCAAATTGGATGTTGGTATAACTAGCTCGCATCAAAACGAGAACAAAAAATAATGTAATATATGTTTGATCCTGAGTTGTTGCCGATATTTAGAATTTTCAAATTAAGTTTTTGTAAATATTTACAATTTACAAAAAGTTAGAAGACCAGTCAAATATTTTTCTAAAAAAAATAAATAAATAAACAAATATTGGTTCTTCTCCCAAGAAAAAAACAAGCTTTGTCCATAACTCCGAAGATAACCAATCAAGTACTTGTGAAGCCAACCAACCAAGCTGGTCCAATGCTCCATACTAGAAGGAATGCTCGGTACCAAATGGTACTAAACTAAAGAAGAAAAATATAAGAAAACAAAATTAGAAGGATTTTGAAATCTCTAAGTTCCGTTTCAAGTTTTGGAGTCGATAAATTTATACATTATTTATGCCAATTAACCTCTCATCTAGTCCATAATATACGATTTAGCACACAAATAGAACCACTATCATCAATTCATACTTGACCTTACCTCATATGGAGTGAAATCAAGGCTGCAGAAAATTCATACTTGCTTGACCTTACCTCATATGACCTTACCTAATTCATATCCGATTCATACTTGACCTTACCCCAAATGCCATTAATCTTAATTTAGCATAATATATTCCGGACTGACCCTAATTGAATCATAATGTATGATAATCCAGCGTATTAAGTCTAATTCAGTATAATGATGTACAAAAAACATAATTAAACCCCGATTAACCTCAATCCACCGCAATTAACCAAAATACAACCTCAATAAAGCTGATACATACATGTAATTAACAAATGTACTTAATATTATCGTACCTGTTACAAATATGTACTTCAAAATTTACAAATTCAGAGTAAATCGAAAGAGGAAGTTGTTTTCAATAATGTACCAATTAGGGTCGTATATGGTCGCGATAACACTAATATTGTAGTAAAGAGTCGAAAAGGAGAACTTTCGAGTTTGAATCGAGTTATAAGAGAACGTGCCCTCTCTCCAATCTCCCACTGTCCAGTCGCTCACTCATGAGTTGCCCTTCTTCAATCGCCCACTCTCCAGCTCTGGTCGCCGGATACGCCCCCTCTCCAGTTCCGGTCCTGAGATCCAGTCGCCGAAGAGAAAAACCTTATTCGTTGGGAGAAAGAACTTGTTCGCCAGAGAGGATTCATGCGTTCAATGTCCATGACATCCATTACGGGTTTGATAATGTTAGTCGGTTTTGGATAATGTGTATTATACGTGTGTTTGGGACGTGTTTGTTAAAGGTTAGTTTGATCAGTGAAATTTAAATTTGCATAATTCAACTAATTTTAAATCTAAAATTCTGTTAAATTGGATGTTAACTTAACTGTGTGGATAAATATGATTAATCCTAGTATAATATTTGATAAACACTTTTCTCAAATATTACTGTGCCACGTCATATTTTTTACCGAATCATATTAAATTAATCTTGCTATAATATTTGATAAACACTTTTCTCAAATATTACTGTGCCACGTCATATTTTTTACCGAATCATATTAAATTCGGATTTCAAATAGACGCTAAACTCCATTTAATTTTTCCATCTCCTCCTCACGTATATTCATCATCTCTCTCATTCCCATCTCTTACTCACAGGATGTGTCTCCTCAAATGATACTTAACAGCCCTTTATCTCTTTCTCTAAACATCATCGGTCAATACGGAAGGACGGCGTCGCTTTTTCCTCTTTCTCTTCTCGGTCGTGAATCCTATTTCTCCGTCCT